>JAAKBH010000355.1:0-558775 GCA_019776075.1 Amaranthus palmeri | reverse complement strand
GAGAGGAACAAAAACCAATTCCATTGAAACAAGGAGTAAGGCTGAAAAATCAGAAGCTAGGGCTTCAATGGTGGAAAGTAGCGAAAATCAGAATGATGAGTTGGTGGACTGCAATAATTCAGATTCGGATAAGGGAGAAGACACTAACACCTCTGAGTCAGAAATTGATGAAGAAGAGGAGTCAATCAAGGGTGAATTACTAAAGATGAAACGGCAATTAGAAGAAATTCAAGCAAATCTGTCGAAGAGTAAGAACAATCAGCCAATTTCAGTTGCTACAGTAGAACATGAAATAGAAGAGTTTCCCGCACTGACCCAGAACAACAGTAGGACCGAAAATGCTACCATTCAACTCACTTCTTGGAGAGACAAGGTAATCCCTAAACCTCAAGTAGGAATGTCTCTTAAATTTGTTCCCCCTTTGATTGAGAATGGTGAGCTAGTTGTTCAAATTGAATCAAATGAATGTGTAAACTTGGTTAGCTGTTGGGAAAAAGCTGTGGTTGTTTATGTTGTAGGAGGACATACTTCAATTGACATACTTAGAGGGTTCATTCGTAAACATTGGTCTTGTGTTAGTATGCCTATAATACATTCCCATGAGGACGGATATTTTATTGTGAAATTTGATAGTGAAAATGAGTGTAATGAGATCCTAAATGGGGGACCATACTTCCTAAACAAAGCCCCGATGATTGTTAAGAAATGGAGGAGTAGTTTTGATTTTAAGGAGGAAATACTTCGTGTTATTCCTGTGTGGATACGATTGCCTGGGCTACCTCTACATTGTTGGGGGGAGGAAACTCTTAGTAGGATTGTTAGTGCCGTCGGGAGTTCCTGTGTTAGCCGATGAGTGCACCACAAAGCAAACAAAAGTGTCCTTTGCAAGAGTACTAGTCGAGGTTGACATTACTCAAGAGTTCATAAAGGAGGTTAAAGTTAGAGATGATGTGGGAAAATGTTTTGTCCAAAAACTCATTCCGGAATGGAAGCCATATTATTGTCAAAAGTGCCACAAAATTGGGCATGAGTGCAAGGCCGAAAATGAGCAAACAACGCAGCAAGTGGGTAACAATCATGGGGAAGAAAAGAAAAGAGGGGAAACGAAGGTTTGGATCCCGAAGACCATAGCAACATTTATCAAGGGGCTAGAAAGTGTGAATGAACTCAGACACAAGGTTACCTCTGTGGACAGCAGCACTGACCTGCACATGCTACCAGCAGGTCAGTTTCCAAAATCAAACGAGAAGCAAACAGTTTGTGTAAGTCAGCAGCACCTTCAGTCTGATGCGAAGGGAGAACACCACAGTGAGCAGCCTCTCATTTCTGAACTGCCAGTAGAACAGAAGTACGATAGTGCACAGGGAAGTGGGCTAATGACGAGGAGGGTTGGACCCCGGTACCCCCAAATAAAACAGCCAAAAGGGTGGTTTTGAACGGGCAAAAACACAGCAGCTACCTTGAGAGTGTGGGGAAGACAACAACACAAACTCAGCGGGGTATGAGCACAAAATCAGCAGCAGACATAGAACAAACAAGGGACGGGAACCCTCTAATTCCCTCCCAACAATGATTATTGTGTCATGGAATGTAAGGGGCATGAATAGCCCCATTAGGATCAAGGAATTAAAGTCTTTCCTTGATTCTAATAATGTGAGTGTGATTGGTATTATGGAGACAAAAATTAAAGAGACGAAAGCAAAGAAAATTCAGCAGAGATTCGGCAACAAATGGAATTGGTGCACAAACTATTCCAAGCATGAGAAAGGCAGGATTTGGGTTGGATGGAGACATGATAGGTGTAAGTTGGAGCAGTGTGACACGCATCAGCAATTCATAGCAACCAAAATCACACCGGCCAATGCGAGCTCTCACTTCTACATAACCTTTGTGTATGGCCTACATAGTGTGAGAGATCGTAGAGACATGTGGAAGGATTTAGGGACTTTGAAATACAATTCTCCTGCTCTTGTTATGGGCGACTTCAACGCCATGTATAAAGAGAGTCATAGGACAAATGGGACTAATGTTACTACTTATGAATTGTCTGATATGCAGGTGTGGATGGACAATATGGAACTTCACCCTATTGGAGAGAGAGGACATCAGTTCTCATGGTCGAATAGAGAAGAAGGGGTAAATCGCATTCTCTCCAAAATTGATCATGCTATCGGGAACATCCAATGGCACAACAAATTCCACCATGCGAGTGTTCACTATGCAAATTCCCATTTCTCAGATCATACTCCTTTGATCCTCAACCTAGAAGAATATGTTCATCAGCAGAGCAAACCTTTTCGCTTCTTTAACTATCTTTGCGAGCACCAAGATTTTCGCAAACTAGTAGAGCAAGCGTGGAAAATCAAAGTTAAAGGCACAGGGCTTCAGAGATTGTGGTACAAGTTGCTCAACGTCAAAAACACGCTAAAGCAGCTTCATTCAAAAGAGTTCGCTGGGATCCGAGGAAGAATTACACAATGGGAAGCAAGACTTGACACTATACAGACTTGCCTCCAGACAGACCCCTCCAATGGAGACCTTCATACCCAGGAGAAAGAGACTGCTGCTCAAGTGCGTAAATGGAGGAAAATAGAAGACAAAGCTCTCCATCAAAAATCAAGGGTCAATTGGATAAAGCACGGGGATGATAACTCAGCTTACTTCCATGCATCTATCAAGGAAAGAAGGGCCTCTAATAGTATCCATGAGCTCCAGGATAAAGGGGGTAAATGGCTCAATAGCTCCCAGGAAATCCAGAACGAGATCACCCAATTCTACCAAAACCTCCAAGGGACTGCAACTCCAAATCTTGAGATGATTGATAGAGGTATCATGAGAAAAGGGCCTCAGCTTGATAATTCCAGTAGCCACGCTCTTATCCAGGACATCACAAATGAAGAAATCAAAGAGGCGCTGTTTGGGATGAATGATAACAAAGCCCCGGGTATTGATGGTTTCAATGCTTGTTTCTTCAAGCAGACATGGGATATCATAAAAGAGGATCTGCAGAGTGCTATTCATGAGTTCTTCGACAGCAACACTCTCTTCCAACCGTTCAACTGCACGTCAGTCACTTTGATTCCTAAATCTACTACAGCAAATAAAGTGGGGGACTACAGACCTATTGCTTGTTGCACCGTGGTGTATAAGATCATCTCTAGAATCGTGGCGAAGAGATTGCAAATGGTGATGAGTAAAATTATTGATCTAGCCCAGTCAGGGTTCATTCCAGGTCGGCAAATGGCAGATAACATCCTCCTTGCTGCAGAGTTGATCAAAGGTTATACCCGGAAGAACAATAGTCCTAGATGCATGATCAAGATGGATCTCCGAAAAGCGTATGACTCCATCAGCTGGGAGTTTCTGTTCGAGGTTATGAATGAGATGGGGTTTCCCCCAAAGTTTGTCCACTGGATCAGGGTGTGTGTCTCCACAGTCACGTTCTCTATCCTTGTCAATGGTATGCCCATGAAACCTTTTGCTGCAAAGAAAGGTCTTCGTCAAGGCGATCCTATCTCTCCTTATCTCTTTGCGATCGCCATGGAATACATGTCCAGAATCTTGCGCAACCAGAGTGAATCTAAGACCTTCCACTTCCACCCCAGATGCAAGCGAGTAAATATTACGCATCTCCTTTTTGCTGATGACCTCCTCATGTTCTGCAGAGCTGATATTGACTCGGTTCAGTCCTTAATGCGCACTTTCCAGAAGTTCTCCAAAGCGTCAGGCCTGGAGGCCAACACTAGTAAGAGCAATGTGTACCTTGCCGGGATTGATACACAGACCAAAGAACAGATCATCCGCTACCTAAGCATGGAAGAGGGAGAGTTTCCTTTCAGATACCTTGGGGTTCCCCTGCACTCAAAGAAATTGAACTCCCGGGATTGTAGGCCTCTGGTAGATAAGATTGTGGGTAAAATTAGCTTCTGGTCATCGCGGCTTCTTTCTTACGCAGGGCGAGTCCAACTGGTCCGCAGTGTTATAGGGGGGATGCTAAACTTCTGGGCGCAGATTTTCTGTCTTCCCAAAAAGCTTATCAAAATGGTCGAAAACATCTGTAGATCATACATATGGTCTGGAAAGGAGGGGCTCACCAAGAAAGCTGCGGTCTCTTGGAAACAAATGGCCTTACCTTACTCTAAGGGAGGGCAAAATCTTCGAGACATGTATCTTTGGAACAGAGTAGCAATCCTCAAGCAGCTTTGGAATCTCGCCTGCAACAAAGAGAACCTTTGGGTGAAATGGGTTCATAGCTACTACATTAAAGCGCAGGGGATCCAGGACGTGCGACCATCTATTCATGCTTCCTGGAGTTTCAAAAAGATCATAAAGCAAAGAAGTCTCCTTGATCAACTTGGGGGTTGGGAAAAAACAACTAGTGGTAGTACCTTCGACATTGGCAAGACGTACGAGCTGTTAATCGCCGAAGTGCCTAAGGTCCAATGGGGGAACATAATGATCAAAAATGCCGCCAGTCCTAGTGCTCGTTTCGTCACGTGGCTAGCCATCCAGGACAGATTAGCTACCAAAGATAAAATCGGGAAATGGGTAGATCTCGCAGATGATCTTTGTGTTTTATGTAATAGTGCAAAGGAAACACACCAGCACCTCTTTTTTGATTGTGCAAATGCGCGAGGAATTCGCAACCGCCTGTTTAATTTCCTCCCCGAAGGTCTTGATGATCCTAACTTCCAGACTGAAATCGTGCGGATGAATAAAATAAACAAAAAGAAGACAACTCGAGCCAAGCTGATCGTGGGACTCTGGACTGAAATGATATATTGCATTTGGATGCAACGCAACAAAAAAGTCTTTGACCACCATACCTTCAGTTTAGAGAAGGCTGTAGATTGTATAGTCTTTAGGATGGCCGGAAGGGCAAACAGTAGGATGCTAGATATGCTTGTATCTAAGTAGGTAGGTTTTGGGGCCTTTTTGGGCTACCGCTCTTCTTTTTGTCTGAGCGGGTAGCATTTTTGGTGGCTCAGCTGGAGTTAATTTCCAGGCCGGGCATCTGTTTGTATCTTCATTTTTGGTATATAATACAAATTATTTGACAAAAAAAAAAAAAAAAAAAAAAAAAAAAAAAAAAAAAAAATATATATATATATATATATATATATATATATATATATATATATATATATATATATATATATATATATATATATATATATATAGGGTTTGGATCATGTGAAAACCAATTAAAATGGTGAAAACTGAAAACAGTGGTACATAAAAGGTCAAATAGAGTACACATTTAGGTGGCAGTTTTGTAAATAATTAGACATTTGCTAAATAGTGTACATATATGCTTAAAAGGGGTACATATTTTGATGGCATTTTTGTAAATAATATGAACTTTTTTCTTCACAAAAAATATGTACACCTTATAAGATAATATGTACCTCTTTTGCTACAATATGTATACATCTGTCTGGTTTTCAGTTTTCACCATTTTAAGTGTTTTTACTTGATCCTACCCTTATATATATATATATATATATATATATATATATATATATATATATATATATATATATATATATATATATATATATATATATATATATATATATATATATATATATATATATATATATATATATATATATATATATATATAGATTTAGGATCAAATGAGAAGGGGTCTTAAAATGAGAAGGGTAAGAAGCAATTTCAGCCGTTTAGATGAAAGATCAATGGTCAGGATGAGTTTACATCCTTGCACGCGGTTTATGATGCTTTTACCCGGGTTTTTTTTGCTTTTTTATGTTATGATTTAAGGTTACTATGTTTTTAGAAAAAGATACTATGTTATGAATAAGGGTTACTATGATTATGTATAGTTACTGTGTTCTCTCAATCTTAACAGAACATCGTAACTTTTAAAAATAAACATAGTAACCTTTGATCATAACATAGTATCATTTTTTAAAAATATAGTAACCTTAAATCATAACATAAAATGGAGAAAAAATCGACGAGAAAGATGATTTTCACCCGTTAGATTTTCATAAGATCAATGGCTATAAATCCTTCTCATCCTTCTCATTTTGAGACCCTTTCTCAATGGATCCCTCCCCTATATATATATATATATATATATATATATATATATATATATATATATATATATATATATATATATATATATATATATATATATATATATATTGCTTAGGGAGAAAAAAGATATTTGGTTGATTTTTGTCTAACAACTACAATTGCAATAGAAAATATGGATTAGACTATATGATGAAAGGATCTAGGGTGTAGGAAATCTCCTAAAGTCTTGTATGATTAAATTCTCATAAGTGTCTATGAATTGAAGAGCCAGATTAATTACGTGGTTAAACATTATCTTGTTAATCTCAGACTCTTGCTCTGTTGATTAACTATTAGATTTAGACCCTATTAATGCAATTCTCACACACTAGTTTTGTTCAATTAAAATTTATCCTAAAGCAAAGTTGATCCCAATCTCACATGCTAGTTCTATTTTTTAGTCTGACAAAGCACATTTAACTTAGGGTTAATTAGCACAACTTAACTACTTTAATCCATAAGGTCATAAACACATCCAAGAATCAAATCATACTCAACTATTATGTTCAAACTCTAATCCTAGAAAATAGATCTAGTCACAAATCATGGTAAAAACAATAAATAAAAACCCTAGAATGAAACTAAGCATGATAAAAGATGAAAAAAATGAAATTTGCAAGGAAAAACATTAATAATTAAACTATGAGACAAACAATTAAAAATCCAAGAGACAAAATAGGAAGAACAATTTATTAAATGACAATTACTTTCGAAGAAATTAATTAAAGTATGACAAGGAAAGATTAAACTAATACAAATTTGATAAAGAAAGATTAACTAAAAACAAGAAAGTAAATTAAAATAAGTTTTCGACGCAGCTTCTCTTTACCTTCTCTCTAGGTTTCTCCTCTCTGCTGAGCAACCACCATTTGCTCCGCTATGGCAGGCAGGAGGAGAGGCCGACCTCCGAGAAGGGAGCTAGAAGGCTTGCTTAGTATCTTCTCTATCCTATTGAATTAAATACACGGATTGGGAGTCCGATTTCCAGATATGGTTTTCGGAAAACTAAACCCTAATCCTGTAATCATCTTTTGTTCATACTGTTTAGAACCCAAATCCGGGTTTAGAATGTCTTGAGGCAATTGTATTCAGATTCATGATGGAAATGGAGTGGTGGAAGTTCCATTTCTTCGAAGCCATTCAAGGGTAGCGATGGAGGTTTCTCTCCTCTGTTTCGTTGCGGCTTTGAAGAAAACATCCATCCTAATGGGGGGAAATCTCTCGATTTCTCAGTGTGCTTGACCCAAGTTTGGGTTACCTAGATACAAGCGATGGATTTGAGATGGTGGCGCAGTTAGACATAAAGTTGCTATGTACGCCTCCATTAACGATATATGAAGCAAAGTTGGAGGTAATCTGCTTTCTTTGCTCGTGCTTTCGACCTGTTTATGTTTTATTATAGAAGATGGGCCGAATTCATGGTTGAAGCCATGAGCTCTTCAGACCCTATGAACACATTTTCTGTGGGTCTTCACACCACACTATTGTTTCGGGTTGGTGAATTTAGGTTCAGAAACCCTAAATGTGTTCTACACTAAAATGGCTATGGCTAGTAGTGAGATGGGTCCTGCTGTTCTGCAACAATGGAATCGAAGACTTTTAGGGGTTTTCGTCTCCATTACAGTTACTTGCTTAGGTCGATCCATTCTACCATACACTACTGGATTAGGGTCTGCGATTATGATATGATAGCTCCCCTGATTTGGTCTTGGTTTCCCGGTATTTGAACTGCACATTGCAGTTATGTCTTTGAGGATATCAATTTGGATTGCTATTCCTTTTCTTTGATATTGGCATCATTATCCTCTGAAGTTGTGGATGTTGTTGCCTAGTGTTGGGAGGCATGTCTTGGTTTATGCAGAGAACGATGGGGTATGGCGAGGCTTCATTGAATTTGATGCTTTGTCATCTTAGACTTCTAAGCTGCAGAGATTATAACCAGCTGCTGTTTTGGTGGTTGAGCACTTTGTGCTGCCCAAGGTGATGGGTGTTGTTAGCTAGATTACCTTCACCATGTTTTGAGCCATGGGCAATTCCTTTACGTAGCCTGGTCATGTATTGGAGCTTTCCCTTGATATTTTATGGTTATCTGGCTGAGGTGGTTTTAAACTATTTAGGTGAGATCCCTTGTGGTCCTGTGTTGCAGTGAGAGCATATTATCGAATCACTACAACTGCCTTATATTGCTGTTGTTTTGGAGCCCTGTTTTTTGGTGCTATGCTGGATTGTGGATGTCCCAAACTGACATGCTCAAGCTGGAACATGCTGCTGTTTGGTGAGGCCGTCAAGAAATAGCTGTTGTTCCTACTGATCCCTTAGGACAGAACCTGTTGTTCTCCTGGATGTTAATGAACAAATTCTCACATTTACTCTGAGAATTGAATGTATAATTTTTGGTTTTGCACAGCTATAGTTTGACTAGAAATGTCGCTTGTTAGTACCAGTCTGTGATCTAGCATCACTGTATAGTCAAGGAGATATTTTCTCTTTTTTGGAGTTGTTGTTCCCGACCTAGCGGATGACGAGGGGCTTGTCCCTTAGGAGCTTCGTTTTGGTAGACTTCTCAGTCTTTTGAACCTATGATGTAAGCCTCGGCTATTTTTCTCTGGCATTTTATAGTATTTACTTTGCTAAAAAAGAAAGTAAATTAAAGACAATAAATTAAAAGCTTACAAACATTAAAAATGGTCTTCAATGGAGAAAGATTAAGGAGGAACGAGGAAGAAGAAGAGGATTTCAATCTCCCTCCCTCATGCTCCCTCAAGGAGGCTTAACCTAATTCTCTCTTATTAACCCAATAAATATACCCTAAGAGGTTAATTAAAATAAAGATAAAAGAAAATAATACAAAATTGCAATAATTGGAAAAGATTGCACAAAAAAAACAGAAGCAGCAGCCGACTCGACGGCCACTTCCACGCCCAGGAAGCCGAGTCGGCGTTTTTGGCTGACAACTTCAAAAAACTTCAATTGGTTGTCATTTCTTGCTCGGTTGTCGGAAGCGAACGTATAATATACCGTCGGAAAGATCTTGAAGTCTAGTTTCCAATGTCGCAAACCTTACATCAATTGGATTTTTTTTATCAAAAGTTAGAGCCAAAAGCGTGAGCATGTATCTAATTTCACCTCAATAATTTTGTCTTTTAAGTACTTTTCTACTCTTTTGCTCATTTTCGTTGTAGAACATTTTCACCCAAGTTAGAATCTTCCTTAGTGTAACCTCAATATCATTAAAACCATAAGAATTATGCTTAAAACTAGACCTGGGAAAACGGTCGGTCGGGCGAGTTACGGGTCGGGTCATTTTCGGGTCGGGTTAGGTCATTTTCGGATTGGGTCATTCTCGGGTCGGGTCACTCCTGGTTCCGAGTCGGTCGGTCTGACCCAACGGGTTATGACTTACAAAATTTAAAATTATTTTTCCATTTTTTTTATTATTTATAAAAAAAATTTTAATAAAAAAACTATTTCTCATCCCTATGACATTAATCCACATATCAATTGACACAATTAAAGCCTTATGTGATTCAATTCAAGTTATAAAAAAACAGTTATTGCGACGCTCGTGTTCTAAACTTTAAATCTCTATGTATAGTTGGATTTGTGACACACATGTCACATTAGAGAAATTAGATATACGATTTTCAAAAAATATAATTGGTATGTCGGGGTTCATTTAAGTGTAAGGAAATATGGAATTAATACTTATTTTGAAAGACTTGTAAGATACGCGCTTCATAAAAGTTATTGTGTTTGATTATTAAAGTTGTAACGTTAGATAAACATGACGTTACATATCTTATCATTTCCTAATAAAAATATCTTCACAATTTTCATGTTAGAAAGATATACAAATAACTAAGCACTTATTTTATCATATAAGATATGCGTTTTATAATTTAGGGTAGCGACATTCCTTATCTGAAAAGTTCATTCAAATGGGCAAAACGTTTTTATAAATTATATTTATTTGCTTCCTGAAATGTAGAAAAATTAAAAACTCATTTGACGGATTTAACAAGATATATGTATTCAACTCAGATGATTATAACGTCCTTTTTTAAAAGAAAAATAATTATGATGGATAAAAAGACGCTAAATGCGTGTTTTTTCAGATATATTGATGAGTTTTAGGATTCAAGTGATATAATCAATATGTTAAGATACTTTGAAAACTAAAATTGTATTTGAAATGAATTCTAACATTGAGATTACTCTAAAAATTGATATTGGACCTGTCAAAACGGGTCGGTCGGGTCGGTTGTTGGTCGGGTTATTTTCGGTCGGGTAATTATCGGGTCGGTCATGTTTCAGGTTAAGTCGCTTTCGAATTGGTTGGGTTCGGGTTTTTTCGGGTCGGATCAAATTTTCCCAGGTCTACTTAAAACAATCAAAACCACTCAAAATCAACTTGAATAACTAAAACGAGCAAAGTAGCATAAATCTTCAAAATAAGCACGGAATTACTAACAACGACCATCAGTAAGGAATATAAAATGATATAAATAAATGAAAATAGTTGCACTTATCAATAAACCTTTTCTATACTATAATAGACTAAATTGAGAACAAAAAATTAAACACCCCAATTCAGCCCCAAACAGCAGCCTTACAAGGCTATCTCATACTCTTTGTTCACTTACATACACTACCTAAGCACTCTACCCAAAATTCCTTATGTTCCAATCTAGATTGTGCATCATTACAAGCTACAAGAGGCAAATATTTAAAGCAAAAACACTCTATTTTCTGTATAAGAATTCAGCCATAAACCTCCAACACATTGTTCCCATGTTCATCCATGAACGAACACTAGAATCCTTCAAACTTTTTACTACTAAAACACCTTTTTTTCTCATCAAATCTTCTTTAAAAACTCATCTAAAACTTCTAGAAGTTTATGTTTATAAACTCAAATATTCCATAAAAATAATCTTCATTTCAAGAGCTTTCCATATACATCAAACTTGAAGAAATTCACCAAGCATAGAGTAAGTTATGTTCATTTCTTTATTCCACTAGTTTTTATTAAAACTTATTTATGTAGAACACTTTTACATGAATCTTTCTATAAACTAAGATCATTTTAATATGGATATTTCATCTCTGAAACTAAGAAAATTATCACTTATAAAACCTCTATATAAGAATAATCGATCATAGTAGAAAGTAAAAATAAGAATTCAAGTGAAATTATGAGACTTGATTAAGTATGTTGCTCAACATAATAAGTATACTCCAAATATGTTAAAATCATCACAAGTATTAGTTTAACAACTCTAAGTAAGAAAAGTTAAGTGCATGTTAGAAATCCAAAATCATTATTGATTATTTTTGGATTAATGCAATATGTACTTTAGTTGAAGAGTTGGAGTTGAGACTTGAAGGGCAAGGACCCAAGTTGTAATTGCTTCGAAGAACACATAGGCGCTTACGTAGGAGCTTATGGAATATTTATATAGGCTTGGAGTCGAGGTATGTCACATGAGGTGGTTTATAAAAGATTTACGAACATGTTGGAAAAGTTTAGTATAAATTTGTTTTCAAAAATAAAATTCCAAAAGAGAAGTTCTGATATTGAAAAATGATATCAAAATGATAATTTTAAGTATGAAATAATTAGTTACATGTATTATTAATGTGGGCATCATGCATGTTAATTTTATAAAATGTTGTATGTTCAAAGGCATGATTTACACTTCTTTGTGAAAGTAATTGTGATGGAAATGGTTATATTGACTTGTAAAATATTTGAAATGCATTTTAAAAGTATTTTCCAGTGGCTATATGTTAAAAAAATCTCTTGTTTGTTGAAATTTATTCATTAAATCGATATTTAATTTTAATGAATTTTAAAGGTGCTAGATACTCTTATTATAAAACATGGTATTAGATAAACTCTTGATCATCAAAAATAATTAATAAAACCATATTATAATGTCTCCAACAAGATTTGACCAGAAAATATTTAGTTTGGAATTTTTCATAATTTTTTGAATAATCATTAAATTCTTTATCGGTAAATTATATAATAGTAAAATATAAAATAATTACCAAATGAAGACAAATGGACTTGAAATTTATATCACATACTCATATGGACAGTAGCTAAATTTGATGAACTTTTGCGAAGATTTTGTTGACGTTTAAGGACCTTAATAATTTTTTACTCGGTTATTAATAATCGGTAAGTTAGTTTAGGGTCAAATACAAAATAAATATTAAATTATGCCTTTTGGACATGAACATTTTATGAGACACTTATATCAAAAGTAGATACATGTTCAAAAATTTATATAGATTTTCATGACCATAAATGGACTTAAATAAATTTTATTCAGTTTATCGGTAAAATAACACAATTAATTATTAAAAACTCCCCTCACAATTTTTAATGGTTATTTATGATTTTATATTCCTTAAACTAGTTTTTGGAACATCAAAAAAATTTTATATTATTTTATTTGGACTTAAATAATTTTAAATCGATTTTATTTTATTTATCACTAAAAGGCCTATATAAAAAATTAAAATATCATACATGACATTTATAAGTTTAAATGGGCAAATAAAAGTATTATTTTACTTTTAAAATTTTAGTAATTTTCTAATTATTAATTATTTAATAATTTATCAAATTAATAAAAATTGTTTAATTATTTAAAGGTGTTATATTGTTA
Organism: Amaranthus palmeri; assembly: GCA_019776075.1. Taxonomy (NCBI): domain Eukaryota; kingdom Viridiplantae; phylum Streptophyta; class Magnoliopsida; order Caryophyllales; family Amaranthaceae; genus Amaranthus; species Amaranthus palmeri. Next base: position 545,987 of record JAAKBH010000355.1, on the reverse strand, counting down.
ATTAAATTTGAGTAAAAATAGACCCATATTAAAAATTTATAATTGTATCAGTAACCTACTGTCTCATAGTATAAAATAAGTTTAACTTAGCTGGTTTATATATTTTATGGATCTAAAACATCATTGAAATAACGGTAAATATCTAAAGTGTAAAAAAAATTGTAAAATCATTATAAATTGGCATCACAATTTATAATCTGATGGAACAACTTTAAATTCATTTTAATTGAGGTATTATAATGACTTGACTAATTTGGCCCTTGTTGGAGAATTAATATGTATTTTGTAAATCAATTATCGATTTTATTACCAGCAAAACTATTTCGTATTTAAGAAAATAGTGTTGTATGAAATCTTGTCATAATGATATTATAAACTTATGAACTATGTTATAGTTGTTTTAAATGAATTTTAAAACTCTTTTAAGTTATATTTACTTTAAGAAGGATTAAAACAAGACATGTTAGTGATTTCCTTGAAAAACCGTATTAAATTTTAATCACTTTTTGTTACAATGCATTTTCACACATGTTAGTGATGCTTCAATATAATACAAGGGTTATGTTTGATGACATGATTATGCGCATAGGGGGATACAAATAACTGGCTTATTTGTATCGCCTGTTTGAAACACAAGATACAAATAACAGCTTATTTGTATCACCTGTTTCAAACAGGTGATACAAATAACCTATTATTTGTATCGCATCTTTCAAACAGGTGATACAAATAAGCTGTTATTTGTATCGTGTGTTTTAAACATGCGATACAAATAACTCTTATTTGTATCTTGGGTTTTTAAGCGATACAAATAATATGTTATTTGTAACCCACTTGTTAGCAACCCCCAATATAAGATACAAATGAGCTTAAAAACAAGATACAAGTAATGATTTTTTACTAGTGTGCTAAACATGTTTTACTCGTGTGGGAAAATTATAATTTGATTTTTGCTATGTTGAAAAAAGTTAATATTTTTTTACTTTTCAAATGCTATTGAAATTACAATGTATATATATTATATACAAAAATATTTTAGCCTAAATGTACAGTTCACCAATGCTGAGTGCATATTGTTCACAATACCATTGTGCTACACTTGCCGGACATGTCACAGACGGTAAACCGACTACCAAACGAGTCATAGGATGACTCACAGAGTACACATACAAACTTATAATATGAGTTTGAATTTGATTTGGATCCATTGAGATCTTAAGATTTATGATGAAAATTGAGAATTTGAATTTACTATAGAAACATTGAACTAGGTTTGAATGATAATATGATTTATCAAATGAAAAACAAAATTTCAAGATGAATTTACTCAAATAAAGAAAGTTTAATAACTTGTTTGACGGACACTAGTGTGTTTATACTAAGTCTTTTTGCTGATACTATGCTTTGTATGTTTTTCCAATGGTTTTGTTTTTAGAGTAAACCACTATGGCACCTAGACGGCGAATGGATAATATGCAAGCAGAAGATGACCCTAGTTGGAGTATGACTCCCCTTTTGTTTAAATTTCTTTATTATATTAGAGAGACTATTAGTTTGATTGTTTAGCCTTTAGGTTTTAACTATTTTAAGGATGTAATTTGAACTTTAGACTTATTTTGATTTGGTTGTAATTTTCCTTTATTTTAGACAGTTAAGACTTCTGTTGTATTGCTTTGGTATTGGTTCAAGTATTCTACTTGGACATTGGTTTAACCGTTAAGTAACCCTCTTAATTGTGCTGGCAAAAGTGAGCTTCCGCCTGATTAATACAAAAGTCCAATTAGTCATTACCTTCATAATTCGGGGCAAGTACAGGTTTCGATTTAAATTTTGTCAGCGATATAGATTTCTATATGTTGAGATTTTGAAACCAAGGGCGATCTAAGCACGATTAATGTTGTCAATTGACAACATTAAACTTACGTATACAATTTTATACTACTTAGAATTAGTAATATATGTATTGGTTAAGTTAGTATGAGCTTTGATATATGCTAACATCGATCCAAGTCGAACCCTCATTATGCAATTTTTTAATATTATCAATGTCATCTAAATTCGTTCTAAATCTTCCATTGTTTAGAACCTTCATGGAACCGCAGGTCGGAACAAACATGTTCCAGACGGCTCTAATTCAAGATGGTTCTTTGACGATTCAAGACCGATTCAATATTGCGTAACTTGATAAATAAAATTATTAGATAATCAATATATACCTATTATTATAGCAATTTATATTATTATTGAGATACGTAATTTAAGTAGAGTAAATAGCTCATAGATGATATTGATACAGAGTACAGAGTACAAAGCTTTAGATGATTCAACATAAGAACGTACATAGACAACCATAGCCTCATACACCATTAAATTGCATAAAAGCCTATACTCAGCATTTAATCTCAACCATATTTAGCTAAATAACTATCTATTAGTAAGACGCTTAATTCTGGTTTCCGGTAATCCGATAAATAGATCTGTTTCCACGTCAGAAATCTGGCTAATTGTATCTTCTGAAGGTGATGCTTCTTCTGTATTTCCCACTATTGATTCCTTCGGCAGCATTTCATACTGACATTATTGTCATCACCACAATCAGTCATCAACTTCACAAATCACTTTTTTTATTATTATTTTTTCGATTGGCTTTTTAGCTTTTTAATTAATCAAACAGTTAAAATATCTAATAATATTTGAGTTTAATTCAACTGATAAGCTAAAGTTTAGGAATTCGAAGTCTCTCCTCCGCGTACTACGGAGGATCATGAAAACTGTTATTTTCGTTTTAATGTACTATAACCATTTTTAACTTTATATTATATTGCTTTATTTAGGAAAAAAATTCATTAATCTCACACATAAAAATAACAAGACATTACATTACCTAAATATATCATTAAAGATGGCTCATGCCTAGACGAAAAGGGTAAATAGGGTAGGATAAATAAAAATCTTCCAAATATGACTGATATGTTCAATAAAAAATAAAATTTGTTATGTACGTCTCAACTTTAGTCGTATTCTACATTTTTAAAACATCAGTCAACAGACTGTCTCTCAAAGAGACGTTCCTTAGGCCTAACCCATTAAAGTTTATTTTTACTTTTACTCTACATTTTCTTTTATGAGCCTATCCAATTAGAGATAGTCTCTTAAAGAGACTGTCTCTCACAAAAATTTGTGTTAAAACATATAAGATGGAAGTTCTGAAGAAAAAAAATTAAGAAATTAAATACGAGTTTATGTTCATATATAAAATTACAACAAAATTAATTGGACGAGTAAAAAAGTGAGTCAATATTGCAAATTCAAATGAACAAATAGAGTAGAAGTTCTGCTTTTACGTTGTTCTAAGATATAACTTAAATTAAAATTATTCATTATCTAGTTGTTGAAGTGTTTTACTTCTGCTTTTGTAATAGAAATTGAATTTCTTCATCTACAAGAGAATTGTTTCTCCCTAACCTTTACACTATATATTTGGATAACAATACTGGAGAGAAAAGAAAGGGAAAGAAGAGGAAGGAGGGGAGACAAAATAAAGGAAGAGAAATTGAAGGAAAACACCTCTAGTTTGTATAAGAGAGAATGGAAGTGAAAGGAAAGGAGGTGAAAGTTTTTCCTTCAAATCTTTTCAACTTTGGAGAGATTGAAATCTTAAGAAAAAAGTATCCATCGAATCCTTTCAATTTCTCCTCTCTATATTCCTTTCTACTTATTTTGCTATCCAAACGAAAAATTCTTTCTCTCTTCAAATTTCTTCTTCTTTTCCTCTGTTTCCTTCTATCCAAAAACATCCTTAGAGCTAGATCCTCCTTACCAAAGAAACAACTAGGATTAATAAATATATAGGTACGAAATAGACATGAGATTAATAGCTCCTTTTAAACTTTGAGCCAAAAAGGTTCTAGATGAAGTAAAACATATACCTCTATCTCTTAGGTAAACACAAAGTAATAGGTATATGGCTTTGTTCCCCAATCAAATCTAGGGTTGAAGGATTAATATAAGAAGCTAGTAGGACCCAATCATACTATTAGTCCAAGAATCATGCCATCTTCTATAAGGTATAAATAACCTTTTTTGTCTCATAATATTTGCTATAACGATAAAATAAAATTAAGAAAGGATAAAAATAGGTTAAAAGTAATGTCTTATGATTAATGGAAAAAATGTATGGAAGAAATACAAAGTTAAAATAAATGTATGAATAGATATTAAAAAAGGAAAGTGAGTTATGTTAAAAACAAAGAATATGAGACGTATCAAAATGAAAAACATAGCAAAACCAGGAGTTCTCCACAAACAAAAACTCCTAATATATATATATATATATATATATATATATATACTTAATCAGGTGCTCTCTTGAGAGATCATCTTTTGTAAAAACGACTCTCAAAAGTCCAGTCCATATCTATATTTAGAGTTGTAACAATATATATTTAGAATTGAACTTGACTTTTGAGAGCTCTTTATAAAAAACGGTCTCAAGTAAAATTTTGTGATACTTAATATCAAATAAATTATAGGAGAGGAGTATACCTTTTCAGTAAGCCTAGCATTTTCTGCAGCTAGTTGCTTCTCCTAGAATTTCATAACAAAACGAGATATTGAATTATATGGAGTTTATTAATTAACAAAATAATATTAATAAGACTCAAGAATTAATGTTGGATTAGCATATAATAACATACCTTTTCTTTAAAATGCTTTATTTGTTCATTGAAAACTTGATTCTGAAAATATGGAGCAAAAACCAAATCAAACTACGTACAATGTTTTAATCATTAAATATTATTATAATTAAGAAGAATTAATTAGTTGTATATAAAGAAGAAAACCTTTCTTGCTCTAATTTTGGTGACACTTTTTTCCAATTGGGTTTCCAGCTGCTGCAGCTCTTCTAAACTGCATGACCCTAGATTCTCTCCCAGGATCCTCCTAATATTACAATCCAATTATTAAAATGTATTGATTTATTACTTTTGTTTGGATTGTTTTAGACATAAACTGAAAATATGAAGAACAATGAGGTAGGTAAAGCATTAGTACCGTTTGGAAGCTTCAATGATCTCGATCTTCTTAACCAAACACGCTGTTTCCTCTTTCAAGTTCTGCAATTTCATCACAAATCATTACAACCAAAACTACTACCACTCTTCTGTCTCTTCGGGTTCCAGGATAGTAGCAAAGAGAAAAATTAATTTTTTTAAAATAAATTGTAAATATTTGATAATAAATGAAGGAGATAATGAATTATGTAGATGTAATTAAAAGTGGGTAAAATTATATGGGTGAGATTAAAAGAAATCAACAGATTATAGTCTAATAATAATTCAAAATGAAAGAAACAATTCAAATTGGAAAATAATGAAGTACTCAATAAGGTGGGAAAGTGTATATAATTGTTACCAACAAAAAATTACATAAGTGATTACTTTCTACCCTCAAAATAATCATGTATAATAAATGCTATAACTTGTAAGTTTGAACATCAATTCCATCAACAATTCATCACAATTCACAATTTTACATGTTAATAGCTAGTAACATTGATAATCAGTTCATGAGACTAGAAATTGAAGAAATTCCAAAAGGATTGTTGCGTTTGCATAATAAGTCCTTATTTAGATCGCCTTAAAAATTAAATAATCAAGAAAATTAAGTTTTATTCACCACAACATAATTTGCTTTTAGTGAGATATATTTAGTTACATTTAATTTAAATGTCGCTATTTCAAATTTCTTATAGTGTATATATAAAAGATTTAGTGACATTTATTAAAGTCTTTAGCAACATATTAAAAAGTCACATCAAAGCTTTTAGCGACATAAGATCTAGTGACATTTCTCACAAATGTCACTATAGACTATAGACCAAATTAAGTGTCGCAAATCACTTTATGGTGGAACTTAAAATAAAAACCAATAATTATTACGCTAAAAATATGAATCAATGGCATTTTTTTAATGCCACTAAATCCAATGTCGTAAAAAACTAAATTTATTGTAGTGATTCAGTAAAAATCATTTACAATCAATAAAAATTAGTTGCAACCAGTAAAAATCAATTGTGATCAATAAAAATCAATTTTAATTGATAAAACTTAGTATAATTTATAACTAAAAATCTGTTACAATCATTCAAATTAGTTAAAATAAATAAAAATCGGTTTTATTAATGAATTAAAAAAATTAGTCAAATCAGTAAAAATCAGTTGATCGACACAGTACATAAGTACTACTCCATTATTCATTCAACATTGTATTATGTGATATTCTTTGCGTACAACAAAAATTATAATCAAGTGTGATTTCGTTTAATTTAACTCAACGCATATTAAGATAAGAGTAGAATAATAATGCATTGGACAACATGAAAATAAACCGAGTTTAGTGGAAGTTATAAAATAACCTATGATAAATTAAAAGTGATGATTAAATGAATTGATGCAAGCAAAGGAGGAATAACCTGCATATTTTCTTCCATGGAAGTCTCCTTGGCAGGTTGAACATCTCTTATGTGCCTCTGATATCGTCCAATTGTTTCCTGCATACTAATATTTCCCACTTTTTCAATTTCACCTCTCACCAATAACAATTATATTAAATATAAATTATTATTTTCTTGACATATATTAAAAGTTAATACTTAAACTGATACTTGAGGCAGTGGAGAAACTTGAACAAAATTTTAGAGGGCGGAGTTCAAAAAATTTACATTAATATATAGCCAATTAATAGAACTAAAAATTCTAATATAAATTTTGAATCGAAGTAAAGCTCGACACTCTTTAGGAATTAATAATAATCTATAATCTCATTGACACTATATGTCTTTGCTATTTGTGTCTAAATGTACAATACTAAACTATGAACACAAAAATCATCACCCATTTTGTTACCAAGTCTTGTCTTTACTATCTTCATAATTGATTGTTTTATTGTATGGATTTACAGTGATTTAAGTATTCACTTATTCAAACTAATTATTAAACAAAGATAAGAAAATTCAATTAAAAATATAAAACAAATCTTAATCCTTCAATTGTGAATGGTAATTAATGATTATCTTTAAGCCGATTGTATGTGATGCCAAAAAAACAAAACTTCCTTTGTTTCAAAGAGATTATCGAACTTTTCTTTTTAACTCGACTCTTTTACTTTGCTACAATTGCTTTTTTATGGAAAAATTTCTACTACTATCTTTTAATCTAATACACATTTTAATAACTCTGTCTAAGTATCATTCAAACAAATCAAATAGCACTAAGTTCTATTCAAAGCATCGCAACAAGGAACCTTGGAATTTTACAAGAATCAACACACCTAATGCAACATTAATCATTAGAATGAGTAAATACGAGATACTAGAGATGACTAACAAGTTAGAGATACAAGAGGAACTAGAGGATTTAAATCAACTTTAAGATTACTTTATAGCACTAACAAGCTTGCGGCTAGTTTATCATACATGCACACATCACTCTACCAGCCCGTTTGGTAGGTAATAATAAAGGGTGGTAAGGGAAATGAAAAACTAGTGTAATCTTGGTTGAAAAATCTCCTTGTTACCTTGATGGATAAGTTTGTCCAACTTCAATTATCTCATTGTCTTCATGAAATTCATTCCAATGCATCACCTTTGGGATAGGTGGTGTTACGTGATAATAAAAATTTATAAACAAAAAAACTTTTTGTAATTAAAGTTTCATTACCATGGGAATGATATGAAACTTTTGATGAATGTTACACTATAAATCATTCTCATTACCACAATTTAATACCACTAATCAAACGGACCGTACATTCTCATCAACTTTTTTAAAGATAAGAGCAAGAAACATAGGCACACAAATGGCACTAAAACCTAAAATACTAAGAGGCCTTAATTAATCAACATAGAAAATCTGTTTTCAAGTATCATAGATTAATATCATCAACATATAATGGAATATAGGTTAAATACAATCAAGTCATATGTAAAAAGAGAATTATCACTATTAATGACTAGAAATGACTCATTACATTATATGCACTTTTTATTTTTGTGAAATTGCTAAAGATGTCTGCTATCAATGATCAATCGGGTGAACATATGAGATATGATTATTTAGTTATGTTGGCCCATTTGGTTTTGATGATGACTTAAACTTTTATAAACAAACAAATTATTTTTGAGATTGTTTTGATAGGTCATATATCCGATTATTAAAGATCGTCGATAGCACCTAATAAGTTGTGGAAGAACATTACAAGTCCATGTCATATACTAGAAGTCATGGAACAGTTCCAGATTGGTCAAAATCAAAGACTGTCCAAACGGAGACAATGCGGTGTTCCCAGAACAACTGGTCAGATAATTGGTCAACGAGATATTAAGAAAATAAATTTTTATTTTTATTTTTCTTTTTTATTTAGTTGTACGGGTGAAAAACTAGTTAGCATAAGGATTTAATTTGGCAATTAAAATAACTAACACTTAAAATAGTTAATCCTAAAATATCTCCTTAAAAATAGGATCTTATCTATTTTTAGTTAAAAGACAAAAATTACTTGGAGTAACTCCCAAGTATCTATGTCCACTACTCCACGGTTCATTCCCACTACTCCCACATCATTAGATCATGAGTTTATGGCTAAACCTAATTCTTATGGGTATATAAATGGAATTTTCATAACCGGCACAAATTGGAGAGAAATATTCACGCAAATCTTGTCGAGTGCCCATCAAATAATTTCGTGAGTTCTAAATCAATAAAAGGAAAATTTAATTGCTTTTAATTGCTAATTAATCCATTAAATATTTCCTTGTGCTATTCTTAGTTTTTACATCCATTTTGAGAATTCTTTTGTACGGGTTTTTTATAGAGTGTGTAAACTTAGACTTAGGGAAGTCTGAGGGGAAATTTAGAGAATCTTGTGTAAAGAGAGAAAAGAAGAGAAGGAGAAGGAGAATAGGCCTAGAGAAGAGAAGAGGAAATTTTATGCAATAAGAAGTGTAATTACATAAAATATTAATAAGAGAAGTTGAAATCCCAAGTGGGTCATGGAGTGGCTTTCTTTCTTTTAAGGCCAAGAAAGTTTTCCACGTTAAATCTTTGAGTTCTTTATATTTTCTCTTTATTGCTTTAAGTATTTTTTATTAAATAATTCCGCAAGAGACAGGGCGAATAATACTCCTAAGGGCGACACAACAATTCCCCCCCCCCCCCTCTTGTTGCGTTCTTCATCTCTAAGTGTTTCTACAAGTTACTTGTAAGGATCGACAAGAATGTAATCTTAGAGTAAATTTTAAATGAGAAATATAGAAGATATTTGAATTAAAAAAAAATAATTGAATACACAAAGGTATAAGAAGAAATTTTCTCAAATGGTGCTTGAAGAATAACCGAATAAGTGAGTTTAGCAAGACTTTTTATGGGGACAATAATAAGAAGATAAGTAGTTGTTTCAAGAAGATACTGCTAATAGGAGGGAATAAAAAAAACTAAGGATGTATTTAGCAATTTTAAGGCTTTGATACCATTTTAAATTTTGGTATTTTGATTAGAAAGTTTAATTAATCTGATACCATTAATTTTGATTTCTTTTCTCTTCATGATGCAATATGATTCTTATCCATACCAACATTTAGTATAACTGATACTACTATTTAGTGATATTGTATGAGGTACAACATTGAATAATTATACCACTATAAATATACACTCATTACATGATAAAATAAAATACCACTTAAATACCACTTAAATATTGCTCAAATCACAACACAAATATTATTTGTTGATGCAAAAATGAGTTTACCATTTAAAAGAACTTTATGAGATTAAAGAATTAAAGGATTTGTTTGAAATTAAGGCTAATTTCATATATATTCATGGAAATCAATGAAAAATATGGGTAAGGGACAAGATAAAAAAAACCGCATTACACATGATCATAATGGAAGATAAGTAGTTTTCACGAGTGTGGAAGTTTTATTTAATGAATGAACAAAAAGTTGTTGATAAGTGCATAGACAAGACAATGATGAAAAATGCGTTGCAATATGAACAAAAATGCTTACAAAATATATTTAGTAGAAATTCTTTAATATTTATGAGCTTCCTTAGGATTTTTTAACTTAATATAAAAGTTATAACTTCGTTGGAAATGAATATTCAATTTCAAAGTCTCTAATATAAATGTCCATTTATAAAGGCTCAACAACAAATAGGATTTTGACACAATGTTAGAATTTAGAAAATGGGGCAGACCCATCTAAATAAAGAGGAGAAGAGGTAACCCACAGATAAATCTAGTGGATGATCTCTACAGAAACCATTTGGTAGTAGTAACCTAGCTAATAGAAGTTACTCTTCAAGTTTATAAAGTGGTAGATGCTCTTCTCTTTCTCCAATGTAGGACAACTCATATGTGGGTAATAATTAATGGTTGAAGTCTCAAAATATGTTGTATGCTTTAATACGCTCTCTCACACACGAGCCTTTTTAACTAGAAATGTGTATACAACACAAATCCTCCTTATGCCTAATGAGATATATTTGCTTGAGTTTAAGGAATGGTTGCGAGTCAAATATGTGCCTATTTATCACGCTGACTTTTGTTTTGATAACATGTCAAACAACCAACTCAACTATTAACTTAATTCTTTTGGCATGGTTGGTTCCTAGAGAAGTGCTCCATAAAGATGAAGATGTAGCAAGTAAAAGTGCACTCTAAAATGGTTTTATAGGTAAGTTTGAGTTTTAAACCCCTTATTAATCAAATTCAATTAACAAATAGTAGTGATTCTGCGTAGAAATTGAGCAAGTCTCCCTGATCGGAATAAATGATCACTTAAATGGAATTTAGAGAGAAAATGATAGCAATGCAAGTGTGGTTAAGAGCAGAATAAACACAGAAACTGTAACGAAAGTAGGGTCCAAGATAAGAACACTCCACATGGAACTATTTACTTTTGTAGCTACCAAGCTCGGTTGTAAAGCATCAAGTGCTGTCATTTCATGCTCTGAAACCAACAATGAAGGCTCCAAAAATCAGACTCAAATCTGCTTGTGTTGATCGATCAATAAACATTGCTAGATCAAATTGTTTTTGGCCTTAAAAATTGCATGGTTCTTGTTCAACTATTTTGCTATCCACATTCAAAACCACATACTAAAGGGGTAAAGATAGTAAATTGAATTATTGCATTGTGCATATGTCCAAGGGAAAATGGTTCAAGCATATTGTGCTCCACATTGTTCAACTTAGTAGACTATGGTTATGCATTGGCAACATTGAATAATGCCACAAAGATTTACAAAATGGACAACTAAATTGTTTCGATGAGATTAAATGTACGAGAAAATAAGATGTGTGAATAGAAATTTAAGAATAGTGATGAGGATATTACTCGAAATAAAAAACAGGAAATTTCACGTGGTAATCCTGAGGTTTTAGGTTTTCCACGTGGTAACCAAAACTTTTAAAAAATTCATGTAGTAACCTTGAGGTTTACCAAATTGTTCCACCATGACCTATTTGCACATAAAACGTTAACAAAACGTTAGCAAACGTTAATTTTGAAGCTTTAAGGTTGTTGTATGCCTATTTATACGACTCATCATTTTAAATGCCATCAGTTTCAACTTTTTTCTCCCAAAATATAAATACTAACTCTACCATATTTGGATTAAGGGGAAAAAAATGATTTGGATGAAAAATGATAGAGTTGGGGTTTATTTTATGAGGAAAAAGGTTGAAACTGAGGGCATCTGAAATGGTGAGTCATATAGATAGGCGTACAACAGTCCTATAGCTTCGAAATTAACGTTTTCTAATGTTTTTATGTGCAAAAAGACCATGGTAAAACAATAACGTAAACCTCAGGGTTACCGCGTGGATTTTTAAAAAGTTTTGATTACCACGTGAAAAACCCAAAACCTCTTGTTACCACGTGGAATTAAAAAAAAAAGGAAAATAGAAAAGACACATTAAAATAAAATTGTTGACAAACAGCAAACTAATGTGGACAAAAGAAGTAATAATATTTGATGAAAAGATGCTAGCTCTATTCTTTTCACCTATAAAATAATTGATGAAAATATGTGTCTAGTTTAGTAGAAAAAAAACAGTATAAGTTTAGCAAGTGCACTTTTGGATAGCTAGCTACCTAATTGATAATAAGTTTAGTTAAGTAAAAATAGAGTTGATTCAAAAATTAGTAAGAAATAAGAAACAATCGATTAGTAAACATTAGTTTTCCTATTTAAAAATAAATTTTATATAAGAAGATAAGTTAAATTTGATGATGAAAAGATAGGCTAAATTGAATAATAAAAATAGACCTCCAAACATATTATACAATATAATAAAAAGATTGAAAAATTTTACATATCATCCTTTTGAAACTCCTCAAGATGAGAGAATTGACTGACGTGCCAAATAAAGGTTAGTTTAACAACATAATTAGTTTTATGATAACAAAATGATTAGTTTTAGTTTTAAAATTTTGTATATATGAACAAACATTTTTATAGGTCTATTTATATTATTGTATATTGTAATATTAAAAGTAAATTTCAAATGGATGAGTAAAATCCAACTCAGCATTGTAGAGAAGACCATTTAAACAAAAGAATACACAGGAATACCATTAAAACTAGCTAGATTTGTAAGATTTAAGTTCAACACTGCTGTTAAAGTATTTTGTGCTTTGCGGAGAAATTGAGTATAAATACTGAGCAACATTAGAAATAACAATAAAAATATATTCAAGAAGAATTTATACGTAATAGATAAATTAATAAACCAATTATATTTAGCTTACAAGACATTTTTGTTTCTCATGTTTGAGGTTATCTACAAACTATTTAAGTTTATATGCAAATAAACAATGTCATATCACAATATCTTCAAAAATTATTATCTCATCTTTAGTATATTGTATTTTTCTTATTACATATCTTTAAAAATTTTGTTTATATATCTTCATATTAACAACTATGTTCATTGCATGAATTTTTATACTAATTGAAGCTATTTTTTCATACTTTTAAAATTTTCACCATAAAAGTAAGTAATGGGACAATTTCGACAACTATCACAAACTCAGAGAAATGAAAGGTATACATATAACAAGTTATTTATCTCAAAACACTAGAACAAATTCAGATTTTTGCGATATTGGATTTAGTGGCATTAAAAAATTTCACTCATTCACATTTTAGTTTCACCATAAAGTGATTTAGCGATACTTAATTTAGTCTTTAGTGGCATATGTAATTGTTACTATAGTCTATAGTGACATTTGTGAGAAATGTCACTAGATCCTATGTCGTTAAAAGCTTTAGCGTGACTTTTAAATATGCTGCTAAAGAGTCTAATAAATGTCACTAAATTCTCTATATACACTATAAGAAATTAGAAATCGCGACATTTACTTTAAATATCGTTAAATATCCCACTAAAAGCAAATTATGTTGTAGTGAAAAAAAATCATATTAGTTAACAAGCATGAATTATGATAATTTAATCAAATACATTTAATTTTCAATCTCTAATTAAGGTATCACTTTCCACAAAGAGGAGAATCTAATATGTTTGAAATGAAGTTCATTTAATATTTACATTTAGAGTATGCAAAGAATAAAAAGATAGTCCTATTATTTGAAGTTGATAATAGTAATAGTAGGTATAGTTTTGTAATATTGTGACATAATTTGCACCCATTGGATCTCCATAAAGGGCAAATTCACTATTAATTTTTGTATTTGTACTCTTTAACTCTTACCATATGTGGGTCTGTCCCAGAACGTGGAAACACTCTCATCAGTAACTTTGTACGACCAACCATTCATCTTTATCAGACCAACTTCATTTTATTTTAAATACAAATCCAAACCATTAAAAGAATATACTTTTAACACATACAATACAATCGTACTCTCATATATATGTGCTCATCACAACCATTTCTCGCTATTTTAAATAGACGATATAAAATGAAAAATGTAATAATCAATACAACAAATTAAACTTTTTGCAATAATAATTTAGTAGCATTAAAAAAAGTACCACTGATTTATATATTTAATGTAATAATTATACGTTTATATTTTGAGTTTCACTACAAAGTGATTTAACGACACCTAACTTGGTTTTTAGTGACATATGTAATTGTTACTATAGTCTATAATGATATTTATGAGAAATTTCACTAGATCTTATATCACAAAAGCTTTAATGTGATTTTTTTTTATTATACTGTTAAATGGTGATCTAATATAAATGGCATTAAATCCGCTATATATACTATGAGAAATTTAAAGTTATTACATTTAAATCAAATGTATTTAAATATATCCCACTAAAAACAAATTATGTTGTAGTGAATTTCTTAATAACAAAGGAAGTAATTTTTTTTATACTTTTTAAAGAATATATAATTTATACTTTATTTGTTTAAAGTTAAAACAAAGATTAGTTAGAATAGAGGGAAGCAAATAACAAATTAAGTAGTAGATGGATGTACATTGATTCTAGCAATATGTATGGACCTTACTTTGTCAGTTGATAAATGACAAATCCATTTTCATTTTACTATTCAAATTCAGAATTTTACTATATACTATTTGTAGTAGTACATAATAACCTCGGGCTAGGTAATTAATAAATCATCTATAATAGTTTTTTAATTAAATGATCATCACACACTATAATGTATGTTGATTATGCTTCAAGATTCAAGAAATTTTATTCTAGTGTTATCATTTAATTACTTGGAATCTTAATTTATTTATACTCTACATGATATATACTTTTAGGTGTTTTTTTTTTTTTGAATATACTTTTAGGAGTTTATAATAAAGCTTATTGTACAATTACAATTACAATTATGATATATAGAGGTATTATTGTTTTATGAATTATTTTGCAACATTTTAATTTTACTTTTTCTAAATATCGGCTATCTCATTCAACCACTTTTTTATCGACACGTCGGATTCGACAACAGTTCAATTCATAATACATTGTCATTTTGATATTATTCTCTTTACTGTCCTATTATTGTAGGACAAGCCGACAACATACTAATTTGACATATTAACAAACAAAACAATACATTTGTGTCAAGTACGACTAATTAATAGACGGTGTAAATTAAAACAATCAAATTATAAATCATATAAGAGTACATCGAATGTATTGAAGTGTGAAAGAGAAAAAGTTAAATGCGACTCTAACAACATCAAATCTATCTTATTCAGCCTAATCTAAGGAAAATAAATTATATATTATCCCATTTAGTAATGTGTAGTATATTTCATCATATAGTCACATCGATCATGTAATAATGATAAAATTAGGAGAAACTATCATGACGAATCAAAATAGAAAATAATACACTGATAGTTGATTTTCCTTATCTAAAATCCAACAAAGACTTGAGAATTATGTGGAGTACATACATATCATATCCTCAATATAGATTAAATTTATAGCAATATTATGTATTAAAGTTTTTTGTTTGAGAAAATGTATTAAAGTTAATAGAAGTATATTTTACTTTAAGAGAAAAATTTACCACTCCAATAATCTACTTAAAAGAAGAAGATAATAAAGAAGATCAGAAATTACTAATGACCTCTAAGTAAATTTTAACCTTTTTATTTTAATTAGAAACAAAATCTCTATTCATTGATGGAATTAAATTAAAAGTGTAATTTTGTAAAATGTAGAAGTATTTTAAAGCTTGATGAGACTGAATTTCTTCAAAACAGTGACATAATATTCCTAATTATAGTATGCATAGAATTTTATAGATAATTTTCCAGTAAATTCATACCTATCAGAATTTAGAAGCAGAGAAAACAAAAACCCTTCAACCCTAACCCTAATCATCTAATCAATTGAGTATAAGCATTATATCATGCTTGATTAAAGTAAATGCTTCACCAAATTAAAAATTTAGAAAATTTTATGTTCATAATTAATTATTGATCGTTCATTTAAAACACACCTAATTAAGTATCAATTAACTCAACCCAAATCTAAGTATCATAATTGTATATTAGAAATAATTCACAATATAGTTGATTAAGCTTCGAACCGATAATATATAACTTATTAGGGCTATATTTGAAATGTACCAAAATTGAATAATCCTCAATCCGATAAATAGTAATTTTGGATAATTTCTATAGTACAACTCTAATACTTAGGTTTATCTTGAATATTCGAGAACACTTAAACTTATTGATTAATTAATTACTATTAAATTAGTTCAAAATTTGCTCATATCAATCTTAGATTTAGAATTTATAGACTTCAAGGTTATTCAGATACACGCAACTTTATCCGCAGACATATTATTTTTAAAAGTAGATAATTAGTCTATTTTGGGATTGCAACTAAAATTGAAATAAAGAAAGATGAAGTGAAGAAGAGTAAACAATCATACCTACAGCTAGCAAATTCATATAGTTTTCCTCTAGAAGAAAAAATAATAAGAGCAACTTCAGCATCACAAAGAACACTCAGCTCAAAAGCCTTCTTCAACAATCCATTTCGACGCTTTGAAAACGTCACTTGTCTGCTCGTCGCATTTTCTATCCTCTTCATCTGAGTTTTCCCCCTCACCATCTTTCCCTATTTTTCCAAAATTAATCATCAAATTTTTTATTAATTAATTAAATTTTAAGCATAAGAACTTCATCCAATTCAATATATAATATAATATAATAAAAGATGTATAAAATTAAGGATGAAATTAGTAAAGTTGACTTACCAAATTAAGCAAGAAAAAAGAAATAATACCCCAGAAAATATATGGATCTCAACTCAAAATAAAAATGGAGATAAACCCAGATGAAAGAATCCAATCAGAAACAAAACCCAGATTTTAGATTTTTTTTTTTTTATTTTTTTTGAGGAGAATAATGTAAGAAAATTTTAAGACCACCCCATTTTTGTTGTTTTTATAAAAATGGGTGAGTTAAAGCAGGAAGCAGGTGGTTGTGATTGATTTATTCTTTCCTTTGCTTAGCTTTTTATTTGTTCTCAATATCTGCTTGAGTTGCCTTTTTTAGGTAGTAACTATCAATGGTTATAATCTCTCTAGACCTACCTTTCCTTATTCATATCTCTTTCTCTCTCTATAATTTTGCCCTAAACTTTTTTTTTTTTTTTTGTTTTTTTTTTTATATTTGATTTTATTTATTTATCATGAAAAGTAGTAAAACCTTAAATCTTTTCTTGTTTTAGTAAAACCCTTAAAGGGAAAAGAGGAAATATATAAGACCAACAACCTGAGATGGAGAAAGATATATAATTGATGGAAATTTAATTATAGAGCTTTCAGGATAACATGGGAAGAGGTGTATAAATGGGTAAGATAGGGAAAGTTATAAGGAAAAGAAATTGATAAGAAATGGAAAGTGTGTATTTAAAGGTTGAACATGAGAATCATTCATTTTTTATTATTTGTTAATTAAGTTTGTTTTAGTTGATTTTAAAAAAAATAATGTTTTAGTTGAACTTAAGTATAGTATTATTACTATTTCTCTTTTGTTTTATGATTAAATATTCTTGATAATGATGTTGATTAATTACTTTTATAAGACAATGTTCGACTAATTAATTAAGATTAATGATGATCTTTATATTTTTAAGTCTTTTTGAGAGTAACTTTTTTCTTGAGTTGATGTCAGCATTTGAATATGCGTTTTTATGGTTTGAGGTAAAATTTTCAACTATCAATCCAACAATAGTATTGATAAAGGATATTAAAGTGTTGTTTTAATTGGATATCTATAGTAGTAGTACGGTGGTTAAAAATAAGTTGAGTAGAATAATATATATTTTAAGGCAGTATTTTCTTGTAAAACCATAGGAAAAATATTCATTTAATTTTAGAATCTAGATGGACGCAACTCATAAAAATTCTTATTTTTATATTCTTTTATCCTATAATACTAACATTAAACTAGTACTCTAACTTAGGTGTAAAACTTAAAGAAAAATTTATACTGGAAAAATCATATAAAGTTGATATTAATAACTAATACAAACTAATTTAAAAACATTTTTTAAAAGACCCATTGAAATATAATTATTTCTTTTTCCTTCTCTATATGTTAGTAATGATATATACATATTAGTAATAATAAAATTATTTTCAAAGTACTCTCTTCATCCCAATTAGTTTGGATTAACTTTTCTTTTTAATCGTGCTACACATTTTATATTATTTTCTTAATTTACATATGAATTGTTCAACTTTATTTAAATTTCAACCAAAATTTAAAATTTTTTTAAAATATAACTCATCAAATTTTTCCCTCTAATTTATATTTTCATTGAAAATCATTATCTTTTTGTTCTATGTTAATCCGTTCCGCACTTTCTTTTAATCTCATCGATATATTTTAACTATCTTTTAATTTCTTCCCCACAATTCATTCTCTTTTCATGTATTAATACATTTTTTAAAACATTTCTCTTTTTCTTTGTTGAGATATTCCAATCTAAATGTTCCCATTCTAGGAATTAAGATAGAATTACGACAAACATTATAATTACAATATATATACAATAATAAAAAAAAAAATCTGAAGGTAGAATAGAAGAAGGAATCCTAGAATGAAACAAGAGAAAAAAAAAAGAGTAAGAAATGGTGGAAATAATGGGGAGAAATATTAATAGATGGTGAAAAGAAAATGAAGATAAAACATCAACATCATCCGTACAAGTAAACCAATGGGAGAACGAAAACGCATAAATTGGACAGATGACTAAAATGAGATCAATAGCAATAGTATGTCAGACACACACACTAACTTATTCTGCTCTTTTTTTCTATTCGCTTATTTATTGCCTCTCTTTTTTTTGCTGTCTTTTCTTTTCCTTTCCCTTTTTTCCCATCTTTTCTAATACTGCTACTTGGTACGAATATGGATTTTTCTATACTCATTTCGTCTTTTTCTCCAACAATTGCAATTACAGACGGTTTCTCTCAAAAACATACTATATATACTTCTTCTGTTTTTATTTACTTGCAACATAGTTGACTTCGGTACTATATTGTCGGTAATTTATAAGTTAAAACATAGTCATATGAGATCTTGTTTCAATCGTCTGGATTCAAAGTTTATTAATTTTGAGTTTTCATAATTTTTCGATATGTATAATTAGAGATATTAACGATTGAATTCGTACATTGGAGAATGTGAAAAAGCAAATGGTGCAAGTAAATAAGAACAGATTAAGTAGTCCAATTAATAGAAAGACAAATTAAAAAGAAATAAGAATTTGGGTTTCATGTTTTAATGTTGTCTATCTAAAAGACGGTCACTCATAAGAGTAGTTGATTTTTTGATTGTTTCACCCAATTTGTCTCAATTTTTATTTTAAATAGTTCTAATTTTTATTTTGTTACAATTTTTTTTCAAAAATGAACAATGCCAGCTTTTTCATTGTCAACGATACATTTAAACTCTTTTTAATATTCCCTCTATTTTCATTAGTTTTTTTTTTTTTTTTTTTTTTTTTTTTTTTTTTTTTTTTTTTTTTTTTTGCAATTAACAAAAATGTTAATTGTACAAACACCTTTTACAACCTACCATATAAAAGGAAAGAAACAACACCCTAAACATGAAAGGAAAGCACTAACCAAGCAATTGCCAATAAGAGAGAACAAACCAACAAACACAAAAGAGCCAAAAACCATACAATAAGACTATCTTACCTATCATCCTTAAGTCTCAAAGCAATATAAAAGATGACAGTGGTAGCCATATACCGAGCCAATAAGTCTTTCCTCTCAAAGATCTTAGTACAACTTACTCATCAAATGCGCCTTACTCAGTCTAGACCATAATGAAAACAGTAGCCTTGGAGAATTTCCTCTTGCACAACTTACTCATCAAATGCGCCTTACTCTCAAAAGAAGTCCAACTTTGATTGACTATGATTTCATGTTTTTTTTCATATAGAATATAAAAATTTTAGTGTCAAACTTTGACAATGATTTCTCATCGATCTATAAGAAAGAAAATATTCATGTGAGATCTTGACAAATTCGTCTCTATATATATTTTCTAATTATCAACTTTTTAGAGTTTTTATAAACTCACAATTAAATTGTTGGAAAATTCCACGTGGTAATCCTGAGGTTTTGGGTTTCCCACGTGGTAATCAAAACTTTTTAAAATTCTACGCCGTAACCCTGAGGTGTACAAAATTGTTTCAACATGACCTTTTTGCACATAAAGCATTAGTAAAACGTTAGCAAACGTCAATTTCAAAGTTTTACGACTGTTGTACAACTATTTATGCGACTCATCATTTCATATGCCATCAATTTCAACCTTTTCCCCCAAATTATAAACCCTAATTCTACCCTTTTTGGCTTTAGGGGAAAAAAAATGATTTGGCTGACGATGATAGAGTTAGGGTTTATGTTTTGGGGAAAAAGGTTGAAATTAATGGCATTTGAAATGGTGAGTCACATAAATAGGTGTACATCAGCCTTTAAGTTTCGATATTAATGTTTGTTAAGGTTTTTATGTGCAAAAAAGTCATGGTGAAACAATTACGTAAACCTCTGGGTTACCACGTGGATTTTTTAAAAGTTTTGGGTACCACGTGGAAAAACCAAAACCTCAGGGTTACCAAGTGAAATTTCCCTAAATTAATTTTAAGTTTGTCTGCATAAAAAGTGAATAGGAAAAACAAATGAAAACAATGGAGTATCATTCACTCAATTTATTTTTCTCTATCTACTTTTAATATGATATTTTCAAAACTTGAACTCCCTCCGAATCATTTTAGATGTCCCATTTGGATTTTAACTGTTATTAAGGGTGGTGTATGGTCCATTTAAAAGGTGGTAGTTTGGCATTATAATTGATTATATTAATTGTAAAGGTGGTAGTTGGGTATTAGGAATTGAAAAAGTGGGGGTTTTTAAGTAAAAAACAGATAGACAAAAAAGGAAATGAGAAATTGATATGATTTTTGCCAAATAGGGAAATGAGACATCTAAAATGATTCGGATGGAGTATATACTAGCTAGATAAATTCCCGTGTAAAACACATGACTATAAATATTTACTGATATTATCATAATAATATTATTTAATAGTATTAATTTATGAAAACTTAATCATTAAATTTTGTATTTGTAATAATAATTATCAAAGTGAAGAAAAAAATTGTTATAAGATTATATTAAAACATATATATGAAAAATAGAGAAAAAAATACAATCAATTAATAAAAATTTATCAAATTGATTATCATTAAGCTATATTGATGAAATCATAAAATACAAGTAAGTCGAAAAATGTTCGTCCATAGGCTTTTATTAAATTTTAATTACTGCAAATCTAACATGTAACAAATACTCTATTTATCATTAAAAATTATTTTTGCTATGATTCCATCATCAAAAGATTATAGATTTTTCATCAATATATTTAATTTGTAGATTTTTTATTAACTATTAAAATTTTTTAGATAAATCATAAAATATATAAATTGAATATGTAACACCCGCTATTTTCTCGGTATTTTTTATGATATATTTAATAATTTACTAGTACTAAATTAATTCTATGTAATTATACTTTTATTTATTTATAATTGGGCTTGACCATGAGATTTTAATCCTTTGGGCACAAACTTTTCCTTAAACTATCTTTTATTTTCAAAAAAAATTTCATAATAATAAGAGAACTTAAGCAAGGGTGACCATATGGAGTCTCTTAGTGGGATTTGTAACTCCCATTAGGGAAATTGAGAGATCAAGAATTTATCTCCTATAATCATTCTGTGATAAATCTTCCTTAGTCACTTTCTTACATTTGCACTTCACTTCAAAATTTCAAGAAAATTCTCTCAACAACCCTCCTAGCCACACACCTAAACCCACCTTTCCTCCATCATTTTGGTATTTTTCCTTTGTAAATTTGTGAGTATAATTCTCAATCTATTTTATTATAAAGTTTTTAATTTAAAATTCTATGATTATTATATGTTTTATCTTATAAATTATGATTATTTTATGATTTAAAGTTCATGTATGAAATTTTGATGAATTTTTTCTATCTAAATTGATGTATGATGTTTTAGGGTTTTAGATATGTATATATGTGAAGAGTACGATTTGTTATGTGATGGATGATTGTGAAGTATATATAAAAAAAACGAATGTTCATCAAAAAAATGTGTATGTGGTGTAAGAAATTTAATTTTTATTGTTTAATATGAGAAATGTATAATGCTGCTAGAGAAAATTTAAAAGAAAAGAAATATTTGTATAAAAAAAGAAGGGAAATTCCACGTGGTAACTATGAGGTTTTGGGTTTTCCATGTGGTAACCACAACTTTTAAAAAATCCACGCGGTAACCCTGAGATTTACCAAATTGTTCCACCGTTCGTAAAATGTTAGCAAACGTTTAATTTTCGAAGCTTTAACGTTGTTATACGACTATTTATGCGACTCACCATTTCAAATGCCATCAGTTTTAACCTGTTCCCCCAAAATATAGACCTTGAATCTACCATTTTGGGATTTGGGGGGGAAATATGATTTGGATGAAAGAGGATAGAGTTAGGGTTTATGTTTTGGGGAAAAAGATTGAAACTGATGACATTTGAAATAGTGAGTCGCAAACATAGGCATAGATCAGCCTTAAAGCTTCGAAATTAACGTTTGCTAACGTTATTATGTGCAAAAAGGTCATAGTGGAAAAATTATATAAACCTCAGGGTTACCGCGTGTATTTTTAAAAAGTTTTGGTTACCACGTGGAAAACCCAAAACCTCATGGTTACCACGTGGAATTTCCCAATAAAGAATTATTGTTGAATGATGAAATTAGTTTCATAAATGGTCATGAATATTATGTAAATTTGGTCATTTAGATTTAATAGGAAATAAAGCATTGAAATTTATATTTTGGATGAAATTTGACAAAATCTCGTATGTATAGAAAAATGGTGAAAAAAGTTTTTTTGGGACACTTTTTTGATTTGAAAATAGGTTAAAAATACTTAGAGTACATTATAAATTATAAAAATTGGTGCCCAGGGGTTTTGATGCCTTCTGCGCGCAATGTTGAAGTCAAAATTTCAGTTTGACAGTGCTAGCATGCTGTTTTGGATAAATTATTAAATCTGAATTTTTGTTTGATGTTATGGTGTGATGAAGTGTGTTGAGTGATAAGTGCAATTATTTGCACTCATCGTTTACTTATTTATGCTCCTTTTAGGTGTTTTGAGGCGGTTTAGGATTGGTTTATGCATATTTGCACCATTTCGGTACTCCATGGTCAAATTATGGGGAAATGAGTGAATTATGCCTTCTTTGATTTGTTCTTATGGGTGTTCGGTGCTAATCATGTTTATAGGGCTCAAATACTATATCAAGCTATTAATTTTGTCAAGCCATGAAGAGTAAAAGAGCAAAAGAGTAGAAAAGTGTTGTTAATGCAAAAGCATTGAGGTGAAATTTGATACATGTCTACTCCATAACTTTTAATATGAATATCGTATTAATGCAAAGTTTGCGGCATTGGAAACTAGAATTCAAGAGCTTTCCAACGATATATTATATGTCCGATTTTGACAACTGAGCAAGAAATGACGATCGTTTGAAGTTGCTGTAGTTTTCTAGTCCAAACCACCGAGTCGGCGGTTCTGTCTTGCTGTTGGACAGCCGACTCGGCTGTTGCTATTGACTTTTTGCACGGGATTTTCATATTTTAATCTTTTGATTAAATTTAAGGGTTAAGTCTTCATTTGTATAAATAGTTCCCTTAATTGTAATTAGGGTTTCTCCTCTTCTTCTTCCTCTCCTCTTCCTCCTTCCATTCCCTTCTTCCTTCTTGATTCTTTTACTTAGTTTTTCTTAGTTTTCCATGAATCTAGCTTTCAATTACTTTAGTATTAAGTTTACTTTGTAAGAACTTTGATCTAGCCTTTGAGAATTATTCATCCTTCAAGTTTGTAAGTTTCCTTTGGTCTTTAATTCTTAGTTTTAATTGATTGTATTAGTTTAAGCTTTATTTGGTGAACATTGAATCTTAGTATTAATCATCCTTTAATAATAAGTTTATTTTTTCTCCATTATTGTTTTAGTATTCATTGTCATTGTTATTAAGTACTTCATCATTGCTCATTTTAGTTTTGCTCTCAATTCATTGTCATTCATGTTTAGCACTAAATTCGACGTAGTATTTATTGCATTTACCATGTCTAGTGAGTAGATCCATCCTCTAGGGCTAGGGTTTGAACCTATAAGTTGAGCATGAATTGATTCTTGGATGTGTCTATGAAACTATGGATTAAAGTGATTAAATTGTGCCAATTAACCCTAAATTAAATATGCTTTGTCGGACCATTCAATAGAACTAGCGTGTGAGATTGGGATCGACTTTGCTTTACTTAAATTCTTATTAATTCGTTCAATAAAATTAACGTGTGAGAATTGAATTAATAGGGTCTAAATCTAATAGTTAATCAACAAAGCGAGAGTTTGAGATTAACAAGATCAAATTTAATCACACAATTAATCCTACACTTCATAGACACTAATGAGAATTGGATCATGCAAGACTTTAGGGGATTCCCGACACCCTAGATTTCATCATCATATAGTTTAAACCCACTTTAATTATCGCATTTGTAGTTGTTAAATTAAATCAACCTATATTTTTATCCTTTTAGCAACATAATCAATTTAAATCGTAAAATCCATTGTCCCAAACTTCCTTGTGTTCGACCCGCAGCTACACGTACACCGTGCGCTTGCGGTTAAATAAAATTTGCACATCATTGAGTGATCATGAATTTGTGGAAGAGTGGCTTGGTGCTAGATGTGTGTTTGTTTTGATTGTGGCTTGAGAAAGTGTGAATGTATGCTTAATCCCATACGTACGATTGAATCATATAGGAAGTCGATTTGTGTCCAGAAGATGAAAAGTACATTAGGATTTGCTTTTACTTTCTTAATACACTCAGTAAAACCTTGTATATCGTGGATTGTTTGTTGTATAAGAATGATAAAAATAATGTATAGAATATAGTATGAAGATGATGTTATATATTTTTTCTAAATGAAGAGATACGATTTCAAGTACTTGACAAGTAGAGGTAGTATGACCTCACTAACTTTAAAGTAAACGTTGTATGACGTCAATCGGTGGAAAGAATTTACTCGCGGTATGTGGGGGCATTATGAGCCACCGCGGGGGTATGCATACTTAACCATAGGCACCGAAGTAAGGCGTGTGTTTATGGTAGATGCTTGCTTAGGGGTTAGCTCCCCCTAATGTATTGTCTCACCTTTGAAGATTGGTTTGATCCCGCAGTATGGCTGAGAAAGTACAGCAGTATGGCTGACTAACTCTTTGAGTCATTTCAAATCCATAAATGTGAACCCTAAATTATAATCGACGTATGGAAACCTCTTAATTTCTTTTGTGATATGATGTTAATGTTACAAGTGATTTTTGCTGACGTGTACCTTTGATCTTGCGATATATGATGTTGTTTCCTTTCGGGGTTAATGACTAGAAGTGAGTTAAGTTGCAGGCTGGGGGAGTGAGGATTTTCACTTGGAAGAATAAAACAGATAGAGTACGGATAATTATAATATGAACTTTTATTTAACCTTAAGAATGGATTTATGTTTAAGAGGTGACTTCGCTCTCGAGTTGTAATAATTAGACTTTCGACTTTATTTCTTTATCCGCTGCTAAGACTTTCATATCGTTAAGTAGTATAACTTTAATAGAACTCGATCCACAAGTTTTACTTTAAAAATCCGTTTTATCATGCCTTTATGACATCCTGGTTTAACTCGGGTTCTACTCGGTTTTATTAAAAAGGAACAAATTCTCTTTCGAAACGATCCGAGTTTTTAAAGGTTGTTACAGAATATAACATACTAGCTACTATAGTATAATTTTTAAGCTTAGGACTTAAGATTCTAAATTATTGAGCAAAGTAGAATCGTAAATTAGTATGGGATTCTAATAACAATGCTGCAAAATAACCCTAATTTCAAAAGTAACTTTGGAATGAAATTCAACCACAATCTTGAAATCAATGCTTATTGGGTTATTTTGAGGAAGAAATTCATCATCAGGCATAGAGATGCATTTTTACATAGAAGTTAGAGAGATGAAAGTATGACATGAGTTAAATAGCATTTAGGAATTCAACAACAATGAGTATTGCTGCCTTAAAAAATTCTAATGGGTCATTTCTTAAAAATAAAAATGATACAAAATGAGAGGGACAACCCATAGTGAACAATTATGCTAAACAAGAGTAGTGGATAGACTACTTTGAATAAACTAAATTCTAATTTCACAAAGCTTCATGCAATCTAATGTTAACGTTCATAAACGATCTTATTTTCTTCATCGAATGCGATCATTAACTTGTCAATAGTTTAAACTGTTTGAATCAACAAAATATTAAGGGAAATTCTACATGGTAAGCACCAAGTTAAGGGAAACGCCTGTAATAACTAATCTTGTTTTCGTTTCTACATGTGGTAAGCACCAGATTAAGGGAAACTAACTGCCGTAACTATATGAGCTAAAAAACGTTAAGTGGTCGTTAATGGGTGAAATTACCATATTGCCCCTGTTTAATTCTAATAAAGGAAGTTCCATCTTCTTCATTTCACACATTTCACTTCATTTTTCTTACCCACCGAGGAAAATTCATCATCGATACTATCATCAAATGGACTCTTACTAGTCTCCAATCTCACTTTACTCTGTTGTTCTTTAATTCTCTTCAGCTTCTTAGCCGATTTTCGACCCGCAAAAACCACTATCCTATTTTCGAATTTCTACATCGCAGATACAAAACAAAGCAATTTAATTTATTTCTAGTAAAAATTATCATCATCAAATAAAGATTGATGATTAATTATATGGTTATAATCTTACATGATGCAGTCGGGAAGAACAACTACCCATTGAACCATTGATACCACAATGAAATTGGCCTAAAATATAATCTCAATGTTCAACATATGTGCCCTAATTAAAATTGCAAAATTTGAGATTATAATCTAAGGTTGTAATTGAACAAAAAGAATTAGATTTTACAATTGAGATTTTAGGAGCAATAACTAGCCTTAAATTAGCATGTCTGAGATTTGGGTAATCACCAATTCACAATTATTTTCATCAATATGGAAAATAATATAGAATTTTGAAAGGATAAGAGGAAACTAACTCAATACCAGATCCATTTCTGTTCAGGTCTCATACAGAATAAGAACAAAACAACAAACTGATGATTTTTGTTTCTTTGTGTTGCTTTCGTCTCATGTTCATTTAGAAGAGTGAACGAAATTTTATGGTTTTTGTTTAATAATAATAATAATAATAATAATAATAATAATAATAAAAGAGTTTTGAAGCCTTTCTCTCTCTTTTCTCTCTCTAGAACTCTTCTCCTCTACCAGCAATCACCTTGAGGATTGCTAAGCCATGGCAGGTAGACGAAGAGGTTGTCCCCCGAGAAAAAGATCTGTAGATCGTGCTTGTGTTTATCTCCTCTGATGACTATTGTACCGAGAACGAAGTTTCGAACTACAAATCGAAACCCTAATCTTCGTCTGTTTATGAAAACCCTAAAATCCAAATCCATAATCAAGAACTTAGTTTCTGGGTAGAGGAATCATAGGATTTGGGCTCTGGTATGGCGAATCGAAAGCTTCGTTCTGGAATATGAAGCACGAAGAATCGTATGCTCAGCCCAGCTCGACCCTAAATTGTCTTAGGGGTGTAATCTTGGTCCAATTCCAGCAAGATTCAACCCAATCCACATGTTCGAATCTCTCAAAACCTCAGTTGAGATTTCGAAGAGTCTCTTGTTTAAACCCTAATTGTTTGGGGAGTATAATTTAAGGTCGTCCAGCGTGATGCAGCCCAGAGCAAGCTCGATGAAGATGACATGTTTCCAGTCTTCTTCTTGGGATTGCGAAATTGGCGACTCCATTTTGAAGTTTCATGCCGGAAACCTAACTGTTTGTAAGTACCCAGACCTAATTTCTAGTATAGCTAGAACTGCAACTGCGGTTTGGTATTTGAGGATAACAATTTATTGTTAATCCTATGTCCTCTTAGAATGAAATCGAATTCTAGTTCGATTTAGGATCCGAGGGTTCCTATCTGCTGTTTGGGTAATCCCTAATTTGATTAAGAAATTAAGTTCATGGCATCTTCATTAGTGAGGGTCAGGAGATTTTCAACGATATAGTGTGAAGACCCCAACTCTGCTTGAAAAGGGTCTGAATTGTCATGAACCCAGATTTATGGGTGCCCAAGCTTGGTATGGAAATCAAAATCCGGGTTTGATCCTTGTGTTTGCCCTGAATTTCTAGGCAAGGACCGGTTTGATTGGTTTTGTGCAGCTTGTTCCTGCTTCGAGGCTATTTTGCTGGATTAATCCTCCTCCTCTCCCTTGCTTGCAAGAGTACAGTAGATACACTGGTTTGTGTGACGATGATGGGCTTGGTCTAGGTGAGGTTGTATTGAGAGTGGGATACAAAAATAAAAAATTATATGTTGGGTTACAAAAATAAAAAATAATTAGTTCTTGACAAAGTAAACAATAAAATTCATTACCCCCATGAGGTGAACTAGCTTAAAATTGTTGATTGTTCTGTTGTGGATCATGCTGCCAATTTAAAGTGGAAGCCATATTTGTACTTGAAGAAAATGAAGGTGATGGGGTAGGTGCAGCAGTTTGTCTCGAATGTGATTTGGCAACTGCAGCAGATTGTGTTGAATGATCTTTGGCAGCGTTACAATTAATCATCTGAGGTTTCTTTAGTCTTCCCATTAGAATCTGATTTCTGTTGTGCTGATAAACTAGAGGTCCATAGCAATGTGCCAGCTCTTGGGCAAACTATATCAGCCAACAAAATACTACTAATAAGGAGATAAGATACCTTAATCACAGGGTTCCTTCAAAAAATTTCAACAATCTGGAATGAGACATTAAACACACCACTCATATATTGATCATTATACTTGTTTTGTAGCACTTGTAATTCAATACCCAATCTGAAATTAGCATTTACTAATGACACATTATCGAGTGTGTCACCAAACAAGTAAATTTTGCATATATACTTCACAGTTCAGAGTAGAAGAGCTGTCTGCATTCTTACTTTAGACTCTAAAATCAACTAACTCGTACTCTTCTAGATTTCGATAAATATATAAGAGATTCACCGATACAATGTTGTATAATTCACACAAGTTAGCATAGACCAAACAAGACAAAGTTGAGAGCAACTTATATGAGTTGCTTTTAGTGATGGCCACGGTGCGGGTTGGCCCGGAACCGAACCGGTCCCGAACCGCTGAAAACCGGAACCGGAACCGGAACGTTCGCGACAGGTTCCGAACCGGAACCGAACCGCGAAACCGTGGACCCGCCGGAAAAAAGTTGCCGGAACCGTGGAACCGCCGGAAAAATTCGAAAAAACCGGACCAAAGAACCGCGGGCCGGTTGGACCGGTCCGGACCGGTTGAACCGGCCCAACGGTCCAATGGAACCGGTTGGAACCGCAGAACCGGACCGGAACGGGTGAACCGGCCCAACGGTTCCATGGAACCGGACCCGGACCCGGAACTGAAAAACTACATCAACTTCAAATGCTCGCCATTTCTTGCTCGGTTATCGGAATCGGACATATAATATACCGTTGGAAAGCCCTTGAAGTCTAGTTTCCAATGCCGCAAACTTTGTATTAATAAGATATTCCTATCAAAAGTTATAGCCAAAAGAGTAGACATGTATCAAATTTCACCTTAATACTTTTGCATTAACCTACTCTTTTGCTTTTTTACTCTTTATGGCTTGACAAAATTGATAGCTTGATACGTTCTTTGAGCCTTGTAAACATGATTAGCACCAAAAACCCACAAAAATGACTCAAAGTACCATAATTCACCATGGCTACAAATTGGACATGGAATACCGAAATGGAGTGAAACCACATAAAACAACCCTAAACCGCCTCAAAACATCGAAAATGAGCGCAAATATGTTAATGATGAGTGCAAATAATTGCACTTATCATATGTCCACGAAACTAAGAGTTTTTCATATGTTTATGAACCAAACGTTCACTTAGTAATAAGTGAATGTATTATTGTTTTTTATCATCTTCTTAGACATTCTCATGATGATAGTAACGTTTTTAAAGCCGATTCTTGCAGATATGATGGATAAGTGGAAAGCGTATTTCACTAATTTTCCTTATATTTATGGAATTGCGACAATTTTAGATCCGTGTTTTAGTACGGAAAACCTAAGTAAAATAATAGGATTTTAGTACCAAGCATTAGATCGCCCGTCTAGTGATGTACATTAATTGTGTAGGAAATTGTAAAAAACTTTTAGCGGACCTTTATGACCATTATTCTAGTATATATAACCCGAGTCGCGATACGTCTAGGCGTGCTAGCGTCTCGGCACGTCCCGATTATTATAATCCCGTAATCGCTAACATAATAAGTCGAGATGATACTTTTCTAGTCATCTTCTTCCTCCTCCTCCGCTTCATATTTAGAATTAGATAATTATCTTAAAAATCACTTTGAAATCGACCAAAGTAATTATAATATTTGATTTATGTCTTTATCGTTGATTCTTTCGGGATACATAGGCAGCTTAGTATTCCTTCGGGATACTAGGTTCAAGTCCATTCTCTCCCCTTTTTTTTTTTAATGATCTTTATCGTTGATTCGTTTCTTATTGATTTATTTTTTTCGTTCTTTTTAGTAAATATTTTAATAACGATGACAACCAATGCATTTCGCTAATAATCAAGTAATCGACGAAGGTACGTCCGCATTATTATAGTATTTTTTTATTAAAAATAAAGGAAAAATAAAAATGGAACCGATGGTCCGACCCACCCGGCCCGGAAATTGGGACCGCCGGAACCGTCTTATGAACCGCCAAGGAACCGGTTGGAACCGGCCGGAACCGGAACCGGAACCGGAAAAGTCTGGGTCAGGTTCCAAATGGAACCGGAACCGGGTGGAACCGGAACGGAACCGGCCCAACCCGGACCGCGGCCATCACTAGTTGCTTTTTTGTCGTCCTCCAGACCACAATTGTCAGTGTCAGCCTTTCCAAATAAAACAATGTAAAATAGGATCAAAGGAATGTGAATGACTGCACAGAGATTTTTACCAAGGTATATTTCTTTGTAAGGCTGCACAGAGATTTTTTGTAGTATAAAGCAACAAGATGATAGTACTTACATTTCTGCATACATAATCAAATCAGTTTCCAAGGTTTATTAGGCCTATACTAATACTATCCTTGTAAATTTTCGTCCCCATCATCTTTATCTTCTTCTATATTGTCATCATCTACATAAGTCACTTCGAAATTCGCTATTAGGACATTATCCATGTCAGTTGTGTGTCTTTATCGAACGCTGTGAGCTGAGATTCATTACCCACAAATAAGACGCCCCTATCTTGAAACTCATCATCTCCTACATCATATGTATCCCTAGGTTTCATCGGTATAGGAACATACCAATTATGTTTTCGAGGATCCTGAACATATGTGACCTGTTGAACTTGAGATGGAAGCACAAATGGATCATCATTGATTCAAGAGCCTGTGTGTATCAGATTATCAAAATTTACTAAAGTACAACCAAGAATATCGATGATTATACCTCTTCCTTGAACAATGTTGACCCAATCACATCGAAATAACACAACCTTAAAATCTCCAAAATAATCTAACTCGATGATATCTGTAACACAACCATAGTAAACAACATCTCCAAGCATAGGCCTTTTGTCACTAATACTCGAATAACTTAGTGTTTTTGCAACAACCATAACTCCAGAGTTTTGAGTATTCATATCCTCCTCATACTCTTTCGTCCTAAATCGATACCCATATTTTTTAGAATCAAATGCTGGAAATCTTCTTGCAACTGAATTTGGCCCACAAGCAAGTGATCTAATTTTACTAGTCAATCGTTCATCAGTTGTATGTTCAAAGTTATTAACCTATATTCATAACATTAACACACCATTAATTTACCTTTAAATGTCTAATAAAACAATATGTGACTTTATCATAAGCTTTCTTAAAAATATGTACATACATAAGCTAATAACCAATCGCCAAATTCTTCACTATGCAGACGGTCTTTTTCATGACGAATTGATCGTTTCCTTCGACTTATTCTAGCAATATGGGTAACATGATCCCTAAAAGACATTATAATAAGAATTTTAATATTACAACGGTGAAGGAAACAATCATCATGTACTCAAATTTAAGAATTTAAATACTTAATTCTTTAAGGAATTGAGATTTGGGTCTTCATAGTTGAAAAGAACATATCTATGTGCTTATTTCCACATCTTTTCTCCAATTTAAATCCTTGAATACTTCCATATGGTCTTCCTTGAAAAGGAAACAAGCTCAACTCAACTTCATCATTGTCTTTATGTTCATTCTCAACTTCAGCATTATTACGAGTGTTATTTCTTTGGTAACCCCCTTTTAGATATCTTGAACAGAAAATAAGACATTCATCGGCAATGTATGATTGTGCAATGCATCCCTCTGGTCTTGCTTTGTTGCGTACGTAAGACTTTAAAGTTTTCAAATATCTAAGTAAAATATATTAATTAATATTACAATGTAAATTTGCATGAATATCAAGACTAACAAACGTTAATTACCTCTCAATCAGATACATCCAGCGATAGTGCACTGGACCAGCAACTTTTGCTTCATAAACTAGGTGTACCACCACATGGACCATAATCGTAAAGAATGAAGGTGGAAATATTTTCTCTAAACACCAAAGTACTCTTAGAACTTTTAGCTGCAGTGCGTCAAGTTCTTGAACATAAAGTGTTTTTCCACACAACACTCGAAAGATAGCACATAATTCAACTAAAACTGAAGCTACTTTGTCATTTAGGTTTCCTCTCAACGCAACAGGAAGAAGACATTGCATAAGCACATGACAATCATGACTTTTGAGTGCAATTAGTGTATGATGTTTTCAACACATAGAGCTATATTAGATGCATACCCATCAGGAAACTTAACGTTCTTTAATACTTCTAGAAAGTTCTTCTTACCCTCTTTACTCAAATGAAAACAAGCAGGCGGCAAATATATCCTCCCTGATGGGCGTCGTACAGGCCATCGTTCCTTCGAATTTGAAAATTCTTAAGGTCACGCCTAGCCTTCAAATTATCTTTGGGCTTCTTTCGATCATTCAATATTGTATAAACCACATTATCACAAACATTTTTTTTTCAACATGCATCACATCAAGATTATGGCGCACAAGATTGAATTCCCAGTAAGGAAGTTCAAAGAAAATGCTCCTCTTCTTCCATGTATGCATTGGAACACCAGTTGGTGGGATGTTCTCCTTGCCTAAAGTGAAACTTATATTTTTCAATTGATTCAACACTTCTCTTCCCGAAGGTGGCATGCATGTTGTGGCCTCATCTAAAAATTGTTGATGGTCCATAAAATAAAATTTTAGACCACATTTCAAACGTTTGGAATGGTATTTCACGTTACATGAAGAACATCCAAATTTTCCATATATATTCCAACCAGACAAATTACCTAGAGCAGGAAATCATATTTTCCAATGTAAGGCTGCATGCATTCGAAAAACTTCTTCACTTGAAGCATCATAAGTAGGTACACCAACTTCCCACAATTCTTTTATTTCATCAACAAGTGGTTGTAAGTACACATCAATGTCATTACCTGGGGCTTTAGGGCCAGGATTTAATAAAGACAATATAAAATTTTCTTTCTTCATGCACAACCATGGGGGTAGATTGTAAGGTATTAAGATAACAGGCCAAATGCTATATTTGCTATCCATCCTAGCAAAAGGATTAAAACCATCACTAGCAAGCCCTAATCTCACATTACGAGGCTCAATACCAAATTCTTTAAACTTTTTGTCAAAACTTTTCCAAGATTCAGAATCAGCAGGATGTCTTAGAACACCATCCTCATCTATACGCTCAGTTAGCTCAATTTATTTTCTAGCTAGATTTTCTAGCTAGATTTTAATTTTCTAACGCCAAGGAATTTTAATAAAGGAATTTATTTTCTAGCTACTAAATGCTAAAATGAGTTTTTTTAAAAAGGAATTTTAACAAACAGTTATATTTTCATAAGGCCATTGCTACTAAATGCTAAAAAAAGCGTCCTAAATTCCAATAATCAACGCCAAAAAACTGTTAGCTCAATCTTCATCAATCAATCACAATTTCGAATCCAACAAGAAATTTTTTTGATAATCAAACATAAGAAATTAAAATGAGTTCTAAAAATTACCTTCCTCGCGTACAAGTTGTGAATCTCACATACAAATAATCAACACCAAAAAGCAGTCAGCTATCAGATAATAATCAACACCAAAAACGATCTTGTACAAGCTGAGAACAAGTAATCAGATAATCAGATAAAAATAATTGAATTTGAGTGAAGAAGATACATAATGTAGCTCAAAAAACAAATGATTACACAAGTTACGGAGCAAATAACGACTTACCGCAAGATGGAAATTGATATTGCTGATGTTCTGTAGATAATGCCCTTGTCTTACTGAAATTTCTAATAATCAGTTGATGTCTATGGAGATATTCGATCTTGAAGATGAATATCTAGTAATTGAGTTTTCGATTTGCGATCTCAGATTTTCAATCTTGAAGATGAATCTCTATGCCGATTCAATGTTGAAGATGAGTTTCTGATGAGCAAATTTTACTTAAACCGCAAGCGCACGGTGTACGCGTAATCCGGGTCGAACACGAGGAGGCTTGATAATTTCAAATTGTATGCTTATGACTAGCTAAGACAAGGGTTAAACAAAAATGTATGGTGAAACTTTAATCCTACGATGCAAATAAATAAGACAACTATGATATCGGTGTAAAACGATGGTATGAAAGACACTAGGGCGTCAGGCATCACCTAATTCTAACATGGAATTCAATCACTTTCATGATTGTATGAAATTGAGCCATGAATATGAGAGAACGTGATCTAATTGATCTCAAGCTTCCGCATTATTGATTAATATCGATTTAAGATAAACTAGCATTAATCCTCAAACTTCCGTTATATTGGCTAATACTAGAAGGAATTTAACTCAAATATATCTCAATCCTAAGTTAAACCCATTCTCAAACTTCCATTTTATTGAAAAGGCTAACAAAGATGTTTAAATCGAGATTCATTAAGCATAAGTTCAATCATCGACTCAAATCGCACACAATCAATCAATAAAATATCAATCCATGCTTCGATTTAGGGATTTCACCCTAACCCTAGATAAAGAAACTACTCACTATGCATGATCATGTAAAACATACAACAAACAATAGGTAAAAACAAAGAACGAAATGATACAAGAAAACTTACGAATCGAGAAAATGACATAAACTGAAAATGCGAAATCCAAATGCTACAAATTGTTCTTCGAAGAATGCTTGAAAGAAAAGTCTAAGAACTCAAAGAAAAATTACAGAACAATAAACCTAAACTGATAAATGTTACAAAAGTAACTGCAACTTTATATAGTGGTTCCAAAAATTCGAGAAGAAAACCGTCAAAGAAGCCCTGGATCGACAAAGCGACGATCATCGCCTATCAAAGCGACGAGTCGTCGCTCAGCTTCTGGAAAATCTGAAATGCAGCATCGATTAAGCGACGAGCGTCGCTTATAGGGCGACGACTCGTCGCTAAGTTTCTGGAAATTTTAATGATTTGCACGAATTGGCGACGAGCGTCGCTTATAGGGCGACGACTCGTCGCTTACTTTCTGGACGCCTATGAAGAAATCTGATGAATGTGAGAAGTGTCACATATGGGTCACCACTCGTCGCTTAGCTCTTGATTGCATTTCACTCCATTTTCTTTGCTTTCTCTTCATCGGTACTTACTTGTGGCTTGGTCTCTTCACATGACAAGGGTTCTTAGGCTATTTTTCCAAGCCTTCACCTTCTTATATCTCCGGTACCTAACTAAAACCTCTAATTTTGCCTCAAAAATCACATGAAACATAAAATTGACCTCATGAGACAAAATTTACACAAAACATCAATATATAACTAAAAACCCACTAAAACTTCAAATAAGGAGCATAAAATTGATGCGGATAAGTGCAAATAATTGCACTTATCAAACTCCCCCATGCTTAGCCTTTGCTCGTCCTCGAGCAAATCAAGGTGAAAACACTAGTAAAACAAGGCTAAGACACGATCTCCAAATCCTAAACTACTTCTTATGCCTCCCTTCCTAAACGCCTCTAATTCCCGGTGCTCGCCAAGGGTCCAAATCATTCATACCACTTAACCCCTTCACTTGGCTAACACAACACACAACAAAGACAAAAGATAGACATGAAAGATCAAAAGATATCAAAACATCAAAAACCAAAATCCCTATTCTTCAACCTCCTTATGACTCCAAAGATAAATGTGAGAAATGAAAAAAATGTAAACAAAAATCTACTACTTATACCTCCAATTGTGGCCTACCCAAATACCTTCCTTATGTCTCCCACTTAATATGTCGCCTCTCCAAAGCAAGAATGCGAAATAAATGAACATTGAGTCTCTCTTTTTCTCTCATATTGCCTAGGGGCTCATTTTTGGGTTTTCGCCCTAGCCACTCATTTACTTTTTCAAATCTCACTTGCTCACCCACTCATGCCCCTCTTTAGCCTAGGTCGCCCTTTCGGGTTTTCAACCTAGCCGGGCCTTTCTCTCAAGCATGAATTCTTTCCTTTTTTCCATGAAAAACAAAGTACAAACCAAGCTATAAGATGAAAAATACAATGCATGACCAAGCTCAATCTATACAAACATGTGGGATAGAGAACACGAATAAACAAGCAATGGGTTCCCCCATGCTTGCTTTTCACGGTGGATGGCGATAGGGTGTTCAGCAACCCTAGATGGAAGTAGGGTCTTTAGTAACCCTGGGTATGACAATATAGCACAAACATGAGAATGAATAGCTAACTAGTAAGCACCAATGTTGATTCGGGATAACACCATCAATTGCAACATTACCTCTTAAACATGGACCTCGGTTTTCCTTATGACTTCCCTCATAAATGATCTCACATGTAAGCCCATCAAAATCCCAAACCCCTTATCAACCTCAACCCAACCCCCACGCACAAAATAACCAACACAACCACAACACACAATATACCAAAATAAATACCCAATCTCCATAAGAATAAGACTCAAAATAATGGAGCTCTTGGATCGCGCAATCCAAGAACTATCTTTGGATCAAAGAGGGTGGGGGCTTATTTGTGGTTCAAAATTTGTAGCTAAAAAAAACATGCAGTGGTTAGTAAAAGATGATGTGCGAGAATCTAGTGAGGATAGCTTGGTGGGTCAAGGTATGACAATATAGTGGAGCTAGAATATAGAGAAAGGAAGAGCAAGAATAGGGATAGAAATGTACCTGCAGATGGCGACTTGGCGTAGGAGGAATAATGATAGTAGCAACAACAGCTCCAATGAACACTCACTCTCCTTTTGCTTAGCCTCCTTCACAGGTTTATGGCTAGCATTCTCCTTTTTTCTTTTCTTTTCTTTTTTTTCATTTCTTTTTCAAGAATAATATATCTTACAAACAAAAATAAAAAGAAAATAAAAAGAAACTAAACTAAAAAAAACTAATCTAAGCTATCTAGGAAAAATAAAAGTACAAAATAAAAATAAAAAAAATGAAAATGTCTATACAAAAAGGTGTAGACTCCCCCCCATGCTTAAACTAAGCAGTGTCCTGAATGCTTAACAGTATAGCAAAAAGGACTAAACAATAAAACAAGAAGCATACAGTTAGGGGAAGTTTAAAAAGGGTATGTGGCCGTCAGTGACCACTTGAGGAACCGCGCCTAAACTAGGAGAAAGATTTTCTCCTTAATCGCTTTGCCTCCATGACGGCTTCCTTCTCTCTCTCCCTTTGGGCCTTCAATGCAGCTATGTCGGCCCTAGGATTGTGGAACGGTTGCCCGCAGAATGGGCGAGCTGGGCCTCTTGAGCCAACATCACTTGACTCAGACGTGTATTGATGTCGTACATGTCTGAGTCATAGGAATCCTGCAGCGTGTTCCACTGATAGGTGCAGGTTTCATGAAGGGTTTGCAACTGATCGTCTATTCGGTCTACTCTTCCTTCTACATTGCGAACCCGGTCCAGCATATCGATACGCCAGGCTCGATCTTCCTCATAATCATATGAGGGTACCTGCTGATGGTGATACCCATGATAGGGCTCTTCCTGATAAGGTTGAGCTACATGGATATCCTCCTCCATAGGCGCGGCCTGTTCAGCATGGCCGACCTCCTCCTCCTCATGTCCCCCCTCCTCCTGCATGTGGCGATTACCCAGCATATCGACACCCCTCTGTCGCGTATACTGGATGACTCTAGCGGTGATAGTGCTGGCATCTTCATCATGTTCAATGTTAAACATATGCCTGGGGGTAGGGGGAAGGTAAAGCATCTGCCCATTGGGGCAAGGAAAGTATGAACCTTCACGACCTCTACAAAAAAAACTTTGATATGCTTCAAGGCCGCTAGGTCGTAGGTATTGCCTGCGGTGGTATCTTGAGTAGCACAGTCATCGGGAATTTCAATCCCGAGACTTTGAGTCAATAGATGAATCATACAACCGATAGATATCTTGCCCTTTTCAGACGTCTTGATTTACAAGCACCGTGACACAAATAAATGTACCCAATTGGGTACCGGGTAATCAGGTGTACAGAGGACATAAAAATGCCCTAACTCGGACTGTTGTACCTGTGTAGGCTCACCTTGGCCAAAGACAGTCATGGCAAGGTACCGGTACACATATCGCAGTGCGGGGTGCCAGATCTTACTTATCTTGTTCCCCCCGCGGGCGTAGGCTAGGCCCCTAGTCAGCTCGGACCAAAACCTACATATAGCCTCCCTTGAGGGGGCTGGGTACTCACCCTCCGAAAAACTCCACCTAAAGGCATTTGCGATCTGGGGATACGTCATACTATAGGTGCGGTTGAATGTATTAAATGTTATGTAGTAGTATGCGTACCCCCTGGACGAGACATGACGCTCTAGGGTGGATAGAAATTCTAGGGTCAGCCGTGGGTATGTGACCCCGCAGTTCCTAACTGAGGCCGTTAGACCTCCCCTGTGTAAAAGGTTCATTACACCTGCTTCTATGTTAGTGATGCACAGGGGAATGTCATCTAAAAATTTGGTGGGTATGATGGTCGGGTTACTCAGCTTTCTAAAGGTTTGTGTTTGAGATGGTGTGAGCACACATCTCATAGTGTGGACAGAAGAGTTGCTTTGAGCCCTGCTTGACAAGCTTGACAAGGGAGGACTTAGATCGAAAGAGGTTCATGTTATATGACAAGTATACCAGCTCCATCAAAATCAAAAGTCCAACAACACAAAACAAAGAACACAAATTTGAGTCCAAAACCTTAAGCTACAATCAAGGACAAATAATTCACAAATCTAAACACTTAGGGCAAGAAATCCAAGATTGACAAAGCAAAGACCACAAAAGTACAATCTTACTCTTGAAATACAACTTCAATTAAAAAAAGGGAGGAGAATTATACCTTGAGATCCTTGAGGGATGAGAGATCCTTGGGGATAAGAGAATTGTAGGACTCCTTCAATGGAACACTTGAATGGAAGCTTGAAACTCTTGAAGGCTTGAAACCCTTGGTTGATGAAGGTAAGGAATGTAGATGATGGTAAGGGGATGAGGGTTAGAGAGAGAATGGAGAGATGAGAGAATGAGGATGATGGAATAAGGGTTGGTGGGAGTGGGTATTTAAAGGGAAATAAGGATAGGGTTCCGGATTTCCCTTTTAAAAAAAACCTGCCTGCTGAGATTCCGCGAAGCGACGAGCGTCGCCTAGGGGGGTGACGACTCGTCGCCTATGGAGCGACGATCCGTCGCTCTTCGCATTGCAACTTCTCATTTTCCGAAAACTATGCGACGACACGTCGCATATGTGAGCGACGATCGTCGCTCAAGCCTCTGCCTTCTTTTAACCTTTTCGTGTTTTTGTTCTTTTCCTTTTTTTTCAATACCTACACACTTACTAAACATTAAAACCCACAAGAACAATAAAATAACAAAAATTATTGAAATCTAAGCTATGAAAACACAGGTCGCCTTCCGCAAGTGCTTTGTTTAACGTCATTAACTCGACGTGATTCACCCCATTCAACTGGGTTCCACATAAAGCACCTCGGAGCCTTCAATTGGCTCCCCCACGTAATAATGTTTGGCTCGATGACCACTCACCTTGAAGGTGTTGGTCGGTCCTTGCACTTCAATCGGGCCATGGGGAAAAACATTCACAACTTTAAACGGTCCCGACCATTTGGATTTCAGTTTTCTAGCAAAGAACTTCAATTGGGAATTATATACAAGTACTTGGTTTCCAACTCTAAATTCACCTCTAGTAAGCCTTTGATCGTGCCATCGTTTTGTTTTTTCCTTGTAAAGCAAGGCACTTTCGTAGGCATCTAGATGTATTTCATCTAACAGTCTCTTGCTTCCTGCAGCTTTAAGGTCGAAGTTAAGGGTCTTAACTACCCAATGAGCCCTATGCTCTAACTCTACGGGAAGATGACAGTGTTTCCAGTAGATGAGCCTAAAAAGCGTAGTCCCTATTGGGGTCTTAAAAGCCGTCCTATACGCCCAAAGGGCATCATCAAGCTTGTCAGACCAATTGCTGCGGGATTTGTGGACAGTTTTCTCAAGAATCAACTTTATTTCTCTATTGGACACTTCGACTTGACCACTAATTTGGGGGTGATAAGGTAAAGCAAAGCGGTGTAGCACCCCATACTTCCTAAGAAGCGACTCGAATTTATGCTCTATAAAATAGGTCTTGTTGTCACTTATAACAATGCGAGGGCAACCAAAGTGAGGGAATATGGTCTTTTTGAAGAACTTGGTCACCACTCGCGCATCATTAGTCCGGGTGGCAATAGCCTCCACCCATTTAGAAACATAATCAACAGCAACCAAAATATACTTGTTTCCAAAGGACGAAGGGTATGGACCCTAAAAGTCGATGCCCCACACATCAAAGATATCAACAACTAGAATAGGGGCCATAGGCAATAGCATTAGCTTTAGGTAGGTTGCCAACTCGTTAGCAACGATCACAAGTCTTGACATAGGCCTGCACATCCCGAAAGAGAGTGGACCAATAGAAACCACATTGAAGAATCTTAGAAGAAGTCTTGGAGGCAGCTGCATGACCACCGCAAGGTAGATCATGGCAGTGCCGAATGACAAAATGTACCTCAAACTCAGGAACGCAACAGCGCAGCATGCCGTCGGCACAAGATCGAAACAAAAGTGGATCGTCCCAATAGTAGTAACGAAGCTCACGAAGAAATTTCTTCAGATAGTGATCGGAAAGACCTATAGGTAGTACTCCACTAGCAAGATAGTTCGCTATGTCTGCGAACCAAGGTGTCTCATCCACATCTGCAAGACTCATCAACTGATCATCCGGGAAGGAATCATCAATGTCAGGCGCACCTGACACTTCATCCACAACAAGTCTAGATAGATGATCAGCCACCGAGTTCTCTGCTCCTTTTTTATCAACAATTTCCAGATCAAATTCTTGGAGCAGTAGTATCCACCTTATCAATCTAGGCTTGGCATCCTTCTTGTTCAACAGAAATTTGAGAGTTGCATGGTCCGTATGAACAATGATTTTACACCCTATTAGATAGGATCTAAATTTTCCCAAAGCGTAGACCACAGCCAGGAGCTCTTTTTCTATCGTTGCATAATTAACCCGCGCCTCATTCAAAGTTTTGCTAGCATAATAGATGGCATGCAGCTTGCCATCCTTCCTTTGCCAAGCATTGCCCCTATCGCGTAATCACTAGCAACACACATAAGCTCAAAGGGCAGGCTCCAATCTGGGGGCTGGATGATAGGCGCTGAAGTAAGAGCCTGTTTCAGCTTCTCAAAAGCCTGCAAACAATCATCAGAAAACACAAATGGTACGTCATTAGCTAAAATCTCAGTTAGAGGTCGGGCAACCTTGGAAAAATCTGATATAAACCTCCTGTAGAAACCTGCATGCCCAAGAAAACTGCGAATCCCCTTCACATTGACTGGAGGGGGCAGCTTCTCGATAACCTCTATCTTGGCCTTATCGACCTCAATACCTCGGTTGGACACTAAATGTCCCAAAACAATGCCTTGTTGGACCATGAAATGACACTTCTCCCAAATAAGAACCAAATTGACTTCTTCAACGGGCAAGCACTTTTTTGAGGTTAGTTAAACAGTCATCAAAGGAGTTGCCATATACAGAGAAGTCATCCATAAAAACCTCCATACAACGTTCAATAAACTCACTCATCATGCACCTTTGAAAGGTGGCGGGTGAATTACATAGCCCGAATGGCATCCTTCGATATGCAAAGGTGCCGTAGGGGCAAGTAAATGTCGTCTTCTCCCTGTCGTCGGGGTGAACTTGTAACACCCCGGCCCAACGGACCACCGGTGACTACTCATGGAGACTGTAAACTAGCCCCACAGACCAACACAAGTCTTTCCAGCGCACTTTGGCCTCACTCGTGCGCACCTAGGAAACTTCCCAGGAGGTCACCCATCCTAAGATTGCTCTCCACCAAGCACGCTTAACTGTGAAGTTCTTAGCAAATAGGCTTCCTAGAAAAGAAGATGCACCTTGTTGATATGAGTAGTCTATCAATCTCTTTTCAAGCAAAATCTAGGGTATCACAGAACTGGGATTTGAAAAATCCAGAATACCCATCTGAATAGCA
The DNA here is from genome assembly GCA_019776075.1 of Amaranthus palmeri. Taxonomy (NCBI): domain Eukaryota; kingdom Viridiplantae; phylum Streptophyta; class Magnoliopsida; order Caryophyllales; family Amaranthaceae; genus Amaranthus; species Amaranthus palmeri. The sequence goes on along the minus strand of JAAKBH010000355.1, from coordinate 503,059 downwards.
AAAGTGGGAGTGTTTGGCCAACCTCTCAAGCATTTGGTCTATGGATGGAATGAGGTAGTGGTCATTTTGGGTCGCCTTATTTAACTTCCTATAGTCTATGCGCATGCGCCATTCGGTCTTTTTGGGTTGGTATCAGTTCATTTTTATCATTTTGGATGACGGTCATGCCTCCCTTCTTAGGGACAACCTGTACGAGGGATACCCACTTATTATCATAGATAGAGTAGATGATCCCCGCGTTTAGCAATTTTAGGACTTCGATCCTTTTTAACGACCTCTTTCATGTTTGGGTTCAATCGTCGTTGTCCCTCGATGGAAGGAGAAGGACTGGCGTCAGACTCAAGATGTATCCTGTGAGTACAAACAGAAGGGCTGGTTCCCCTAATGTCATCTATGGTATATCTAATAACTTTGCGGTGCTTACGGACCAAATTGACCAAATGGTCCAAATTGGTGCCATTGAGCGCACTGCTCACAATAATAGGGTAGGTAGAATCAGCACCTAAAAAAGCATATTTCAGATCAGAGGGGAGGGTTTTCAATTCTACCTCAGGAGGTGTGGAACTCTCCTTGCTTGCTTCCATCACCTGCTCATGTTCATGTACCTGCAACACTTCATTGTACAATTCCAAATCCAGATCATCAACATACATACTCTTAAAAGAGTTTTCCCATCCCAATACCTCGGCGTTGTCTTCCTCCGTTCCTTCAAGAAAGGATTGGAGGGTATCGATCTTGCGGTCCCATGTAGACGCAAGAGGTAAATCATCGCATATATCAAGCAAAAACATAGATTCCTTTGGGAAGGGGACACTTAAAACATCTCTTATAGCAAATTCAACCTTCTCTTCTCCTACGCTCATAACAAGCTTACCCCTAGCTACATCAATTAGGGTACTAGCGGTCGCAAGACATGGTCTCCCTAATATGATTGGGGTCTTGACATCCTCGGGAATGTCCATGATAACAAAATCACAAGGCACAACCAACTTGCCTATCTTCAAAGTGACATCGGACAAAATTCCCTTAGGGTACACAATACTACGGTTAGCTAACTGCAATGTCATCGTAGTAGGGGTTAGCTCGTTCACGTTGCGGAGTCTCTTGTACATGGAATATGGCATTAAGCTCACACTTGCACCTAAATCACACAAGGCTTGGTCCACTGACACATTTCCTACAATCACGGGAATGCTAAAGCTACCTAGGTCGGCTAATTTAGAAGGCAAGTTTCCCACCATAAAGGCGTTAACGCTAACCCCCTTAGAGACCTGCACAATCTCATCTAGCTTACGCTCATTAGAACAAAGGGTCTTAAGAAACTTTGGGAAGGCCGGTATCTCGGACATCGCATCCAAGAACGGGAGTTCAATGGACACGTTTTTAAGCAACTTGAGGAACTTCCTATATTTCTTTTCTAACTTAGCACGCGCCAATTGCTGGGGAAATGGCACATGCTTTATTAGAATGTCGGTGACCGTGGGCTTTGATTTACATGTTTATCATTGGTCACGGTGTCGGTAGCATTTTCATTATCATTGGGGATAGAATCATCAACAACAGATTTACCAGCAGTCAAATCATCAGAAACAACATCATTAGTAGTCACTAGTTTTTCAGAAGATACCTGCACTAGGGGTGGATCAACTAGTGTCTTACCACTTCGAGTGGTGATTGCAATGACCAACTGATGGGGCTCCTTGCCCTTAGGCTCTGGTTGACTCGGGAAGTTATTGGGGGCCCGAGTATTAAGCTGTTGTGCTATTTGAGACAATTGTGTCTCGAGAAACTTCATATGAGTGACACTATTCTGAATATGATTCCGTACAATGCCTCTCAACTCATCGACCTCAGTCCTAAGGTTAGGTTGAGGGGGTGAGCGTATTGCTTGTACGGAGGTGGTTGCTGAAATGGAGCTTGGACATGTTGTGGAATTAGCACATTGGTGCTAGAGTAGGACAGATTCGGGTGCTTATAGCCTGCATTGTATCGGTTAGCATGTGGGTCTCTAGGAGGTTTACTGTACAAAGCGTTTGCCTCCTCATAAACTTACTATGTTTACCTTAGCCATTTGTTTAGTGATATTGGCTATCTGTTTTGTGAGAGCCTTGATGGTCTCAGATTCTGCAACATTATTTTGAGCTACTAGACCTCTCTCATTGCTCCAAGAGTGGCTATTCTTAGCCATGGTCTCAAAGAGTCGTAAGAGATCCTCTGGGATCTTAGAATCCATATCACCGCCACATGCGGTGTTGATCGACGATTTATGTTCATCAAACAGCCCTCCATAAAAGGACTGAGCAAGTAACCAGTTGGGTATCTCATGATGGGGACAACTAAGTTGAAGGTCCTTAAACCTCTCCCATGCCTCATAAAAGGACTCAAAAGGCTGGTGCTTAAATGTTTGCAACTGGGTCCAAATCTGGGATGTCTTCCTAGGAGGGTAGAACTTGGCTAAGAAGCCATTAGCTAGAGCCTCCCAGGTCGTATATATGCCTGCTAGTTCGGACTTGAGCCAGGACTTGGCTTTTATCATTCAAACTGAAGGGGAAAAGCCGCATCCTCACCGCCTCCATGGACAAATCTTTAGCGATGATGGTGTCACACCTTTCTATAAAGTCTGCTATATGGTCATGTGGACTCTCACTGGGGTGACCACCAAATTGATTCCTTTTAATTATTTGGATGAGGTGGGGTTTAAGTTCAAAGTTCTCGGTCCAAAATCAGGTTTGACTATGCAAGGTATGGAAGTTTGGGTGAGCGTGGGCGCACCCATTTGGCCAAAGGATCGATTAGCATTGTTGGCCATGTTGTCTTGTTGTTGCCTAAGACTCCTAAGTCGGCCTGCGTTCAGTCTACGGGTAGTAGCCTCAATCTCGGGGTCAAACCGTTCAAGAGATCGAGCTCACCTGGGCATTCTAAGACAAGGGGGCCAATCAACAAACAAAACAAAGAAGAATTATGGTCGCCTCCCCGGCAATGGAGCCAAAAACTTGATGAGCAAATTTTACTTTAACCGCAAGCGCACGGTGTACGCGTAGTGCGGGTCGAACACGAGGAGGCTTGATAATTCCAAATTGTATGCTTATGACTAGCTAAAACAAGGGTTAAACAAAAATGTATGGTGAAACTCTAATCCTACGATGCAAATAAATAAGACAACTATGATATCGGTGTAAAACGATGGTATGAAAGACACTAGGGCGTCAGGCATCCTTAAACTTTCATGATTGTATGAAATTGAGCCATGAATATGAGAGAACGTGATCTAATTAATCTCAAGCTTCCGCTTTATTGACTAATATCGATTTAAGACCAACTAGCATTAATCCTCAAACTTCCGTTCTATTGGCTAATACTAGAAGGAATTTAACTCAAATATATCTCAATCCTAAATTAAACCAATTCTCAAACTTCCATTTTATTGAAAAGGCTAACAAAGATGTTTAAATCGAGATTCATTAAGCATAAGTTCAATCATCGACTCAAATCGCACACAATCAATCAATAAAATATCAATCCATGCTTCGAATTAGGGATTTCACCCTAACCCTAGATAAAGAAATGTTGGCCCATTTGGTTTTGATGATAACTTAAACGTTTATAAACAAACATATTACGTTTTGAGATTGTTGTGTTAAGTTATATATCCGGTCTTTAAAAGGTCGTTGATGGAACCTTTAGAAGTTGAAAAGGGCATTGCTACTCTACGTTTCAAGATCAAGTCAAATTCGAAGAATGGTGAATCAGAGACAGTGCAGTGTTCCCAGATCAACCGGTCAGAGAAGTAGTCAACGAATTTATTAAGAAAATAATTTCTAGTTTTATTTTTCTTTTTATTTTTGTTGTACGGTTGGATAAATTAAGGTAGCACAAGGAAGTTAATTTGGAATTAAAATAACTAACTCTTAAATTAATTAATCTTAAAATAGATTTCTAAAATTAGGTCTTGGCTATTTTTAGCTAAAAAGACAAGGAAAGACTTGGAGTAACTTCCAAGTATTCTTGCGCATGATCCCACGGTTATTGCCCACTAATCCCACATCAAAAGATCATGGGTTTATGGCATGACATAATCTAAAATGGGTATTTAAATGATTTTTTAACCGGCACAATTCGGTGATCAACAAGAGAAATATTTGCGAAATCAAAGAAGAGGAAATCTTGAGTGTTCTTAATTGCTTATTAATTTCAAAATATTTCCTTGTGCAATTCTTGTTTTGTTCATCCAATTTAGAAGAATTATTTTGTAAGGGTTTTTGATAGAAGTTGTAATTAGACTCAGGTAAGTTTAAGGGGAATTGTGAGAAATTTTGTAAAGAGAGAAAAAGAAACAAGAAGGAGAATCGAGAAGGAGAAGAAGAGAATTAGGCCTAGAGAAGAGAAGAGAAGGAGAAACAAGAAATTTTGTAAAGAGAGAAAAAGCAAATAGATTATTTCACAATTCCGAATGACAAGAAGCACGATATTGCATTAGACTGGATGCAACAAGACCTAAAATCACACATGAATTGATCATGCAGTATTTTGCTAAGAAGTTAGAAATTGAAGGTAAATGCATGCAAGTGATTCCTATCTTGTTAACACAAGTGACATGCAAAATAAAATAAATAAATAATTTTTCATTACCTTCTAATTCATTTTTCCACCTCTCCAACAATCAAATTTCTTTAATCATCTACCTAACTAACTTTAAATTCCTACTTTGACTTTTATTACCCCTTAAATATTTGCTCTCAATCCAAGCGACCCCGTAATAGGGAATTGTATTTACATAAAATTAATAAGAAAAGTTGAAATCCCTAGAGGGTCGTGGCTTGCTTTCTTGTTAAGGCCAAGAAAGTTTCCACGTTAAATTCTTGTGTTCCTTTTAAGTTTCTTTTTATTGCTTTGAGTATTTTTATTATTATTAAAAATTCCGCAAGAAAATTAGGGCAAAAAAATACTCCTAGGGCAACACAACAATTCACCCCCCCTCTTGTTGAGTTCATTGTCTCTAAGTGTTTCTACAAGAAACTACTCATTATGCATAATCATGTAAAACATACAACAAACAATAGGTAAAGACAAAGAACGAAATGATAATACAAGAAAACTTACGAATTGAGAAAATGACATAAACTGAAAATGCGAAATCCAAATGCTACAAATTATTCTTCGAAGAATGCTTGAAAGAAAAATCTAAGAGCTCAAAGAAAAATTACAGAAAAATAAAACTAATCTGATAAATGTTACAAAAGTAGCCGCCACTTTATATAGTGGTTCCAAAAATTTGAGAAGAAAACTGTCAAAGAAGCCCTGGATCGACAAAGCGACGATCGTCGCCTATCAGAACGACGAGTCGTCGCTCAGCTTCTGGAAAATCTGAAATGCAGCATCGATTGAGCGACGAGCGTCGTTTATAGGGCGACGACTCGTCGCTAAGTTTCTAGAAAATTTTGATGATTTGCACGAATTGGCGACGAGCGTCGCTTATAGGGTGACGGCTCGTCGCTTACTTTCTGGACGCCTATGAAGAATGCTGATGAATGCGACGAGCGTCACATATGGGTGACCACTCGTCGCTTAGCTCTTGATTGCATTTCACTCCATTTTCTTTGCTTTCTCTTCATCGGGACTTACTTGTGGCTTGGTCTCTTCACATGACAAGGGTTCTTAGGCTATTTTTCGAAGCCTTCACCCTCTTATATCTCCGGTACGTAACTAAAACCTCCAATTTTGCCTCAAAAATCCCATAAAACATAAAATTGACCTCATGAGATAAAATTTACACAAAACACCAATAATATACCTAAAAACCCACTAAAACTTTAAATAAGAAGCATAAAATTGATGCAGATAAGTGCAAATAATTGCACTTATCCGTTTCTAATAATCAGATGATGTCTATGGAGCTATTTGATCTTGAAGATGAATTTCCAGTAATTTAGATTTTTGATTCGCGAGCTCAGATCTTGAAAATGAAATTGAGACTTAGGAGATGAAAGTAGAAGTAGAAGATGAATCGATTCATTTCTGATATTCTGTAGAAGATGAATTATTGAGATTTTCGATTTGCGAGTTTAGATTATCCTACCGGCCCCATTATCGGTGCTAATTAAAAGATGAAGATCCATTTGAGACTTAGGAGATGAAAGTAGAAGTAGAAGATGAAGTAGAATATGAATTACTGAAATGTGAATACTAAAAAGTATTAGTAAACGTTTTTGAGCTCTTAGCTCTTTATTAATATCAAAAAATATTTAAAATTGATTGATTTCCTTTTTTTAAAATATTATAAAACAAGTGAACAATTTATTTTCTAGCTAGATTTTCATAAGGCCATTGTTTTCTAAAAGGTAAAATTGATTGATTTCCTTCTTTGTTTTTTAGCATTTAGTAGCAAAAAAAATAAATGTCACTATATATGCCGCTAAAACTTTGATTTAGTGGCATTTTAATCAAATGCCACTAACTATGTCACTTAAGATTAAATTTGTTGTAGTGTGCGAGACCTCGTATACTAGTACTTCATTTAAGAACAATTCTTAAACTAATTTTTTATGTATACAACTCTTGTATTTTTGCTCATAAATACTCTCCAATTTTATCATAACTCACGGCAGCACTAACTTGTCTCAAACTTATCAGTTAGAAAGCATATATATAATATCTTTTCACGACTTTGCAAATACTAGAGGTGTTCATTCGGCTCATCGGGTTGATTTCGGGTCAGGTGTTTTGGTCGGTTCAAAATCGGGTATTGTATTCACATTGGTTTTTATATAATTGTAGATCCATTTTTAAGTCGGGTCAAATCGGGTTCGGTTATAAAGTCGGATGTCTATCGAGTCATCGGGTCTATTTTGAACTCCCCTAGCAAATACCATCACCTACGGTTTACATTACACATTTACACCTTATGATACTAATTACTTATTAGATTAATTGGGTATTTTTGAAGAGTCTCATAAAACATTAAAGTTTAATGCTAGAGTTACAAAATTAATTTATTTAATTAATATAACCTATTATGTTAAATAGTGAGATTATGAATAATATCTAGTCCAACTAGATTAAACACATGAACCTAGACTAATATAGGTCCAAACACACAAAATGGTCTCACGCGTTGATAATATGACCCAATAGGTTTAGCGACATTAAGCTCGTTCCATTATCAAATAACGGTTCAGTGACGTTTATTGGTCTATAGTAAAACATAAATGTTACTCAATGTAGACTAAATTAATGTCTTGTTAAATATTGACATAATTACGTTAAACAACTTACAAAATATTTACTTGATTATTCAACATTTCTAACAGAGTGTGTGTCTATCAATCTTTGAACTTATTGTATCACCATACTTGAACAAACAAGCACATTATTATGTCTCTATCAATCATAGAATTTATTCATAATTAAATCTTATTTCAATTGGAGCAAGTATTCATTTTCCAGGCAAAGTCCTAGGATCGATATCACATAGCCATCACCTTCCCTTAGATAACCCTGTAATCAATCTTAATATTTACAAATTTCTCTAAATTAAACTATAATTTTAAATCTGAAATAATGTTAGAGTCGAATTGAATTCAAAGGAGGCTTGAAACCAAATTTGAGTCAAATTATCTGATTTACAATGAGATCCAACTCCGATATACATTCATATTATATGACTGGAGTCGTTGTCGGATTATTAATTTCGGATTTCAATCAAATATTTTATTTTAGCACAAAAACATTCAAGAGAGGGTCTCATATTGAGACCGTCCATATGGGACGGCCTAAAAGCCAAAATTTAAAAATCAAAGTTTTCCAAATTTCATAAATTAATGAATTTAACTTAACCTGTATCAATTTCAACTTAAAGTAAACCTTAAATATATCAATGAAATTAAAAAAAATTTAATTTTGACCTATAAGTGATCAATTTTGACATTAATTGATCAATTTCTACCTACAAGTTTTTAACCTTAAATTAATCAAATATTTTAATATTCTTAATTTCTACATTAAAGTGATCAATTCAGACCTTAAAGTAATCAATAAAAAATTTCAATTTGGATCTTAAAGTGATTGATTTTGATATTAAAATAATCAATTTCTACTTACACTTTAAATGAATTAAAGTAACTTAATAAAGTAATCAATTTCGATGTTAAAGTGATCAGTTCAGACCTTAAACTGATCAATTGTACACAAAATCATCAATTAAAGGATAAGTGTTAACTATTAAATTATTTTAGAATACTTGATGTGTTTGTTGTGATGTTTGGTTTGAGCTTGAATTACAGCAAATCTAGCTTCATAACATGGAACTTTGCTGATCATGCTTGGGGTAAAGAGCTCGCACTCAAAGTAGGCTGTCTCCATTCGAAGATTCCTTTCACCTACCTAGGCTTTCCCATTGGAGAAAACATGAATAAAAGCTCTGCGTGGAAACCGGTGATTCAAAAAATCCAATCGAAACTTGCTTCCTGGAAAGCTAGATTACTATCAAGAGCAGGTATACTTACCCTTATTAAAAGTGTGCTCAATAGCCTGCCGTTATATTTTTTTGAGTTTGTTTAAAATGCCAAAACTGATAGCTCAAAAGATTGTTAAGCTCCAAAGAAGTTTTTTATGGGGTGAGTCAGTTGGAGGCAAATTGTGTATACCGTTGATTAGATGGTCATCGGTTGAACTACCCAAGGATCTGGGGGGGGGGTCTTGGTGTTGGAAATATTATGTACAAAAATCTTATCCTCTTATTCAAGTGGTGGTGGCGCTTCTCTGAATCGGAAAACACCCTTTGGAAAAGAATCATTCTGTCAGTTCATAACATTCAGGGGCGTAAAGCTTCATCACAAGCATTTTGTAAAGTAAAAGATGGTGTGTGGGACAAATGCTAAGAAAGGATATACGATTCTATTTTGGCACGACAGATGGTGTGTTGCTAGCCCCTTCAGGACGGCGTATCCCAGGTTATTTTCCCTATCCTCTCAAAAGGATGACGTCTTGAATCAAATGGGTTATTGGCATGAGGGTGTTTGGTCTTGGAATTTCACGTGGTGCAGAACCCTGTATGACTGGGAAAGTGAAGATGTGCAAAGGATGATTGCTTGTATTGGAAGTAAGACTCCAAAGGAGGACATTATCGATGGTGTTTCCTGGAGGGATACTGATGTGTGCTCCTTTCCCTCGATTCGCATAAATCAGAGTATTTTTGAGGCATTTCAACCTATATTACCAAAGAGGGTTGTTGATCTTACTTGGAATAAATGTATCCCCTCTAGAGCCCAATTCACACTATGGCTGGCAAATTTAGAAAGATTGAAAACTGATGATCGACTTCTTGATAAAGGAATTATAGGACCTCAACATGCTGTGTGCCCCTTTTGTAGTATTGAAATTGAAACTAACTCCCACATTATTTTCTCTTGTTTGGTCTCATGGAAAATATGAATGGAAATGATGTCTTGGTGGGGAATTAGTGGTGTGTTTCAAATTAGATGCGTTGATTTCATTATTGCTTGGATTGGGCATGTTAAAAACAGGAGATGGAAAAAGTTATGGAGCATAGTTATGGGATGTGTTATTTGGTCCATTTGGTTAGAAAGAAATAAATTGAAATTTGAATCACACACATTTGACCTTCACAAGTTTATCTACAAGCTGAAGATCAGGATTGGAATCTGGGCAAAGGAGATTATTGGCTTTGCAGATATTTCCCCCCAAATGTTTGCTCATAATCTGGATACTATTCTAATGTAATATGTAATGATGTTTTTGCTGATTGCTATTATATTGTTTTGTAGTAGTAGATTGGAGGAGTTATGTATTTTAGCTATTGGGGAAGATGGTGTTTTGGGCTTTTCTTTAGATATGGTGTGTAAGGTGTAGGTGCCCAGTTTTCGTGGTGTGTAAGGTGTTTTTTTGATGTTGCATAGTTCACTCCTATACTGTCTTGAGTGGCCTAGGTCTTGGTCCCCTCTCTCAATGGCTTTTTTCCCTCGCGGGGTTTTTTATGCCGGTGAGTTTGGGACTTCCAATTCCTAGTGTTGGATTTCTTTCTTTTCTCCTTTTATATATTTTCCAAATTTGCAAAAAAAAATGATAAGTGTTAACTTATTTAAGAAATCAATTTTGACATCAAAGATATCAGTTATGACCTTAAATATATCATTATTAATCGAATTTTGAAAAAGCTATAATTGGAGTGATTGATCTATTGGTCTCATGTTGAGACGGTGGCTCCCAAGATTAGGTGTTATTTTAGTTCATCTAGATTAGGGTCCGATTCCATAATAAATGAATATCCTTATATATGACTGGTTTTAATAAATAATATGATTGATTTTAAGTCTAACAAAATCTTGTATCGGACCGTCCCATTAATAGGACAAGTCTAACAAGAAGGTCCAAAGCATTTTAAGCTATATATGACTGGTTTTAGTATATAATAATATGTTTGATTTTAAGTTATACGTGATTGATTTTGTAGATGTAAGTTTACGGTTTACACTATATGTTTAATTTTATCACATAAATTCTTGCTTGAGACCGTTTTTTGTTAAGACGCCTCTCAAAAGTCCATTCCAATTCTTAATATGTATTGTTACAACTTTAAATATGGATTTGGACAGGACTTTTGAGAGTCGTCTTTAAAAAAGACGATCTCTCAAGAGAGCATCTGATTTTATTATCTATGTGTACATTCCTAATACATATATAATCATTATTAAAGTGTAAGTGATCATTATTACTATAATTTTTCCACTAATAGCTAGCTTATTATTCTCTTTTAATTAAAGAAGCGAGGAAGAAGTCAATAGTAAACACTATGTGGTTAATTTCAAGCTCTATGTGATTGATTTTAAGCTATATATATGAATTTTTCTAAGCTTTATGTAATTGGGTTTAATGTGATCAATTTGAGGTTATGTATGATCATTAGGAACCACTATATTATCCGTTTTAATTTGCATAAGAGTCGTCTTATAATGTATGTAATCAATTTTTATCTATCACTTCAACACATTTTGAAATTCTAGTTGCAATGAATTTTTAAACTGTATGAAATCAATTTTAAAATATATGTGACAAATATTAACTATTTGTGAGCGCTTTTAAGCAACTTTTAAACTTATTTTCATTTATAAGCGTCTGACTCCCCAAAGCTAGGTTCGAATTGGTTCGCACTAGAGCTGTTTATGGGCGGGCTTGGGCGGGTAGCGGACCGGGTAGCACCTAAAATTTCTACCCGCGGGCTCAAATATTCAAAAGCCCGCCCGCATTCGCGGGCATATTTTTTTGTCGCTACCCGCCCATTTTTAAAGCGGGCGGGACCAGCGGGTAGGCGGGTATTTTTTATATAAAATTTTAAAACATACATATTATAAAGTTAAGTTTTTATAAGAACAAAAAAATATAATACATTATCTAAAATACTCTAAATATATATAAAGTCTCAAAATAGTCAAATTACATGAATATTGATTAAAGACGGTGGAGTCGGCTACTTGTTCGAACTTTGATAGTCGATTGCTTGAGTGCTTAGAGGGTTAAAAATATTAAAGTCTAAAGGAAGTAAACCTTAAGGTTAGTAGAAAAGTAATAAACTAAAGTTGGGTATGAGTCATGTAGAAGAAGAGTTTAATATTTAATAAAATTAATTATTTAATAAATAATATATCAAACTAAGCGGGCGGGCGGGTATACCCGCGGGTAATTTTTTGGTGTCGCTACCCGCCCGTTTATCTTGGCGGGCGGGTATTACCCGTCCAAACTTTAAATTTTTTTGAAAAACGTTGTCCATGCCTGCCCGTTTTTCGAGCCGAATTGGGCGGGCCTAGCGGGTAGCCCGCCCATGAACAGCTCTAGTTCGCACTTACTAACTGTGACCAAAGGGTAAAGGTCAAAAAAAGTTAAGGGGTCTGTACTAACTACGAACAAAGGGGATCTCTGGTCAAACATGGTCAAACAACGGGCCATTATTAAGGATGAGTCAATAAAAATCAGCCACGTAATTGGCCGCTGTTAGTAAGAGCGACCGATTGAGTTGACTTTTGTTGACTTTTTAACTTTTGTTAAATTTTTGACTAAGCCCCTTCGTTCGTAGTTATTAAATGCGAACAGATCTATTTACTTTTTTTATCATTTCTCTTTGTTCACAATTAGTTAGTACAAACTAATCCAAAGCAACTTTGGAGAATGGAGATATTCATTTTAAATTTTTAATATAAGATGCGCCCCACTAATATAACATGTTAGATATGATTATGGGCTTAAGGCAGGAAGCCAGAAATAGGGATGAAAAGGATGACAATTGACAAACATTGAATATTGTGAAATGTGAATTGTGATTTAGTGGTCCCATTTCTAAACTCCATTTCCATGACCAACTTTTTTACTTATTTCCTAAACTCGTTGCCTTTTATATTCAATTCACCATCAAATATTTTGGCATGTTCTTTTCATAAAACAACTGGAATTTCGCATCCAAATGAATTAAAAACTAATTAGTTTAACAAGATTTCTTTATCCAATAAACTTTTAAATTTTTATTGCATTTTTTATTTTTTTTTCTATTTTCCTTTTATTTTTTGACAAGTTGACCTACAATTGTAGGTTACCAACAAGTCAAGGATGCTAGAGGAAAATCCACATCAAAGTTGGTATTATTCAGGATTAATCAAAAGTTCGTATTATTATAAGAAAATCAGTGAAAGTTCGTATTATTCACGCTAATTTTTCCTTTTTTTGTTTAAGTATTATATTAATTTTAATATTAATTTGTCAAATTTCTATTTTGACATATAATTCATCACTATTTACTTTTAATTTATTTTCAAAATAATTCATTTTTTGTTTAATTCCCTAATATTAAATGGACCTCATTGATATATGGTCAAAAAAATCATGTCCAAGTTTAGTTTAAGTATTAGTCCGCTTATGATTTATGAGTTTGAAAATCAAATTAGGTCAATTTCAATATCAGTAATGAGTCAACAACTATAATTACTCACAACGTATCATAATGAGTAAGTTTTCCCAATTTTCTTTTTATGTCATTCTGCTTTCATATACATATTCATTCTCCATCTAAATTGAGCGTAGGAGTAGCTTTTCGAGGCGCTGCCCTCATGTTGGGTTTTTGGGTCCCTTCCTATGTGGAGAAACCCATTTTATATTAAGGATAAATATCCTCTTATTTTCTTACCCATGTGGGGTCAAGTATTTTAGCTTCCATGAGAAGCTTAGGGTTTTTATATTTGGTCTTCTATCATAAGACAAAAGATCATCTTTTGAAAAGAGTGAAAAGTGAGAAACACAAAAAAGTGAGAAAGCATCCCGTAGAGAATCTGGCAGCCTCCACGAAATTGCCATTTCCCGGAGTTTCAACCGTTGGATCGTCCTATAATTTTACCAGCTTGTTGGGGACACATAGGGCTTCATTTTGGACGGTTGGATCGTCGTTTTGAGCTACGGTTCGTTGGTTATACTTCCTGGACAGAAGCTGCAGTTTGGGTGATTTCTTCCCTCTTTGTTTCTCAATTGTTGATTATTATGGTTGTTTGTTCTTGGGTAGTTTGAAGACCCTTTGGAGAACTTTGGATTGGTTTGTGTAACCTCCTTTTCATCATAATAAGAGAAGTTTGGGTGGACTCCTAAAGTCCCGTGGTTTTTACTCTTCACACCGAAGAGGTTTTCCACGTAAAAATCTTGTGTCTTTGCTATTTGATTATTACTTGCTTTTGTCTTGTTTACTTGTTGATCTCATTGTGGTTTATTGGTGATATTTGAGTGTGTTGATTTTGGTGTTTTGGTGAATTAATTTTGTCCGGGTTATTTCCGCTATTTGTTTGTTATCAATTTGTGTAATTAGTAGCTTTTGGAGGTGTTCTTACCTCATCAACTGGTATCAGAGCCGGATTAGTTGTTAATTCTCTAAATGGATGGTAATCTCAACACTAGTAGGATGATTAGTTTAAATGGGACTAATTATCATTTGTGGAAACGGAAGATGAAAGACTTGTTGTATGTTAAAAGTTGGCATCTACCTGTTTTTACCACTCAAAAACCGGATGGCAAAAGTGAAGAACAATGGGAATTTGAGCATGAACAAGTTTGTGGGTTTATTCGTCAATGGGTTGATGATAATGTTTTGAATCACATTAATGAAGAAGTTAATGCTAGAACCTTGTGGCAAAAACTTGAGTCACTTTATGCTAGCAAGTCGGGAAATAATAAGTTGTTCTTGATCAAGCAATTGATGAATTTAAAGTATAATGAGAACAAGGCACTTTCCGATCACTTGAGTGATTTTCATGGCATTACTCAACAATTGTCGGCCATGGAAATCAAGTTTGATGATGAAGTTCAGGGACTTTTGTTGCTTAGTACTCTTCCTGACTCTTGGGATACTTTTAGAATGACACTTTGTAATGGAGCTCCTTCCGGGAAGGTTACTTTAGACTTTGTTAAAGTTGGCATCTTGAATGAAGAAATGCGAAAGAAGTCTCATGGTGTGTCATCTTCACAACCCGAGAAAGCTTATGTTGTAGAAAATAGGGGGAGAAATAATAGTAGAGCTTCAAATGATAGAGGTTCTAGTAGGAGCAAGTCCCGTGGAAAATTCAAGAACATGAAATGCAACTATTGTGATAAAATGGGTCACATTCAAAAATTTTGCTACAAGTGGAAAAGAGATAACAAGGGAGGCAAAGGCAAACATGTGAATTATCATGATAAGAAAGATGATGATAAGGATGATCGAGCAGCAACCGCGACTACCAGTGATCTTGTCATTGTTTATGATGGAGATGTTGTTAATTTAGCTAGTTGTGAAACTAGTTGGGTAGTTGATAGTGGAGCCTCACGACATGTGACATCAAAGAAAGAGTTCTTTACCACTTATACACCTGGAGATTTTGGGGTATTGAAGATGGGTAATGATGGCTTGACTCAGGTTGTTGGTGTTGGAGATATTTGCTTGGTGACTGATAGTGGTGCTAAGCTTCTACTCAAGGATGTTAGGCATGTTCCTGACATTAGGTTGAATTTGATCTCTACTAGTAAGCTCGATGAAGAAGGATATTGTAGTACCTTTTATGGTGGGCAGTGGAAGCTCACTAAGGGAAGTTTAGTGTTTGCTCGTGGGATGAAGCATTCTAGTCTATATTGGATGCAAGCCTCTATTTCTACTGATAGTATCAATGTAGCAGCTAGTGATCCAGCACAGTTATGGCATAGGAGACTTGGTCATATGAGTGAGAAAGGCCTTGGATGCTTGATGAAAAAGAATGTGTTACCTGGTTTAAAGAATGCAAAGTTGGAGAGATGTCCACATTGCTTAGCAGGGAAGCAGAACAGAGTTTCTTTCAAGAAACTCCCTCCTTCAAGAAAGCCTGATTTTCTTGAGTTAGTTCATTCTGATGTGTGTGGTCCTTTAAAGATAAAATCCTTTGGTGGTGCACTTTACTTTGTTACCTTTATTGATGATTGTTCAAGAAAGCTGTGGTGTTATGCCTTGAAAACAAAAGATCAAGTGCTTGATGTTTTCAAGCAATTTCATGCTCTAGTTGAACGACAGTCTGGTAAAAAGTTGAAGTGTCTACGATCTGATAATGGTGGAGAGTACATTGGGCCGCTTGATGATTATTGCAAGTCATTGGGTATTCGACATCAATTTACACCAAAGAAAACTCCTCAGTTAAATGGTGTGGCCGAGAGAATGAACAGAACTTTGTTAGAAAGAATGGGATGTATGCTTTCAGAGGCAAAGTTACCTAGACACTTTTGGGGTGAAGCTTTGTATGCTGCAGTTCACGTGATCAATTTGTCACCTAGTGTTCCTTTAGATGGTGATGTTCCTAATAGAGTTTGGTTTGGGAAGGATGTGTCCTATGATCACCTACGTGTCTTTGGGTGCAAGGCCTATGTTCATGTCCCAAAAGATGAACGATCGAAGCTTGATTCCAAGACTCGTGAATGCATATTTGTTGGCTATGGAGAAGATCAGTTTGGGTACAGGTTTTATGATTCTGTTGAAAAGAAGTTGGTTCGCAGCCGAGATGTAGTCTTTGCTGAAGAACAGTTCATCTCTGATATTGAGAAGGCTCCTGCTTCTACGTCTCAGATTGGTGGTGATCTAGTTGATTTGAGTTCACCTCCTTTGGTTCCTGCACCTATTCCTGCTGAGGTGCAAGATGATGATATTGAGGGCAATATGCCAGGGGTTAATATTCCCGTTGATGATAATAATGTTGAAGAATTGATCATCAAGATCACCCTGAAGACCAGCCGCCTCCCGCTCCTGTTAGAAGATCTGAGAGAGGTCATATTCCTTCTACTAGGTATCCTTCCACTGAGTATATTTGCTTGACCGATGAGGGAGAACCTGAATGTTTTGAGGAAGCCATGGAAAGTGATGACAGGGAGCTTTGGATGGAAGCAATGAAAGATGAAATAAGTTCATTGCACGAAAATCACACTTTTGACCTTGTGAAACTACCTAAGGGTAAAAAGGCTTTGAGGAATCGTTGGGTCTACAAGCTTAAGCAGGATGAAAATGCTAAGAAGCTCAAGTACAAAGCTAGGATAGTTGTGAAAGGCTGTAATCAGAAGAAGGGTGTAGACTTTGAAGAAATTTTTGCACCGGTTGTCAAAATGTCTTCTATTAGAGTTGTTTTGGGTCTTGCTGCTAGCCTTGACTTGGAGATTGAGCAGCTTGATGTGAAGACTGCTTTCCTTCACGGTGACCTTCATGAAGATATTTATATGCAACAACCAGAGGGCTTCAAAGTTAAGGGAAAAGAAGATTATGTGTGCAAATTGAAGAAGAGCTTGTATGGTTTGAAACAAGCTCCAAGGCAATGGTATCGCAAGTTTGATTCTTTTATGGGGGAGCAAGGCTTCAAGAAAACTGCTATGGACCATTGTGTTTTTCAAAAGAGATTTGCTAACAATGATTTTATTATTTTGCTACTTTATGTTGATGACATGTTGATTGTTGGGCAGAATGTTGATCGTATTGTTAGCTTGAAGCAGCAGTTGAGCAAGAAATTCTCCATGAAGGAACTTGGGCCTGCGAAAAACATTCTTGGCATGAAGATTGTTCGTGATCGAATGGCTCGAAAATTGTGGTTATCACAGGAAGCATATATTCATAAAGTGCTTCAACGTTTCAACATGGATAAAGCAAAGCCAGTGAGTACACCTCTTGGTTTACATTTTAAGTTGAGTGCTCGACAAAGTCCTTCCACCGTTGAAGAGAAGGAAGCTATGCGACATATCCCTTATGCATCAGCCGTAGGTAGCTTAATGTACGCTATGGTTTGTACAAGACCTGATATAGCACATGCAGTTGGTTTGGTTAGTAGGTTCTTGTCTAATCCTGGTAAAGAGCATTGGAATGCTGTGAAGTGGATTTTGAGATACTTACACGGCACTGCAGATTTGAAGTTATGTTTTGGGAGTGATAAGCCTATCCTTGTGGGTTACTCAGACGCTGATATGGCTGGTGATATTGACTCGAGAAGGTCTACTTCGGGTTACTTGGTCACTTTTTCAGGGGGAGCTGTAGCTTGGCAATCTAGACTACAAAAATGTGTTGCTTTATCTACAACAGAGGCCGAGTTCATTGCTACGACTGAGGCATGTAAAGAATTGCTTTGGATGAAACGTTTTGTGCGTCAACTTGGTTTCACTCAAAAGAAGTATGTGTTGTTTTGTGACAATCAAAGTGCAATTCATCTTGCTAAGAATTCGACCTTTCATGCTAAGTCGAAACATATTGATGTGAGGTATCATTGGATTCGTGATGTTCTTGATGCGAAGTCACTTGTTTTGGTGAAGATTCATACCAATGACAATGGTGCCGATATGATGACTAAAGCCTTACTTCGTGGGAAGCTTGAGATTTGCCGTGAGATTGCCGGGATGGCAATCACCTCCACATAGTCGTGAGGGGGAGTTTGTTGGGTTTTTGGGTCCCTTCCTATGTGGAGAAACTCATTTTATATTAAGGATAAATATCCTCTTATTTTCTTACCCATGTGGGGTCAAGTATTTTAGCTTCCATGAGAAGCTTAGGGTTTTTATATTTGGTCTTCTATCATAAGACAAAAGATCATCTTTTGAAAAGAGTGAAAAGTGAGAAACACAAAAAAGTGAGAAAGCATCCCGTAGAGAATCTGGCAGCCTCCACGAAATTGCCATTTCCCGGAGTTTCAACCGTTGGATCGTCCTATAATTTTACCAGCTTGTTGGGGACACATAGGGCTTCATTTTGGACGGTTGGATCGTCGTTTTGAGCTACGGTTCGTTGGTTATACTTCCTGGACAGAAGCTGCAGTTTGGGTGATTTCTTCCCTCTTTGTTTCTCAATTGTTGATTATTATGGTTGTTTGTTCTTGGGTAGTTTGAAGACCCTTTGGAGAACTTTGGATTGGTTTGTGTAACCTCCTTTTCATCATAATAAGAGAAGTTTGGGTGGACTCCTAAAGTCCCGTGGTTTTTACTCTTCACACCGAAGAGGTTTTCCACGTAAAAATCTTGTGTCTTTGCTATTTGATTATTACTTGCTTTTGTCTTGTTTACTTGTTGATCTCATTGTGGTTTATTGGTGATATTTGAGTGTGTTGATTTTGGTGTTTTGGTGAATTAATTTTGTCCGGGTTATTTCCGCTATTTATTTGTTATCAATTTGTGTAATTGGTAGCTTTTGGAGGTGTTCTTACCTCATCACCTCAAGTCATCAATTTTTGTTTGTAATGAAGGTGTTGAAAATCTTCTAATTAACCTACATATTATATTAAATTGCATTTAACTTCAAGGAATTGAATTTGAGCTTACCTGAAAGCTTGGACAATTCTACTTTGATGTACTTTAGATATTACCCTTCTCCCACTTACACAAATTATATTTATATTTCACCCATAACAGTTTGGCACCGTTTGTGAGGAAGGAGATGACGTTTATTGTGAATATTTTTACAAACCTCACCACTTTAATTATCAATTGTACCCAATTTGTTAATCTCTTTGTCATTTGCTAATGGAATAAAACGACCTAGACGAAGGGAGTATTG
This sequence comes from Amaranthus palmeri, assembly GCA_019776075.1. Classification (NCBI taxonomy): domain Eukaryota; kingdom Viridiplantae; phylum Streptophyta; class Magnoliopsida; order Caryophyllales; family Amaranthaceae; genus Amaranthus; species Amaranthus palmeri. Next base: position 484,002 of record JAAKBH010000355.1, on the reverse strand, counting down.
ATAAAATAAGTAGTTCAAGTACCGTTGATGTTCATAATTTTTATTTTACTAGACTAAATAAATTTGTATGTTACATTTTATTTTGATTTACTAGATAATAGATTTATTTAGTTATGTAAAGTACAGTATAAGTAAAACTAACATAATCTTAAAAAAGTATCAAACCACATAAAAAAAAATTTTAATTTTAATAAATAAGAAAAAACAATTAGCTTAATCGTTATCTGCATCACCAAGCTTAGGTAGTTGTCCCTTATTCTTCGAATAAAAATCAGAGTTTAAATTACTCTATACTGCAAATGTTGTAACACACTATAATAAATACTGAATGATTTAATTTTTAGTAATATGGAGTATAATTATTTGTGGAAGGCAAAGAACAAAAATACCCACAGTTAATCGAGCGAGTAATAGTACTCTAGGACATATACGACTCCAACTACTTCTATATCTGGTCAGGTTCTCAAAGCGGCGTAACTCATGCAAGTCATTTTTTATTTATACCTCTCAATTTCTCCTAGGACTTCTACGACTTCTCTTGTCCTACTATGATACTTTCAGTCCTTCACATGCGGGCGTCAATTTTTCTCTGCACGTGTCCAAACCATTGAATCTATATTCACGTAAATTTGCATAAATAGAGGCAGTTAAGCAACCTCTAGTTTCTCTATAAAATCCTAGTTCTAAATTCTAAAACTTGGATAGGTGAAAATCCATATTCGCTATCGATAGTCGCTATCTATAGCCAAACTTTCGGTCATCAAACTTTACATGATTCCAAAGCTCTTGATATTCATTGTTGAATTGTTAAATTGTTGAATTATGAAACTAGAACTACTTTTGTGAGAGATCGTCTCACAGTGAGACGATCCCAAAATAAAGAGTCCATAGATTAATAATTGTACAGATGAAGCTCCTTAGCCCATGTATAAAGATTGTCGCACGAGAATCAATCATGAAACTAATAGGGGGAAGAACAAGAAATAATGTCAAATTCAAGTCAGATTTGCTGAAATAGGCACTACGTTAGGATTTTTAAATATTTTTTATCATAAACACTTTGAAGAAATAAATTGCCAAAAACTCACACGCAATATAGTCTCTTGGATGAAACTAGTAGTTATAGATGTTTCAGTGAATACAATACATGAAATTCAGACTAATAAATTCAAGAAAGAACAAAGTTAAGCCGATTTGATGCAACTTTTCCTTTCAAAAAAAATACATTCTTCTATTTTGATATTGGATTTTTGTAAATCAAACACCAAAAAAGATGGTAAAATTATATAGAAAAATAATGATAACAAACGATCACCATTATGCATGGTTAAGAGCTTTCTACAAGGAATTATGGCCATAATCCAAAAATTACAAATATTAGATCTATGATCTATATAACCAATCTGTTAATCAGAAAGTGCTGTACTTTCAGTCATTAAGCACTGTATTTCACTATGTTAATCAATTATAACAACAAGAAACTCCACAAATTGGTTTACAAATAAACACTAAACTAGGGTCTGAACCACTTAAAATTTCAGACCTATGCGATATCTGAATATCCCAACCCTGAACCCGCTCCAGGGAAGGAGGATGCATAATAATACGAGCACGAAATATTTTACATTAACTCGACAATCCTATAAATATATCGATGAAATTCGAGTTTCTGATTCTGGTGTCGTTTGATTCTATCTTCATACCATCTCATCTAAGAGGCCATTGCTAAAATGCGCGAAGTCCTCTTGCAGAAGAGGTGAGAAGATGGCAATAAGTAGCGGGTTTCTTCTCAAACAACCGAGAAACTCATGCTTCCTTATTTTTCCATCACCGTCCGTATCAAATAGTTTGAATAGATCATGAACCTGAGAATTGAGATGTGAGTTTAGAGACGACCATTAAAGTTTATAGATTAAAATCTGAAATGCGTTGGTTGGAGACCAGAATCCGACCTGATCAACTAATAAAACACGTCTACTTCAGAACTATATTACGGAAAAAGTCGCAGCAAGCGTGATCTTACCTCATGGTTGTTGACATTGGGCATGCCCAGCCGAACTGCATCTCCGAACTGCATCCACGTCAAGAAATTAAAAGCTGAAATCTACATTTTGTGTTACGTTAAACATAAAATGATCAAAAATCAAACCTCTTCTTCATTTATGTAATCATGTTTCCCGGCACTACATTTTGCAAACGAAAATTCACAGGCGCGTTGAAATACTGGCTGTTTCATGATATGATTAGATGCCAACAAAAACTGCAGTCGAAACAATATCCAAGAGTTAGTTTCTAGTTCAGTATGGACGAAATGAGAAATAATCGAGAATCGAGTGCTGCGTTAGGAGTTTCTAATCGGCCAATGCGTAGCTTTGGCCATTAGCTTATATAGTAGAAGTTAAAAATGCTAGATGCATTCAAAATATTAATTTAGACAAATTTAACAAATAACATAAGACAATTTATGTTTAAAAAAAGGAAAACAAAAGATATTAAAGTTACGGTATGAATAATGCCATAAACATGAATGTGTCGACTAAATTGAGATGAAGGAAAATGAAGTACGACACAATTAAAGACAAAGAAATATCGGTATTACCTGCTGAAAAGTAATCTTTCCCATCTTCTCAATATCAACAAATGAAAATATCTGCATGTCAAACGAACATAAATGATGAGAAAGAATTCGCATTGTTTTAATGGTGTAGGAAAAATTTTATTTCTAGGCCTAACAATTCTCATGTGTGTAAAGTATCGAGCGTTACACTGACTGCCATTTACATTGATGGAAACACATCAAGAGACACAAAATGTAGCCTTAGCGGGAACCCGTATTGTAAAAAATGGATCTTAGTCGAGGTTGGAATCTATCAGGAAATCCATAAGTATTTTAAGCGTACACGCCAATTTTTAATGACGACCAGATAAAACTTCTATGGCAAGTTCAGGAGAGCATACAGCATAGAAAATTGCAGTTATACAATTTTTAAGTAAGCGAAACATTGGGAAGCACTTGCGCATACCTTTTCTGATAAACTACATGGCTTCAATCTCAAAACTCTTAAGAAATCCTCAATCTTTACATTACCACTGCATAAAAGTAGGGGGAAATCATGAAGCAAATATTGCCATCCTTTTGCCAAAATACATGATAAGAATTTTAGCTTATATTATGTAAATAACGAACCACTGAACATACCTGCTATCAGGCTTCATGGAAAGAAACTTCTCTAAGAATTCCAAAGCCTCCATAGTGTTTATACGGTATGACTGTAGATCAGAAAATATATCAGAGAGCTTATACAGTGGAAGAAAAAGAAATAGTAGTATAATACTAACATATATCTTCAGGACTCCGAACACCACATACACTATGAACTGATACAAGATACACATAAGGAAAAATAAGCTGCCACCTGCATGAAGAGAACCTATATACAATACTATATCCACTGAAATGAGTTTTAACCTATTTAGCGCAAGTACTCGTGACAGATCCTTGATATTTCACCATTAATATAACCCTTCGACACTTTCATTTACCTGAGTCAAACACTTGGACATGTAACCAAGTCAAACACAAGTGCCCAAGTCCGAGTAACATAAGTTTAACCATATAAACTATTAGAGGAGTCCTATACAATAAATCATTTATACTGCGGTGAAACTACCTAGTAGGTTAAACTTTTTACGTTTTGAGGTTCAAACCAAAAGAGTCATCATAGTACACAGAGGTCACTGCAGCCTCGAGGAAGGTGAGAACACCATAAACAACAGCCAAATGGAATCTTGAGTTTTGCTGTTGCAGCCTAAATTTGTGTTGCCCATAAACCTAAATTTGCTTTCACCAAAAAAAAAATGAACATAGCAGCTTATAAATACTCACCGAATTTATGTTGCCCATTTCAACCATATATCTTGAAGGATTTTCCTGAGATTTAAACAAGGTTAGATATCAGATTCAGGTTGATCATTGGGTGCACATCTCATAGAAGACCAGAAAATAGAGGTATATATATAATGAGTTTAGATGCAATTATGATTGAATGAATATCCCTTGTGATTGTCCCTAATGATCCATCACCAGCTTAACCCAAATAATATAAATGGTAATAATGAAAGTCCAGGAAGAAAACCCATGCTTGGGGTGAATGTATTGCCAACATAAAATGGAGGCATGGACAGCCACAGATGACCTTCCCCACAAAAACGCCGCAATTTAATTTATATGATACCGTCAATTATAAAATTTTTCCTAAGTGATAATGTAGAATGGATATAGCACAAAGAGTTAGAAAACATTGGATACAGCCAAATTTCCAGTTACACAACTTTCTGCGAGTCTTTTACTGTCTGAGGCAGTCCTAAACATTGCATAGAACTAGAAAGCATGATATGGCACAGAAGAAACACAAAACTATGATTCCAATCAAGATTAATGTACATCAAGATCCTGCTTTTAGTTGTTTTTCTCTTTGTGGTGACTGGTGACCCTAAATGAGATGACATGGACCTATTTACGAAGAAGTTCCATAATGTTGCCCAGGTGATATCGCATTAACGAATGCAACTAGAGATGGTGTTGAAATGTTACTATATGCAGTAGATCACTTTACAGTTCTTACTGTATAGTATTTTTTTTTTCTTTAGTAGGGGATTTTCCAGAAAAAAATGGACTTGTAAAATTCAGTATTCACGTTCTAGTCACATGGACTGTCTATTGTAACAGTAGTGACCAATCTGAGGTACGTATAAAGTACTCGACCGCAAAAGGAGCTTCGCATAGTGCTTTCACTAGTTTACATTGATTTTATTTAAACTTAATAACTTCTTTTTCAACCATTGAACCATAGAGCAAATACAAGGCCGTATCCCAACTCTATCCTAAAGGTTTTCGAGTTACCGAGACAAAGATGTAGGCTGCATAGACCGCAAACTGCGATATCTGTTTCGTGATCGTTACGATTGAACAAAGAAACTTTGTTACCCACGATCTCTCATGTTGATTTTTGGTTAAAGTTGACACTATATGACAGGATTAAAGCATTGCATTGTTGTTTGTGATAGGAATACTGGATCATGGGAATGACATCCCACATCAAATCACAGTAGTATCCTTCAGCATAAAAGATAGAGCACATAGCAAGAAAAGAGACAACTATTCTAGCAGTTCTAACCATTCTCTTAGGCATTTAAAAGTTAGAAAAGCCTTTTTGTTTACATAAAAATCACCCGGAAACAAAAAAATTCACTCACCTGTTTCAATTCAACCGCTTTCATTAAAAGTAACATGTCCCCGTATGTAAAAGATGTTTGCAGGACATTTAGCGCTGTGGCCATAGAATTTGCAGTCTGCAAGAATCCAAAGATTGAAGTTAACAAATGAAATTTGACATAGAACGGTTATGTGTTTATGGAGCTGAGGGAGCAGGAAAAATTCATTAAGGCGGTCAGAATTCGAGCAAAAACTAACATTGAATACAGGAGATTATATTCAATTCTGTTAGCAAAGATTCATCACTAGTACAAGTAGTGATTCTAGCTCTTCATCAGTTGCATCACAAAAAAATAGAGAAATTACTTTATAACCTTAATTACACTTAAAAGTGCCAAAATTGTTTTTGCTATCATATAAAGGAAAGGGACAAGATGAAAGGTAATGACTCACCCTTTCGGCAAAAAAGGAAACATTTTCCTTATGAATCTGTGAAGGCCGTACAACTGGAAGGTATTCCACCTGCTTATTAGGATAGAATATTCAGAACAATAAAAAATTTAGAATGGCAAATACATGGAAAAATCAGAGATCTCTTTACAATTTCAACTGTGAACACAACCAAACAAATAATCAATTGAAGGACATTTGAATTTCCAATTAGAGATCTCTTTATAGACAAAGTTTGAGGGTTTCAAACTGAATACAGTCTACGTGGGTGGCAAAAACATTTGTAACTGGCAGCTAATAAATTTCTCTCAATAAAAACCAATCTCTTCTTTTCAATAATTTTTCCACCTAATTAAAATACCGTAACTTGCCCTGTATTTTGACTTTCATATATAGCACAAGAAAATATCTTGAATTGTTTTCTAAAATGATATGTTGCATTCACCAATCAAAACCTGAATGCAAGATTACTTCCTGTTTTTCTAACCAAAGGTACTAAGAATTGTAAACACTCAACAACAGGGAAAAGGAGAGTATTACACACATTACTCTATGATGGTCAAACATTTCATTTCACCTCAACTACATATGTTAGAGTAGTCGACATCGGTATAAACATCTCATAGTTTTCTAAAATGGTTGAACTTGAATCTTGAAATTACTAGAATGTTTTTGCTCAAACAATACTATTAGTCAATGATAAGATCAACTATGATGCAATTTGGGATAACAGATAAAACTGATGTTTAAAAAACCCTCAGGAGGCATATCTTCTCCAAAAGTTAACATCAACCTTACCTCTAGGATAAGATCAAATATGAGTGATTGGGTGGATTCTAGTACCCTTGAACAAACCCTCCCAATCCCAAAAAATCTTGAAGGGAATAAAGCATTCAATAATCAAAGTGTTAAACTGCCCCATTGCAACAATGCCAAATAGCAACATGTAAAGAGAGCATAAAACATGAAAAACCATTAGAAACAGTACCTCCATGAAATTGTGAAATTGGGTGAACATCCGAAACATCAGCCTCGCAAGTGAAATATTACCCCTAGAGATGAATAACTAAATCAATGCTTCAATTTAAATAGTATAATTCAAAAAAGAAATTTATACTTGAAAATAGACATACCACGATTGATCAAAGTGCACATAAGGATAGCGGACAACAACTGGTTGGATTGGTTTACCAGGTATAAACGCTCCCATTTGGAAAGAAAGAAGGAATCTCCCATTGGTCGTGGTTCCCTCCGGAAATAATAGAACTCGAGGAAATCTATTGCACGACGCCTTTCTCTGTATACAGGTCCTTGAAAGCACAAATCTGTATCAATGGCTTACAATTGATAAACAATAACGAAACAAAGAAGTGAACACTGATGTCTGAATTGGCTTCATTGAGGTCTAGTTTTACTCAGGTACTATATTTTACTTTAACATCCATGGAAAGGTCAAGGTCTTGGAATCATATACCCAATATTGTAACGGGATTGTTTATAAATAAAATCCATACACTACCATAAAAAAAGATGAGCATACGAAAATTTGTTACCCGAGAATATAGTAAAATAGGTCAGTAAATTATTTGCGCTTCTTGTTTATGTAACAGTGTACTGATGTTTGAAATTAAAGTTTAATCAGAAACACTCTTGGTTATTACATATAATTATTACAAGGGTAAGGTTTGCATACATTGGAACCCCTCATTGACAAGAGCACTTGGCATGGGGCAATGGCATGTTGTTGTAGACAAGAAAAAGGGAGTTTCCACCTATCGAAACAATATTTCCCTTTCGACCCCATTGTCGCCATGATTTTTTCTTGGACAAACAATAAATACGCATGTCCATATGTCCAAATGCAATATGTGGATTATTGTCTTGTTAAATACTATCATATGGATTTAACTACAAAAACATCACTATTTAGAATGGGAAGTGGAGCTCTTAAACTTCTAGTATGTATTTCGATTTCGTTGAAATATTATTAACATATAACACTTTTCTCTTAAAGACCCTAAGTACAACACTTTCATTAACAAAACATTTCTCTATGATTGGCTTTCTTCATACAATCAAATGATGCTACTTGTGGAAAGGATGATTCACAACATAAAAGAGACAAACATAAGCTTCCCACATCAAAATGGGAGCTTTGTAAAAGATAAGCATCATGCATAACGATTAATGTAAACCAAAACTTCCACAGGTTTTCAGCGATACTACATCAACAAACCCTCTGTAATCTGTATGTCAACTTGTCAAGTGTCAACTATAATTCACTCACATAAAAGTACAACCCATCACCCTTCAAGCCTTAACTAACTAAGCAAATATATTTTTTTACAATTCCGAATGACAAGAAGCATGATATTGCATCAGACTAGATGCAACAAGAACTAAAATCACACATGAATTGATCATGCAATATTTTGCTAAGTTAGAAATTGAAGGTAAATGCATGCAAGTGATTCCTATCTTGTTAACACAAGTGACATGCAAAATAAAATAAATAAATATATAAGATTATACAATAGAAAGATCACATATTCACTGGTCCCAGTACCTTTATTTCATTCACTGCATTTTTCCTTGATGAAGGTGAAAACCTATTTACATATATGACCTGCAATAAATTCAGAAGCATAATAAAATAACAGCAGAAGGCATAAAATTCTGAGTAAACATATGGTTATAATCAATAATCCTCAAACACAATAAATTTTCAATATACCTAATACTTCTCTAGTGATTAAAATTAAAACACAATGGGTGAATTAAGAACCTATATACAAACTGAAAAAAAATATAAGAATAGCAAGAAAATTAAGGAAATAAAAAAAAAGTTAGTACCTGCATTGCTCTGATAATAGTCCCAACTAGAGGCATTGAATCATGGGAATCGGACGCAACAATAGTCGGGAATAACTCATAGAAAAAGAATATTGGATCGATGTATGATACATGGTTTGAAACAACAATAGGAGCTATCTCTCGAGGTGCTGGCTTTCCTTTCCGTTGTATCCATTGGTAGCTACATCAATACACACAATTTTAAAATTTCAGCCAAACTAAACATGACAAGAGCAATATCAAACTGAATTGCCTAAAACACAGGAAGGAACAAAAATGCAAGGGCAATTGACATCATTTCATTAGATACTAAAATAGAAAACAACAAAAATGTCGTCGTTTAACTTAGAACTAAGAAGCATCCCATTTGTACTATTGTATACTCGGTCTTTGTCAAACGAAGTGCAAACTCTAAAAGCCAAAAGGAAACATAGGCTCGGTTTTCAGACAAAACTTAGGAAATTTCCTTGAAAAACCTTGGAAAAGCTATCATAAAGCTTACAAAACCAACCAAAACGTTAAAGCACACCATCATGACCTTCCAAATTACAGTACACTCTACCAAAACATTGTCAAAACTTCTCAATGAAGAAAATGATCACCATAATTTCTACAAAAAGATAGAAATAAATAATCTTCTTTAAATTTAATCATACTCTTAATCATTCCATCAGTGAATCTGAATAAGGCAATTATGAAAAATAAAAAACACAAATCATCACTCCTATAGAAAAACATACTAGTACAACCTTTAGAACGTCTCAAACAAAGTTTATTAAGCGAGTATTACTTCCACAAAGAGGATGTTATGTATGGATTGCCATTAAATTATTCCCCACAAAACTTGATTAATTAAACTCAAAAAACAGCTCCCTTTATAATAAAGTATACAACATATCTGGGGCTAAAACTATAATTGAGTTGGTTCTTGATATTAATTTTAGAACATAATCCTTCAAAATTCATCAAAGACATGAACATCAAAACAATTCTTAATCAAATCAAATAAATAAACAATTCTCTAATCTTTACAATAGAAAAAAAGAGAGATATAGATTGAAATTACCCAAAAGAGAAGAGTATACAACGAGCACAAATTCTTGTAACCCACATAAGATTAGACCTCCATCTAGGCATAGGATTTTGCCTATCTTTCCAACCTTGAAGAGCAAGTAAAGTAGCAAAATACCCAACAACTAAAGTCAACCCAAAAACAGCAAGTCTAATAGCAGTAATAGGCAGAATAATCAAAATCTTAAACCATTCATAAAACCCATTAATTTCAAAGGTATGATTTCTGAAAGGATCAGCAGTAGATGAAGCTGGAACACAAAACCCATCAACGCCCAACAATTCAAAAGGGTTTTGAAGGTCAAATTCAGGATCTTCCGATGTGGGATTTTCAATTGTAAGAGAAAGATGGGTTTTCTCAGCATCAGAAGAATCTGAGATTGCAGCTTGATCAGTAGTAGTATGATTCAAAAATGGAGTGGATAGAGTAGGATCCGCCATTAAAAGGCAGTTCCAAATAGATGGAGAAAAAAAAGATAAGAAAGTGAAGATGAAATTGGTGAAGAGATGTGTAGAAAGTAAAATTTAGGAAGAATCAGACAATAAAGGACAGAGAAATGCTTGATGAATGGTGGGGTTTGGTGAAAATAAAGGAAAGAGAGCAGAAGGAAATGAAATATATACTCAGATATTCATATATACTCCATTTATACACGCGGTTCTTTTTCTGTGGAGGATGATATTTGAAAATAATCAAGGAAAGGAGTCAAATACCACATTTATTGGGAATTTGGTATTTCTTGATTTGGTATCAAATCAAAACGAGAATAATGAGCATCATGGATTTAATTTTCGCCCTTTTTTGTTTTATGGTCACAACTTATACTTCCTCCGTTCCATAATACTCGCTACCATTGCATGGGCACAAAGATTAAGAAGTTATTGTGCAATGATGAGTAGGAGGTGGAAAGTTGTTTTTTTGAAATTTTTTAATATTATTTGTTGAAAAATGAAAAAGAAAAATAGGAGTAATTAGATATAGAGTAGGATAAAAGTAGGAGTAGGTATAACTTTAAATGATTGATTTCTTGCTAAAAAGGAAATGTAGCAAGTAATATGAAATTTCCCAAAATGGAAAATGTAGCAAGTATTATGGAACGGGGGAAGTATGTTTCTATTTAGCTGAATTCTTCTATAAGATCGTTTCACTACGGTAGGTGATGCGTGTTATAATATACTTCCTCCGTTCCAAAATAGTTGCTACATTTCGATTTTGTGCACTATTCATCGTTCAAGCTTATTTTACATATTGCGGCTAATGTGTAAGTAAAAATATAGTCAAGTGGGATCTTGTTTGAATCGTCTAATCGCATACTTTCATAATATTAAATTTTTATAATTTTTAGATAAGTGTAGTTTAAGATATTATTAATCAAAATTGTGCATTGAACTGCGTAAAAAAGTGAAATGTAGCAAGTATTATGGAACAGAGGAAGTATTGGTTAAATTATTAATATATGAGTTATTTATTTGTATTTGTCTTATAGAAAAAACGGTTTTTTATATGAATAGCTTGATTAAGTTATATTCATCTTAAATTATTAATATTAAAGACTTTGATACATTACAATGTTTTAGTAAATTTGCTACATAATTTTACATGTTTTGAAGAAAGTGTTTTTTTATTGTTTAAATAAGAATGATATTAAAAGAAAAAAATATATACAAATATAAATTTTTAAAAATAACTATGAGCAAATAACTGATTAACTGATAGAAATTAGTGTTTTCCTAGTCGCCAGGTGTTTAACCGTTTCTTTACAAATAGGCATCAAAGTTTAGCCTTTTATAAAATAATTTAAAGGTTGATCTTTTATTTGCAGATGGGCTAAAAATTAGCCTTTTAGATAAATTTTTTCCAAATGAAAATTAAAGACATTAAGCTAAAACATGAAAATTGAAATGAAAACATAAGTAGCAGGTCCATGAGAATGAGAACAAAAACATTAGATGTCAGTTCACCAGTACCATGTACTTATTTCCTTTCTTTTTTAAATGTTTGTGAGTTTGTTATGATACACCATATTCTGATCTGTTACATTTAATTTGCAGCATTTTTTATTTTGATTTCCATTTAATTTGCATTAATTTTATTTTTAGAGTATAACTCACCACTCTTTTAATCTCATCCATACATTTTAACTACTCCCTCCTATTCTATCCATTAGTGATTAGTCCCATTGATTTTTTTTCACTATTCACTTATCACTCTTTATTTGTATTTTATTCTTAATCTATAAGTTAAAAGATAGTCATATGGGATTTTGTTTGATTCATCTTAATACAAAGATTATTAATATCTACTTTTTATTATTTTTAAGGAAAAATTATATAAAACCACCTAATCTATACACTCTTTTTTAAAAAACCACCTTATATAAATTTTTTTGCAAAAAACCACCTTACATAATACATTTCTTTGCAAAAGACTACCTGTTACTCTATTTCGTCAGTTGACCGGCATGTTTAACGTTTGACCAGGTAGTCTTTTCCAAAGAAATGCATTATGTAAGGTGGTTTTTGCAAAGAAATGCATTATGTAAGGTTGTTTTTGCAAAAACACATGCTAGTCAAACGTTAAAAATACCGGTCAACTGACAAAACAGAGTAATAGGTAGTCTTTTGCAAAGAAATGCTTTATGTAAGGTGGTTTTTTGCAAAAAAGTTTATATAAGGTGGTTTTTTAAAAAAGAGTGTATAGATTAGGTGGTTTTATATAATTTTTCCTTCCTATTTTTAATTAAAAATAATTAGAGATTTTAAAGATTAAAATTTTGTCTCGATAAGTGTGAAAAATCAAATGGGACTAATGGGTTGAATAAGAGGTAGTATTTTTTACTTTCAACCACACAATTAATTCTCTCTCTTCATTTATTACCATTATTTACCTTTTTCTTAAAAAAACAATTATTTTCTCTTTACTTCAAATTATATGAGACAGAGTAGTATGTGTTTTAAGAAAGATTGACATCATTTTCTCTTTGCTTCAAATTATTTAGTGTCAAGTATGATGAATAACTGTGATGCATTCACACTTCTAGCCCTAAAAGGCTCTTATAAGAGAAGGCGTGTTAGAATTTTCAATATATCATGTGGCTTTAACCATCAGTTTAAATTTTTGGTTAAATTGGTTTCTTTGACACTTAGTCTTAGATTATATAGTATTAATAATAATAATAATAATAATAATAATAATAATAATAATAATAATAATAATAATAATAACAATAATTTAAATAATAATAATTACAGAAGAGCCGCTCTCTCTCCTCCTTCTCTCTAGGATTCGCCCCGGTAGGGCGATTCAGCCCCAGCCATGGCATACCGGCGGCGAGGCCGACCACCTGAGGAGGAGGAGATCTCCGGCGTGCTATTTTGGCGAGTTCAAAACCCCAACTCGCGAACTCATATCCCTTTTGAGATGTCGAAGCCCTCAATCCTGAGACTTCGAAATCATCTTTGTTGGAACCCTAAATTGATTTAGGGGTTTTTACGTTTATGATCTGTATTAGAGATTTGAGTATCTGGATCTTAGAAATCCTAAAGATTGAAAGGATACCAACGAAGCTTCAGATCTGAGGAGAAGTCGAAGTCGTTCGATTGTATGACCCAAATATGGGTGGCCCAGATGAAAGCTTCTGATCTGTGAAGGCGGTGCAGGTATTTGCTCTTTTTCCAGATCGTTTTGGTTGTCTTTGGTCTTGTGGGGTTGTCTTAAATGTATTGTATGGATGCTTCTAATTGTTGAAGCGAGATTTCGATCTAGGCCGTGGGTTTGCTCTTATGGCTGAACTCGATGCTTGGTTCTTGGTCTCAAACTGTTAAAATGGCAAATTTGCTGGTGGTTATCGTTTGGTTAATAGAAAAGGGTCATCCTTCTACTCTTTGTGTTGGTCCCAAGTCTAGATAGTTCGAGGATTTGGTTATTGCTTGGGTTCATGTTCTTGCTATGAAATGGCTGTTCATAAAACAACTTATGACATGTCAACTTAAATTTTCAAGAGTTGCTTAAGCAACTGAGTATTGGAGGATAGTCGATGGTTATTCCTAACTCTGTGGGTTCAACCCAAGGATTACGTTTCTTCCATAGTGTCTTATGGTTATTCCTGAACTGGTTTTGGTCTTGGGGAGTGAGCTACTGTTGTTAGCTGGATCCCAAAGGTTTTGAGAGGCTTGTTGTTTGCCTAACTGATGCATGATTAATGCACTAACTGAAAGTTTTGAGTCATCCATTTGCTTTACTGTTAAAAGCTAATGGTCTTTGTTGGAATATGAGCTCACGCAAGCTATGTCTTTTGATGGAATATGAGCTTACCTCTGCTGCTGGCCACAATGGTTGATGTTCATGAGACGTGCTATGTCTATAGGCTGTGTGAGTATGTGTTCACTGGGATGCTGTGCTGTCTCAACACAGGGGCTGCTCTTTGTGTTCAATTTGCTATGTTTGACACATGCTTGGAGCATTGTATAGGTGCTTCTTGCTGCTGCTGTATACTATTTTGAGGCCTAACTGCTGCTGGGTTGGTTATTGTTCTGATGCCAAGCTTTTGCCAATGCTGGTGCTTAATGCTCAGATCAGTGGATTCTTTGTTGCCCTGCATTGCTGAGCTTGCTGATGAGTTGATGGTGTGGCCTTCTATGGCCATCTTAGTTGGCTGCTGTCAGGAGTGGATTTCAACCCTTGTTCTCCCCTAATCATGGCTGCCTTGCTTTTTGATTGATGCCAAAAGGGGGAAGAGTAGCAAACAAACTTAAATGAATTTTGTGAATGCTTATGTTTTGCTTAATCTTGATAATTGATTCTTTGTAAATTGATTCTCTGTTTTATTAGGCTTTAGTTATTAAGACTTTAGTTTGTTCTAAAATTATAAAATTTTATATGTTCTTAAGTTTACTTCATAATACAATAGTTTGAAACTGTTTTGATATTCTTATGCTTCATATGAAATGGATTATTTGTCTAATGAAATGTTGATCATCATGAGTACTTATGGATAATTTGATTAAATTGGATTAATTGTTGTTTGATATGATTTATCGAATATCACTTAGTTTATCTTTTATTCTCAAAACTCATGATATTTTGATTTACTTAAGTTGTTGTGCATCTTATTTTATATTTTATATTTCTTAGTTAATTTTCTTATAGTTATTTTTATGTTTTGTTTTGTTTTAAATTTTGAAAACTTAAGTCATGTTTAACCACATGATTTTGAAAAAGTTTTAAAATTTTAGAGTAATTTGATTACATGAGAGTTTAGTGAATTATTTGTAACGATTTAATTTACTAGATTTATTTGAATGTGTGTTAATCTCAAGCATGTTCATTATATTTGTTTTACTCTATTTTATTAAGTTTGTTTATAAAGTTTGTCATCATCAAAAAGGGGGAATTTGTTGGCCCATTTAGTTTTGATGATAACGTAAACTTTTATAAACAAACATAATTTGTCTTTGAGAATGTTTTAATAGGTCAAATATCTGATCTTTATAAGGGTCGTCGATGGACCATTAAACGTTGAAAAGGGATTACTTAGTAACTGTTCCAAGATCAAGTCAGAGTTCGAAAATTGGTCTATCGGAGACAGTGCAGTGTACCCAGAATCAGCGGTCAGAGGAGCAGTCAACAAAAATAATTAGGAAAATAATTTTTAATTTTTATTTTTCTTATTTAGATTTGTTGTACGGATGAATTAGTCTAGGATGCACAAGAAAAATAATTTAGAAATTAATTTAACTAACTCCTAAAATTATTCCTTAAAATTAGGATTTTAAAATAAGATTTCTTAAATTGTCTTAGCTATTTTTAGCTAAAAGGACAAGAAAACTTGGAGTAACTACCAAGCTTTCCTACCACTTCATGCGGAAACTAAACCCCCAACTCCCATTATTTCGGATCATGGGATTATGGGTAGTTTAGATTTAAAAATCTATATAAAGGATTTTTATTTAACCGGCACAAGTGAGAGATCATTTTGAGAGAAAATATTTTTCCGAAAATATTGTGCCCAAAAATATTTCGTGAGTTTTCCAAAATAAAGAGAGGAAATCTTGATTGATTTTAATGTCTAATTAATTTCAAGATTTAATCCTTGTGCTATTCTTGATATGATTCATCCACATTTTAGATAAATCTTGTACGGGTTTATTTGAGAGTTTTTGTTATTTAGACTTGGGTAAGTCTAAAGGGTAGAGAGAAGAGAAACGGTAAGAGGTTACCGTGAGAAGAGTATAGAAACGGTAAAAGTTTACCGTGAGTAGAAGAGAAACGGTAAGGAGTTATCGAGAGAAGAAAAAGAGTAGAGGAGGAGAAGTTATTTTATGTAAGAGAGGAGTGATTTACATAAAGTAATAGAGAAGAGAAATCCCTAGTGGGTCGTGGTTCTTTTTCCCACGTTAAATCTTGGTGTTCTTTATAAGTTTTCTTTTACATTGTCTTGACTTTGAGTATTTTTGTTATTCATAATTCCGCAATAAAAAGGGCTAAAAATACTCAAAAGGCGCAAGTAACAATTCACCCCCCCTCTTATTACAGTTCATTGTCTCTAAGTGTTTCTTCAGCTGCCTCGGCAAAGGTGGAATTGATCCAAGAAGCGAATCTGAACTGTGAAAGACAAATGGTTCATGTTGTGTGTTTGTAACCGTATAGTTTTTGCTTAGTCAAGTTTGACCCAAAACCATGTGTAAATGCTAGGTTGTAGCACCTTAGTTTCTAGGAAATACGTTTCCTTTTTTGGAGTTGACTTCCCGGACTAGCGAATGACGAGGGGCCTGTCCCTTAGAAGCTATGTTGGGGTCGTTTTCTCATTCTTTTGGACCTTCTGTAAGCTTCGGCTAATTTTTCTAGCATTTTATAAAACTTACTTTGCCAAAAAAAAAATAATAAATAATAATAATAATAATAATAATAATAATAATAATAATAATAATAATAATAATAATAATAATAATAATAATAATAATAATAATAATAATAATAATAATAATAATAATAATAATTGTCAATTATCATCAAAACAAGACCAAGTTTTTAAAAATATTTACGTCAAAAAAGAGATTGGAATTTTAAAGGGTATTAAACTATTAATATTTGGCTAGTTTAGTTCCTTTTGTTTAGATAAAATTGAGCAAAATAAGAAAATAGATAAAGTAAAAAGATAATTTAAAAGTGCGGATAATAACTATAAAAGAAAAAATATGAATCACAACATAAATACTTCTTCCGTTCCTTAATATTTGCTACTGAGTGTGACATATTATGTGGAAAAATGTCACTATCAATAGCAAATATTATAAAGCGGTGCAAATATAATTGTAACAAATTCTAAAAAAAGAAGTTTAAGTAGTTGGATACTTTACCGACACTTTAAACTAAATATCTAAATCCGTTACTAATCACGACCCATACATGACTAAATATCTAAATCCGTTACTAATCACAATTAAAAAAAATTAAAAAAAAAGCTCACAAACATAAAAGGTTTTCAATGACATGATTGCATCTTCTTATATAACTTTCAATCATTGTGTTTTTTTAAAATTCTTTTCCTCGTTATGTTTGGAGATATTTAGGTTTAGATTTGTCTAGGTTAGAGTAGCTTGTGAGAGGAGAGGCTAAGGACCTCACTCAAGGATTAAATATGGTGTTTAAATGTGTGTTTATGTTGTGTCAAAGATTAGGAACAAAATAATAATACAAGTAATGATAAATGGCTAAAATAAAGTAAATAATCAAGACAAGTATTTAAGGTGGTTCACCAATGTGGCTACATCCACCATCTAGCCTATGATTATATTAATATGTGTTCAATAGGAGAAATACAAACTTGATAGGAATTACAAATGGAGGTTATGTGTAATGGAAAAGAGGAGCTAATGGGGTAGAAAATAAAGCAAGAGTAATAGCTTAATTATGATGAGACTTTGGCAAGTATTATGAGCCTAAGATGCTAGTATTTATAGGGTAGTAAGTGGGAAATTAAAGGGGCAGCAACTTTGTAACTTGGAATGCCACGACACACAAAACAGCAAAATAAGGCAGTAGGCATTAAGATCTTCGCTCGACCATGAGGCTCGGTCGAGTGGGGGTCGAGCCAAGCATAAGACAGCTTCTGTTTTGCTTTTTCTATGTGTCCCTTTGGTCCCCTATACTCCTTACACTTAGTACTTTGTACTACCTCTTAAATGGTAGTCTTGGAGCCCAAGTATACACCACCAACAAGCATACACACCTCCACTACCACTTAGTACTATTGTACTAATGGTACTTGAAGATACTCAAACACCCAATCAAAACATAATACTTTGTCCACTTCTTGATTACACTAACTTACTAGATTATTTAGCTTAATCTTGTTATGATTACTTGGTAACTCAAGTCACCAATAATCCTAACAATCTCCACCTTGACTTGTGTTTACCAAGTCACAAAGATCACCTTCAAGAATCAATCCAAAAACACCCAGAATATCTCTAGCTAGCAACATACTCAAAATAAACATGTGTACAAACATAAATAAAACAATGTACGTACTACAAAAGTGCTCTCTAAGAGCTTACATCAAAAGAGTATGTAAACACCAACCAAATCCATAAAACCAATGAACTTGTTGGAAAATGTTGGAATTACATTCTTATATCACCATGAGAAGTATCATCATCATCATTGAGCTTGGTCGAGGTAGTAGCATCTTGAACCGAATTAATTAAGGTTGTGCCAAGTAGCTTGTACAAGCCATCTTCATCAATGGACCCTTTCAAGAACACTTTATGGCCCTTAACAACCTTCATAACTCCACCTTGACCAATGCATGCAAAACCTTCTCTATCAAAAGTACCAAGGGAAATTAAGTGACTATTCATACTTGGAACATGAAGGACTCCAGATAACGTTCTTACAACACCATCAAACATGATGACTCTAACATCCCCAATACCAACTATCGGACAATTGGCCTCATCGCCTATAGTGACACTTCTTCCTTCAACCTTTTGATAAGTTGAGAAGAAGCTAGAGTTAGAAGTCATATGGCTAGAACAACCCGAATCCAAAACCCAAGAGTCACCCCCCTTGTACTCACTTGTGACAATAAGAGCACCAACATCATATTCACCTTCAACAAAACTAGCCTCGGCGGAGCTAGCTCCTTTGGACTTGCAATCATCGGATTGTTTGGATTTTAACTTCCAACAATCTCTTCTAAGATGGCCCTTCTTTCTACAATAATTGCAAGTCATGCCTCTTTTGTTCCTACTTGACTCCTTAGCAAACAAAGCATCATTATTAGACTCATTAGAAACCTTTTGTGCAAATTGGGAGTCCATAAGGTCTTTTTGTGTCAAAGCCTTCCTAACATCCTCACTACACAAAGTATCCCTACCATAAAGTAAAGTCTCTCTAAAGTGCTTAAAAGAAGGAGGTAGAGAACATAATAAGAGAATGGCCAAGTCTTCATCATCAAATGAAACATCAATGTTTTGTAAATCCAAAACAATAGAGTAAAACTCATCAAGATGAGGTTTCATAGGCTTACCTTCTTGCAAATGGAGATCATACAACCTACTCTTCAAGAGTAATCGGTTGGTAACACTCTTGGCCATATAGAGTGATTCCAACTTCTCCCAAATCCCCTTTGATGTTACCTCCTTTACAACTTCCCTCAAAACTTCATTGGAGAGGCAAAGTTGTATGGCGGATAAAGCTTTAGTATCCATCTCTTCCCACTTAGCCTCACTAAGACTAATGGGCTTCCTCTCATCACCTTCAAGTGCCATATGAACACCATTTTGGATCAAGATAGCATTCATCTTAACTTGCCATAAACTGAAATTTTGGTTCCTATCAAATTTCTCAATGTCTAACTTCATTGTTGACATCTTGGCTTCAAATGACCACCACTAACACTTCAAATAACCCCAAATAAACCCTTGGCTCTTGATACCAATTGAAAGGAGAGGCTAAGGACCTCACTCAAGGATCAAATATGGTGTTTAAATGTGTGTTTATGTTGTGTCAAAGATTAGGAACAAAATAATAATGCAAGTAATGATAAATGGCTAAAATAAAGTAAATAATCAAGACAAGTATTTAAGGTGGTTCACCAATGTGGCTACATCCACCATCTAGCCTAGGATTATATTAATGTTTTCAATAGGAAAAAATACAAACTTGATAGGAATTACAAATGGAGGTTATGTGTAATGGAAGAGAGGAGCTAATGGGGTAGAAAATAAAGCAAGAGTAATAGCTTAATTATGATGAGACTTTGGCAAGTATTATGAGCCTAAGATACTAGTATTTATAGGGTAGTAAGTGGGAAATTAAAGGGGCGGCAACTTTGTAACTTGGAATGCCACGACACACAAAACAGCAAAATAAGGCAGTAGGCATTAAGATCTTCGCTCGACCATGAGGCTCGGTCGAGTGGGGGTCGAGCCAAGCATAAGACAGCTTCTGTTTTGCTTTTTCCATGTGTCCCTTTGGTCCCCTATACTCCTTACACTTAGTACTTTGTACTACCTCTTAAATGGTAGTCTTGGAGCCCAAGTATACACCACCAACAAGCATACACACCTCCACTACCACTTAGTACTATTGTACTAATGGTACTTGAAGATACTCAAAAACCCAATCAAAACATAATACTTTGTCCACTTCTTGATTACACTAACTTACTAGATTAATTAGCTTAATCTTGTTATGATTACTTGGTATCTCAAGTCACCAATAATCCTAACAGTTTGAATCATTTAATTAAATATTCTATTAATACTAAATTAAATAGCATATAATAATATAAATAAGGAAAATTTCCTAGAATAATCCAATGTATTCATGATTAATCTTCAATAATCCCACCTATTGATTAACCATGAATAATCCTAACTTTGAGGGTATTTTTGTAAAGTATACTCGGTGATCGGATGACTTGCTATAGCAAGTTTTTTTTTTTTTTTTAAAAAAAAAAACTTAAAATAAAATGTCGAAAAAAATGTCAAAAAAATGTTTATAAAAAATTTATGACTTTTCTTTATTAGTTAGAATTTTTTTATGTAATTTCTAAAATTTTTCTCTAATTTTAAATTATATTCAATTTATTTTTTGGTGAATTACCTACTATAACTGGTCATTGGATTACTTAAATTTACTCTAGGCAGATACCCCCTAAAGTTGGGTTTATTCATGGTTAATCAATAGGTGGGATTATTGTAAAAATCATAAAAAGGTTAGATTATTCTAGGTAATTTTTCCAATAAATAATCGAGTTGATTTAACGCATATAAAAATTAGTGTTCGAACCATTTTAATAATATCTCAAATTTGCCAATTATATCCTATTTAAAGCAACACATAGAAACTAAATATACACCCTCCGTCTAATTTAATTTGCATTATTTTCCATTTTAGTTTGTCCCACTTAATTTGCATCATGTCTATATTTGGACTATGGCAATCTCATCCATACAGTTTAACTCTCTTTTAATTTCATCCACACAATTTATTCTCTCTCTTCATTTATTACTACTTTCTTAAAAAATAACATCATTTATCTTTGATGCAATTTAAAAGGGACAGAGTAATAATAACTATACAATTAATTAGACTGAGATTTTTTTTGAGATAATTAGACTAAGATTATAATTATATGTACTAGTTGAAATCGTGTGTCGATGACGGATTATTTTAGGAAAATTTGCCAAGAATAATCCCAACTATCACCTGTTGGCCAGAAATAATCCAAACTATTGATTACTCCATTTTTTAATAATCCTAACTATTGATGAAGTTTGCTGAAAACAGTCCCATTCTATTATTCACCGGTTGTAGTTGGTTTTTTTGATTAATTTTTTTTTACCTTTTTTTAACTCTCCTTCATCAAATTAGTATAACCTACCCTTTCTTTCTCTCTATCTTCTTCTTCATTCGTCTTTCCTTTATTAATAAACCCTAAAACTTCATTCATCCTTCATCTTTCCTCCATGTTCAAGATCTAAAAGCTTCATCCCTTAGAAGAAGAAGAAATCATTGAATCTTAAAGGGATGAAGCTTTTAGATCTTGAGTCTTGACCATGGAGGAAGGATAAAGGATGAATGAAATTTTAGGATTTGTTAATGGAGGAATGATGAATTAAGGAGAAGATGGAGAGGAAGAAAGGGTAGGTTATACTAATTTGATGAAGGAGAGTTAAAAAAAAGAGATAAAAAAATTAATAAAAAAAAATCGGCTGTACTACAGCCGGTTAAGAATAGTGTGGGATTGTTTTCAACAAATTTCATAAATAGTTAGGATTATTAAAAAATAATCAATAGTTGGGATTATTTCTGGCCAACGGGTGATAGTTGAGATTATTCTTGGCAAATTTTCCATTATTTTATTAATAGTTTATATTCTGTAATATAATTATTGTTAAATGCATGCTTAAAAGATATTTAATAATTCTTTTGTATCTAAATATATTGTGTTGATCTATTTATATATAATTATTTAGCTTTTAGGAAAGTAACCGCGTGTTAAATATAGTCCCCTTCTCTCTCTAAAGGGTAAGGGCTATTCTCTCTCCCTCTCTCCGTGTTTTTCATTGGAGACTTTCTTTGTTCCATTATCATGCTTTCTTGGCAATAATGGCAGAAGAGTTAGTCGAGCATTGCTCTAAATTGTCGCTTACAAGCGAGGAAGAAGAAGTGGTGGCGTTGGATAATGTGACTGATGAGAATCATGATGAGAAGATATCCTTACGCTTGGTGGGTAGAATCTTGACTACGAAGCCGTTGAATTTTGATGCGGTTCGACGAACGCTTCTACATGTATGGTGTTTGAAGGATGGGGTAGTCATTCGGGCTATGGGTAGTAATCTTTTCTTGTTCCAATTTTTCCATTGGCGCAACCGTGACAAAGTCCTCGAGGGTCGACCTTGGAGCTTCGAGAACAAACTACTTATTCTCCAAGAAATTAATTAAGAACAGCAGCCGAGTGAGATCGTCTTAAACTTTTCGCCATTTTGGGTTCGATTGTATGATTTACCGTTTGGATATCGGTCGGATGAAATGGTTAAAATGGTGGCAGGGGCAGTTGGTACTGTTTTAGAGGTTGGGGATGATTTTCTTGATATTCATCCTTATCGACGGGTGCGGGTTTCATTGGATGTTACCAAACCGTTAAGAAGGTTCCAGATGGTTCGTTTGAAGTCGGGTACCACGGTGAAGGTAATGTTGAAATATGAAAGATTACCCTTCTTTTGTTTCGTATGTGGCCATATGTCTCATACGGAAAAAGATTGTTCGGTTGAGTTGGACGATGGGCAGGAACGAGTGTATGGATAGGGGATGAACATTCGGGCGTCGCTTCAGAAGGGGTTGAGTAAATTATCTGAGGAAGTTAATACGCTAAAATTACGGGATAAGTTGTTTGTCCCAAAACCACCTACTGTGGTGGAAGCGGGTAGTGGGCATCAGAGGGGGGTGGTGGCACGGCTTGATTGGGGGAGGAAGGTTGGTGTGGGTAATTCTCCTAAAGGTGGTGGTATGGTGGGTTGCTCTCATTTAGAGGATGTTGATGATAAGGTGAAGGGGGGGGCGACTTTGGTGGGTTCTGAGGTGGATAAACGTGGGGCTGTGGAAGTGGGTGAGGGTGGTTCGGGTACTATGACGGCTGCTGGTGGGGGCGGGGGTGATGGTGGTGAGGCTTTGTGCAAGGTGGCGGTGGGGTCGATGTCGTGGGTAAGCATACGGACAGTGAGTATGTGGCTCCTTTGGTTTCACCTTCTTGTAATGATCGTTTTAACATAGGTGTGGGGAGTCCTGGGGGGAAGAAGGCAGTTAAAAGTAAGAAGACTAATGGGAGGACTGTCAAGATTATTTCCAGAACGGGACATACTTCGGGTCATACTCCTATTTTGGAGGCTATGGGTAAGAGGAAAGCGTGGGATTCGGATGTGGAAATGGTGGATATTGAAGGGGCTCAAAAGCGATCTTGTATGGGTATTATGGGGTGTAGCACGAGTAATGAGTTAGTAGCGGAGGTTGGGGAGAGCCAACCCCGCGAACGACAATGAAAATGCTAAGTAGGAACTGTCGGGGTCTTAATAATCCCCTGACAGTTCAAGCGCTCCATAGTTGGTGTATTAGGGAGCGACCTAGTATAGTCTTTGTCATGGAGACTATGATGGAAGATCGAAAGTTAGAGGGTATTCGTAGGAAGTGTGGATTTTCTAGCGGGTTGGGTGTTACTAGTGCGGGGCACTCAGGGGGTCTTGGGCTTTGGTGGCGTGATTGCACGGTTTCTTTTATTTCTTATTCCTCTCATCACATTCTTGTTGAGGTGCAAGATGATATGGAGACTGGGTCTTCTTTGCACGCGTGTGGTATTTATGGGTGGCCCGATCGTCAAAATAAAGATAAAACATGGGATTTAATGGGAAAGATTCGGCGAGATACTAGGGGTCCTCTTATTATGTTTGGTGATTTTAATGAAATTTTGGCCCATTGTGAGAAAGAGGGGGGGGGGGGGGGGGGGGGGGGCGGTCGACGTCCTGAGCGTGACATTATGGCTTTTCGGCAATGCATTGATTCTTGTGGTTTGAGTGACTTGGGCTATCGGGGAAGCAGTCTTACTTGGAGTAGGGGGCTCTCGTAGTCGTCTATGATTCGGGAGCGTTTGGACCGATTTTTAGCTTGTGGGAGTTGGTTAGATCTTTTTAATTTTTTTGAGGTTAGGCATCTCCCAATTTATCGTTCTGACCATGCTCCAATTTTGCTTTGTACGAACAAACCCAATGAGGGGGGTTATGAGGAACGTCTTTTTCGGTTTGAGTCTAGTCTCTTTGGCTTTCTAGCGATGAGTGCCGACAGGTGGTGGCATATGTGTGGAATAAGTCGCTTGGGAATGCTATCAATGTTCGTATTGCTCGCTGTGTGGGTAGTTTGGGCGATTGGGCTGAGGCAAAATTTGGGGTTTTGAGGTCTAAGATTAAAGATTCGGAAAGAAAGCTTAAAGCCGCCCAAAGATGCTCCCTTTAATGATCATATGGTGTTAACTTGTAAAAAATTATCGGATGAGCTAGACGAGTTGCATAAATTAGAAGAGTCCTCTTGGTACATGAGGTCTCGGGATAATGAGTTGCGTGATGGGGATAAGAATTCTAAATATTTTCATCATAAGGCCAGTTTTAGAGGGCGTCGCAACTTAATTAAGGGGTTGGAAGATGAGCAGGGGCGTTGGAGGACGAGTAGCACGGATGTGGAGCATATTATTTCCTCTTATTATGGTGATCTTTTTTCTACTGGGTCTCCTACTAATTTTGATGATGCTCTTGAGGGGTTAGAATCTGTGGTCACGGATGATATGGTGGAGTCACTGGATTTGGAGCCTTCTATGGATGAGGTGCGGGCGACGGTTTTTCAAATGCACCCTACGAAGGCCCCAGGTATTGATGGCTTTCATGCGCTTTTTTATCAACATTTTTGGGACATTGTGGGGGGTAAGGGGGGGGGGGGATGTTGTTTGTCTTGTCAAGAATTGGTGGCATGGTTGTTTTGATTTAAAATGTATTAACCAAACGTGTGTTTCTTTGATACCCAAATGCAAAGAACCAAAATCCCTTAAAGATTTTCGGCCGATTAGTTGTTGCAATGTCAGATATAAAATAATTTCAAAAATGCTAGCTAATAGATTAAAACCCTTTTTGGACCGTATCGTTTCAATTAATCAAAGTGCCTTTATTGCAGGTCGTCTTATTACGGATAATGCTTTGTTGGCCTTTGAGACCTTTCATGCGATGAAACGTTCTTCATATGGTAAAAGTAATGCTTTTGCCCTTAAATTGGACATGAGCAAAGCTTATGACCGTGTGGAATGGGCGTTCTTGGAAAAAGTTATGTTGCGGATGGGTTTTAGTATTAGTTGGGTCAATCGTATTATGCATTACATTTCTAGTTTGTCGTTTTCTTTTAAGGTAAATGGTAAAATTTGTGGTAATATTATCCCATCTCGTGGTCTTAGGCAAGGTGACCCAATTTCCCCTTATTTGTTTATTTTATGTGCGGATGCTTTTTCTCGCTTAATATCCCAAAGTATGTCTAGGGGTGTAATCCATGGGGTTAGGGTTTGTCGGGGGGCGCCTTCTTTGTCTCACCTTTTTTTTGCAGACGATAGCATCCTCTTTCCTAGAGCGACTGTCGAAGAATGCTCAGAGGTAGCTAAAATAATTAGCATATATGAACGAGCTTCGGGCCAAAAAGTCAATTATGATAAGACAGAAATATCGTTTAGTAGAGGTGTTTCGAATGATATGAGATGCTATTAAAGCCGGTTTGGTGTCCAAGAAGTAGATCGGCTCTCCAAGTATTTGAGTCTTCCGACCATTATTGGGAGGTCTAAGACTTCAATTTTTGCTTGCCTTAAAGATCGGGTGTGGAAAAAAATTCAAGGGTGGAAAGAGCGCCTCTTGTCTCGTGCGGGAAAGGAAGTTTTTACTCAAAGCCGTTATCCAAGCGATTCCCACTTACATAATGAGCATCTTTCGTATTCCGGACGGCATTTTAGATAGTATTCATTCCATGATGGCTCGATTTTGGTGGGGTTCATCTGGAAATGCTAACAAGATGCATTGGCATAGTTGGAAGAGTCTTTGTGCGCCTAACAGACTTGGGGGTATGGGTTTTCGTGACCTCAAATGCTTTAATCAAGCGTTATTGGCTAAACAAATATGGAGGCTTGTTGAGAAGCCGAATAGCTTACTTGGGTTGGTGCTCAAAGCTCGGTATTTTAAACATGACTTTGTATTGGATGCGAGGCGTGGTTTTAATCCGAGTTTTTCTTGGAGGAGTATGTGGGGCGCTAAGTCGTTGCTTCTTGAAGGTCTTGGGTGGCGGGTTGGAAATGGTTCTAATATTCGGGTTTCTAGTGACAAATGGCTTCTTCGGGATGGGCGTTTTGTGGTGCCGGTTTGGAAAGATGGGCAAGATCGGGATTCTTAGGTGAGTTCTTTTATTCGCCATGAGGATATGGAGTGGGATATTCCTTTGTTGCTATCTTCTTTTGATCAAAATACTGTGGATGCAATTCTGAGTATTCCTCTTGGTGTTCATGCTTGTGCGGATGAGGTCTTTTGGGGTTTTACCCGAAATGGTTGTTACACGGTTAAAACCGGGTATTGGCTTGGTATGTTGGGAGGAGCGACGATGGGTGTCGATGGGGTTGATAAGGTGTGGGGGAAAATCTGGAAAATTCAAGGCCCGCCTAAATTACAACATTTTTTATGGAGAGCTTGTAAGAATTCCCTTCCGGTTCAGGATGTGCTTTTTCGGCGACATATTTGTGACTCGGACGTTAGTCCTAGATGCGAGATGACGTCGGAAACTATTTGCCATGCCTTGGTAGATTGTGAGGACCCTTGGTGTTTATGGGTTGGCTCTCCTTTTGAAGCTTTGTTTAGGGAAGCACCTCGAGACTCTTTTATTAATTTCTTTTAATGGATATATTCTCATGTCTCTATTGATGATGTAGGTATCCTTTGGGCTTGTTGGATGGGCCGAAACAAACATGTCATGGATAACACTCGTGAAGACCCATGGAAGTTGTCTAGTGCTTTGAGAAAGATGGTGGACTATTACAAAGTTTATGCTCATCGCGTTTTCATGGTTGCTGCGCCTAAGATTCCTCCAGCCGATTCTTGGCACCCCCGAGGCCGGGATGGGTCAAGCTAAATTTTGATGCTTATATTGGTAGTGGTTGGTGTAGAGGTTTGGGGGTGGCCTTGCGTGATGATAAGGGGCAACTTATTCTTACCGGGACTCGTCGTTGCCAAGCCACTTGGAATATTGAGCTTTCGGAAATTATGGCAGTCGCGTATGGTTTAACAGTGGCTAAGCGTTTGGGGTTCGACAATATCCATGTCGAGGGTGATGCGCTCAATGTTATTTCGGCTATTATTTCGAGGGAGGTTGGTCGGGCCCATATCCATTTGGCCTATGAGACATTATTCATGTTGCTCGATTCTTTTATTCATGTTAGAGCTAGTTTTGTGCGTCGAGCGGGTAATACGGTCGCTCATTTTTTGGCTAGGCGTGATATCGATTTTAATCAAGAGCGTATTTGTATGCCTCCCTTTCCCTCTTGTATTCAGACATTGGTTGAGCTCGATTTGAGCTAGTTTCAATTCACAGGTTTTGTTCAAAAAAAAATTATTTAGCTTTTAGGAACTTACTATATATAAACCAATAGTAAGTAAACTTTTTGATTAGGAAATTTCATATGATAACATCGAACTTCATGAAACGACAGTCATAGCACTTTTGCAAGATTTTTCCAAATGGTAGCATACGGTTTATACCTTATCTAACTGCGGTAACATTTTCCGTTAAATTCTTGTAATTCCTTTTTAATTCACCATTTGGACGTTTTCACCCTTATTAAGTGTTGGATATTGTCTTTATAATTTGACCTAACCAATTGACAGTTTTGATGACTAAAACGGTTAATCAAACGTCAAAATGATAAATTAAACATTTGAAAGCATAAAAATGGTTTAGGGCAAATTATAAAGAAAACAACCAACACTTAATAAGTGCAGAAACGTTAAAATGGTGAATAAAACAGAAATTGATAAGACAAAAAAGGAAATGTTACGTTCGTTAGATACAGTATAAGTTGGATGCTACCATGTGATAAAATCTTGCAAATTAAAGTGCTACCACTAGTGTTTTCGTGAAAGTTAGATGTTACCATGTAGAATTTCCCTTTTGATCCTAGTTAAGTACATTAAGTGAACATTATGGCTTATGTGAGTAGTGTTTAAGGCACCTTTTGTCTAAAATGCCAACAATTTGATAAAAACAAAATTGTTACAATATTTGAGAACGTTGTTGAATTAAACGATGAATTAAACGTCAACATGGTGAATTAAACATTTGAAAACATAAAAATGGTTTAGGGTAAATTATAAAGACATTAGTTAACACTTAATAGGGCAGAAACAGTAAAATGATGAATTAAATAGAAATTTGACAAGAATTTAACAGATAATGCTACGGCAGTTAGATAATGCATAAATTGATTGGATGCTATTGTGTGGAAAAATCTTTAAAAGGTTTTACCACTGACATTTTATTGATGAATATTAAATAATTAAGGCTAAGGATTAATGCACAATAAACAACTTCAAGGAACATCAAGAGTCAAAAAACTGAATCCAACGCTCGTTCGAGACAGTACTTCATTACTTGGATGACTCGTACAAGAATCTTCACCCTTTAGTCTTCTCATTAACTATCATTCATTATGCCAACTTAATATTCATGTGTAAGACACCTATCAATACACCCAAATTAATCCATCAACTTAACTACACATTTAAGTGAAAAACTTAAACACCCAAAAGATTTCACTTTTATGCACTCATACTAATGCATAGTCTTCAATGGTGCTCTAAAGTCACCAATTATTTTCACTTATTATGGATATAAATTTGATAAATATTAGTTGTTGGTGTTATTGGCTATTTTATTAGATTATTTTCTTTGAATTTCTCTCTCCTTAAGATCGAATATTTCAAATGGGAAGAACATTTGAGAACGGAGAGAGTATTATTTTTTCTTTTGGAAAATGAATAAAATTTCTATTGCACCAAACCAAGACACATACAAAAACAAAAGGTAGGAAACCCCAACCATTGTACCAATGCATCAGTGAGAAAAAAATACCCACGTTCTAGGAAGGGTTGTACTAACTCACTCTTCATGTGCAGACAATAGGGAAAAACCTCAAAACAAAATACAAAGAACTAAATAGTAACTCTGGTTTCACACTTAATCCGTTCGATGACTTTGTCCAATGCCCTCATTTTTAAGTGGCCAAATAGCCTCGTTTCGAGTCCTCCATATATGGTAACAAAAACTGCATAAGCTAGATATACGGTCTTCTTATGGAACTCATCAGTTCGCCATTTTAACTTAGCGACCTTATTGATATCTATGTGAAGAATTGGAAGAGTGAGCCAAATACCAAGTTCCTTGAGATATTTTGCACTAAAAGGGAAGGAGAAGAAAATATGTGCTATCATTTCAGATGTTGCATTACATAAAGGTTGATAATAATCCTGTAGTACTTCATCTGGAATAACTTATCATTTGTTTTCAGCTTATTGAGAAGGATAAAAAGTATAAATTTTTCAGGAGAAGCCCAATTCCACATAAACTTACTCCATGCAACTTTCAGGTAGCTATTAAAATAACTCATATACACCTCTTTAACTCAGTATTTATCCTTTAACATCCACAAGTTTAACTTGTCTTTCACTCTAATAGTGATTATACAAAAAATTATTATTATTATTATTATTATTATTATTATTATTATTATTATTATTATTATTATTATTATTATTATTGTTATTATTGTTATTATTATTATTATTATTATTATTATTATTATTATTATTATTATTATTATTATTATTATTATTATTATTAAAAAGTGGAAAGTTCACTAACACCGAAATTATCAAAAAAAATGTTCGAACAATATAAGAAAAAGAACTTTGGTGAAGATTTTAGTCACGTATCTCAGAGCAACTTTTTTTGCAAACAAAATGATATGAATCTCAATGTTTTTAGTTCTTTGATATTGAACATGAAATCTATATATATGTAGCACTTTTATCACAATAGTACACCAAAGTTGCTTTAAAATAATATATTGTAGCTCAAGAAAGAGATTGTGAGTTGGTATGGGGCATGATTTAGATCTAAATCGGGTCCACCTACAGTTAGATTTAGACCTTTTTTTTTTATATTGGATTCAAACTCGTACCCAGATCTGTATTTGAAAATTTTGAATCTAGGCCCTATTTTTTACATTAGATCTAAACTCGGACCCAAATCTATAGGGTTTGGTAAATTTAGATCCAGACCTTGTTATATTGGATAGAATCTAGCAGGTTTAGGCCTTTAGGGTATGCTTGTAGGTCAAAACATTATTTTGTGTTTTTTGTTTGAAAGAACTTAAAAAACACATATTATACAATTTTGTCCATTCGTATAAAATTATTTAAAACTTTCAACTAATGAGGACCTTTTAATACTATACATCAATTGAGTAACCAAATATACGAAAATTTTCAAAATTCTAGTTTTTAAAACAAAATATTATCAGTTCTTTTAATTTTTAAGCATGGATACAACGACCTATTTCAAATTACATTAATCGACAAAGTTACAAATCACGTAATGCTCCAAAATATAACAAAGCTTCACATCAAACCATTAAATACACATACTACAATGAGGTGCAATAATTCTACCACTAAAAGCACTCTCAGAAGCAACGGTAGAGATACGCACTGCAAGTATGTCTTAAGCAATCTTAAAAAGAGTAGGAAACTTACTTGATTCGCTTAACTTGTGGTTGCTAGAGAGCAACATGATGTTCTCGGTCGGTGTGCATTGATGGGACGAGAGGGTAGTGGTGCTAAAGGCAGATTGATTCTTGTGTTTAGTTAAGTGAGTGTGACTCCTAAAAAGTAAAAGACATAAGAGTCCAACTATCTCAACAGTTCAACAAATTCGACTACTCAAGGTTCTAATGAATCTAAATACCAATGAAATGCACAATTTAATCTCAAAAATTTTACTTTTAAGTATTAAAATTTTAATATTTTTTATTTAAATGTCATGTATCTAGAAATGATGGATTCCATATGTTTAAGAAAATTTATTTTCAAACTTGGTTTGAATAAATATATTTTTATTTTATTATATGAATTTCAACTTTGTTGAAAATAAAAAAGGGTTACATTCAAATTCGAAGCCGGATGTCAGGTTGAGTCGAAGTATCGTACTTTTAATGGGGTTCAACTTCAGCCCGTCTCTGAATCAATCTCGAACTATATAACTGGATTCTGAAATCAAATAAATTTTTTCTTAGATTCAGATCAAATTTAATTGCTCAAATCGTGTTGAATCAGGGGGAATATTCAAACTGAATTGCCATCTCTAATTGAATTATTCTGAAGAATTTTTCCAATTAATTCTTGTTGAAAAATGTTTGGGATTAGAAATCCCACATAGTCGAAATACCCAAGATGCCCTTGAGCAATGGGTCAATGGTCAAATGCATAAGTTAATTTCAACCTTTATAGTCAGTGATGGTCAAAGTCACATGCATGTCTAATGTTATAGACTGTTATTCAATTTCCTTCCAACTGAAGACACTTCTGCAGATAACCGTCCATCACCTCAAGTAACCGTCGCCACTATGTCATTTCCATGACTATGTTCTCTACCAAACAACATGACAGAAATAACCAACTAGCGGTGACAACCTCCACAAGAAGATTCTTATAAATTTGACATCTTCTATAGAAATTAGGTTACGCAATTCTACTCTCTTACTCATACTTACACATACCACTTTCCTTTCCGGTCTGACTTAAGCATCAGAGGGTTTTTCCGGAACATCAGCCTCCAGTTTAGTTTTTCTTTGTGGTTAAAGGTAGAGGTGTTCAATGGGGCGGGTCGCTCACATTTTAACGGGTCATTAGCGGGTCAGGTCAATAATAGGGCGGGTCATTAACGGGCCTTGGTGTAAAGGGTCGTGTCGGGCCGGGTCGGATAATTATAAGTGTTAATTGCGGGAAAAAATTAGCATTTTTTTTAAATATGTTTAAATGATATTATTATATACATAAGTGGGTCGATCAAACGGGACATAAAGTATAATAAAAAGAATTATTTTATGAAATTTTCAAAAAGGGTCAAATAGGGTCGGATTTAAATGGGCTTGACCCGCCCCGACCCATTTAACATTTAAAATGACCCGCCCCGCCCCGACCCATTTAAATTTTAACTCGACCCGGCCCATTGAACACCTCTAGTTACAGGTCACTACTCGCACGCGTGTTAGATCATCTCAATTCCCTTAATGCGAAGGTACTTCCCACTTAAAATCCTTTTATAAATTTGACCGTTTCTAAGCAGAAACAAAAAATTATGAAAACTGAGTTCAAATTTGGTAATTGGCATTGTTATTTGGTAATTTGTCTTGGAATCTTAGCATTCCTCCACTGTGCATATTGCGCACAGTTCATAGTTGACATCCTTCAACTTCAACCCACTAAAATTGCCTCATATATTTGGTGGAGAATTAAAAAAAATATTATAGAAAAATATGTGGACAGAATAAAAGGTTAATTTAATATATAAATGAAACTTAATGAAAGTAAATGAGTTATAATTAGAAATGAAAATGGAATAAATTAATAAACAAGTTAAAAAAAGTAATGTAAATTTAATAGGACAAAAAAATTTTTATTTGATTGGGCAACTTGGCTATTATCTAATTAGACACTCAAGAAAAAAACAAAGCTACAAACATGTGGCTATGTGAAATTGTAAAATATAGTCATGGCAATAGGCATGACTCATGATAATCGAAATTTCCCAAACTAAAAATCACAAATAGGGATGGTGCGGGTTTGGAGCGGGTCCAATTAGACCCGGACTTAGACCCTTTTAATTTTTTGAGATTCGGATCTGGATCCGAACCCTAAGGGTCTCAATTTTTCAGACTTGGACCCAGATCCTTCGAATCTGATGGGTCTAGGGTCCCTTAATGGGTCTAAAAAAAGTCTCTTTGATTTGTCAAATTTGAACCATTTGTAAGTTATTATATTTTTCGTATATTTGTAAGAGAGTTATTATCGCATTTTACAAATATTTAATACTAATTTAACATCTAAAGTCGCATAGCATCATCCATATACGCTTAAATTCTATTACAAACACTAATTCGAGTCCATGAAATAAGGGTAATTTGGCTGCACTTAGCAAGTAGCATATATATTATTTATATATATATTATTATTATATGAAAAGAAAATAAGTGTTGGGGGCAGAATTCATACGTAGAAGACAAATGGAAATTGATAAATTAATATTTATAAGGGTCCGAGGGGCGGGTCAAGGGTCCAAATCTTAGACCCAGTCCTGCAAATTATTTTTTTAGATCCAGATCCGACCCGGATCCGATATGTCTCAAAAAATAAGACTCAGACCCTTAAAAAAAAGATGGTTCTGAAGCGAGTCCAACAGGATCTTGGATACGTGACCATACCTAATCACAAACATACATAACAAAGTTTATCAAATAATCAGAAATTATCCAGAATGAATGAGTCCCGTGCAAATTCTGGTGTAAACTTAGCACAACTGTCCTTTTGTCTTTTTGATTGGGAAGAAACAATGACTATACAAACATAAATCATAATTTTTGATACAAAAATCATATCACATCAACATCAACATTCTATGTAAGAGAATTTTGGTATGATGAAATCTACTCCTTAATCCTTAATTAATAAATGTATTTATCCAGATCTTATGATTCTAAAATTATCTCACCTTATAACAAAATTTGATTTGTCTTCACTTTAAGAATAATTTAATATTATGTAAATTGCAGGTTTCCTATGCTTGCGGTTAGTTGATTCCTATGCCTAACTAACGTGGGTGTAAGATGCAGGTTCATATCTTCGAAGATCTTTCTTGAGCCGAAGGACTCTTTTGACCGCCCTCTCCTTATGGGTATGAGACGCCGTCAATCTTCCTTCCGTAGACCCTGACACCATAGAGATATCTATGTGGGGGATATATTGGGTATGATGATGTTGATGATGCAAAAAACAATATGGATAATTCGATTTCAAACTGACGTGAAACACCTAATTCTAAATCAATCCGATGACCCAGATGACCTCTAGTCGTTAGAGAGGTTTTACCAATTTCAATCCACTTCAACAATAATTCTATTTAGATTGCTTAATAATGTTTGCTTAATTACTTATTTGGTTGTTGATACTTGATACTAAATGATCCTAAAGAGAACTATTTATTCTACAAATTTTTATAAAATGTATCATGTCATTTCTATAATGATATATACCCTTGGTAATTAGAATGAATTTTGTGATGAAATCAGATGATTAAAGCAAAACAAGTACAAAATTAAACTTATGAAGAGATTTTCCTAATAAAATTAGAAAAACCAAATAAAATAAGTGTATCAATAAAAAATTCCCAAATTAAACTTCGACAAATTTTAATTTCCAAATTACGCATTTTCCTATCCGAGCTTAAAGTCAGGCATGTTCGTGTTACAAACAATGAACAAAAAAAGGGTCAAAGTTCCTTGTTCGCTATTACTAACAGTGAACAAACATATTTTTCATTTTTTTTTCTCTTTTAATGCTGTGACATTCCCTTTTGTTTGCTATTAGTAACAACGAACAAAAAATGTATATTTTTTAACCAGTCTTTTTGTTCGCTATCAAACATACCCCACCTCAACTTTGGCATGGAGACAATTATTTTGGGAATTAAAATTTTCCAAAGCTTATTTTGAAATTGTTTTATAATAATTAGCTTTTTTTTCAATTTTTCCAAAATTAGACCAACAATTCATATCATTCAACACTGACAATTAAACAGGTCATAATACCCGTGTTAGATCCTTGACACTCGAAAATGAAGAGACTTCAATTTAGTTTGAATCATGAAATGTTTTCTTTTGTTCATAAAATAGCCAAATTAGACACCTATTCAACACGTTACACAATCATGAACATGAGTTGAATATACCCTATATTATATGAATCTTAGTAACATAGATTGAGAAGGACAACTCTTCATTTGGGAGAATAAATTATACACTTCATAATACAGAAAATCTGATGTAGAAACTATCAGAACCAGACCTAGGGCTATCTATCCTCCTTATCTCTTTCTAACCTCAATACTCAAGATTCATGGAGAAAGCCACATGGCAGATTAATGCAAATGGGGGAATTAAAATTAAAAACAAAAACAAAAATAAATACAAAAATGAGTTGTGCAAGTTGGGAATTACCAGGCTGCCATCCATTCATAAAAGGGAAACAGAAAAGGGGAAAAAAAGCCTTTCTTCTTTTGCATAAAGATAAGAATAATTAAGAAGAAAGCAGATCCAATAAAGCATCCTGATTCCTGACATTAGATCTCAATGAAATGAAATCACATGCTGTAGTTGGAAGTCTATAACTTATGCATCATCATATCATATGTAAGATTAGGAAAATACCACCAATGCTGGATCACTGGATCTAATTACTGCTCCCACCACATTTCTAGAGATCTGCCGATTCAACACATTAATAAAACCTTTTTTTACATGGAACGCTATGTTATATGGACTCGGTTATATATTCTAGTGTCTACCTCAGCTATCTTGTGAACTGTGTTCGGGATTTCAGCCCAAAATGAAGTCTCACGGATTCGACTCGGGTACCTGAGGTTAAATAAAGTCTCATTGACAGATTTTTTGTATCTTCGGGATAAATATGGCTAATTTGGAACTAATATGGACACATTTTTGGATATATCATAGTCGTGATGCAGCTAAAAGAAGTCGGGGTCCCTTGGATTTCCCTTGGAGCCTCTAACGAATTGTTAACATAGCATGACTTCAATTATCCCAAATCATATTATCAATGGTTTGCTCAAAAGGCTCCTGCTCTGTAAGACAAAACTCTTCTTTTGTAGGTTGATAGCTTGATCCTCTCCATATTACAATTTGTTCCTTTGCCAATGTCACGGGAATACATGGTACCAAGTCCTGAAAACAATTTAAGTGAACCGATCCATAGATTGAAAAACAGCATGTATAAAAAATATTTGCAGCATCATAATGTAGATAAAACATGTGTGAAAAGAAGGAAACAAAATGGCATCTCAATATTTCAAGGTAATAACACTATATACTTCGGAAATAATTAATGTTTGATAAAGGCATAGCCATACTTGTGAGATGGGACAAAATAGAAAATAATTAATGTTTAGCAATGGAAAAGCCTTACTTGTGAGTATCATTATCAGCATTATTATGTATTTGAAAGAACCAGACATGAAGCTCATCCATCATTCCAATGGCCTTTTAAGGGATACTTATTATTTGAACTCCAGTGTCAAGTTCAATGATATTTACTTTAAGTTTAACAGTGTTGGAGGCGCTGCAAAATCACTTTAACATAAACATTCATACCCACAAAACTTTTTAAAGTCAAGTAAACCTTGTTGTATGCCAATTGAAGTAATATCATTGAACTTGACACAGTGGAGTTCAAATAGGCAAGCTATCGAAATCAACTAGTTATTCAGAACGAGATCAGACTCCAGCCCATCTTCAGGCAGTTTCATAAACAAAGCACCAGTCGATGACTCCTAATTGTTGTTTCAAATTATGAAAGTACCATCCTTTGTAGTTTGTACTAATTACATATCATTAGTAAACCACTTCACCAAGATATATTCTGTCTTGCGCATGACTGTATTCTTAGTTTCCTTATCATACTTATCTATTAAAAAAGAAAGCAACTGTATCATAAGAAATAACATTACATAATATGCTAGAGAGAAAAGCAAACAAATTATTTTCTAATTCCTCAGTTGAGTCAATTACTCAATTTCACATCTACATATGCATCCTTATCCATTAATTTATTGTTTGTCTTCCTTTCCCCTAACAATAATGGCAAAGAGTGTGATCTTGAGGCAACTTCAAACACAGGTAACCAGAGGGAGCCAGAGGGAACCATCTCACAAGTAAATAAGTCACAATATCATGTAATCAATGGATAAAACAAACTACAGTGTAAAGATTCCTCAATAAGGTTGAAACTTCAAACGAGGTATTAACGCCTAAGAAGAATATACTCATCACTTATCTAACTGTCAGAAAACTCCTCCTTGGTCCTTACACTAATGGTATTGACTGGTTCAAACAATTCCTGTTTGCCTATAAACCTCGAAAACTTTACCCTTTTTCTTCTTGCCCTGTCCCAAGGAGATTTTCCAAGTTCCAACTGCAAAAGTTCAATTCACCCTTTGCAATTGGAGTAAGTCCAGCAATCCTACATCTCTAAGGATCTTGTTCCTTTCTTGCAAAATATGAATTGCACAGTGGATTATTCAGCATCCTAAGCAATTTTCTCTTTCCTTCGGTGCCAATTAAAAAATACACCTTGGAGAATATAAAATGTAACGCTGTCCTACAGTGGGATTAACATTAAGTGTAGATATTATCAAAATATGATAGATTGGTTGTAACATTGAAATCTAGCTGAATTTCTACAGATCATCACCTTAGCTGGAAGAAATATACAAAGTTCACCAAACACAATTCGAAAAAGTGACCATGCAAATAGAAATTACCCTAAGCTTGACGGCTATTTTCTTATGATCACTTTTGTCGAGGCCCGTACAGTCTATCCGAACCAGCTCCCCCACTAGAAAAGCATCTCGAACCATGGATACAAGGTTACCATAGTATCCATTTCGACCTGCTTTTTCCATTTCAGAGATTAGAATAGTCAGGGAAATAGCAGAGGCTATAGATTCAACAGAAAAAAAATTACCAAGTTTAGTCAACGCAGGAACAGCTAACCCTCTTTTTCTGATTTCCTTCGTCTCTTCAATGCTTAATCCCTCAACTGTTGTTTTGATTAGCTTTGGATACACAGGCTCTTGGGGTTTCCAAAGCATTAATGGAATCACAGGCCGCTTCTTGGGTTTATATTTCCTGCCTCTGTACAGAACAAGAAGACGACCTTGCCTGTGTATGATCTTGCCATATGTCTTATCCTAAAA
Source organism: Amaranthus palmeri (assembly GCA_019776075.1). NCBI lineage: Eukaryota > Viridiplantae > Streptophyta > Magnoliopsida > Caryophyllales > Amaranthaceae > Amaranthus > Amaranthus palmeri. The sequence goes on along the minus strand of JAAKBH010000355.1, from coordinate 445,741 downwards.
CATACCAAAGAAGGTATTAATAATTCTAGCATAGCAAGGTGCAAGATGCAATGGTAACAACAACTCTACAATGGAGAAAAAAGAAACAAAGGAAGTCAAAGGAAAATTAAAGACTTTTCAGCGTCATTACTGATGGATGGATTTGAAGGCTAAAAAAGTTATGAATGGCCTAGGCCTACGATTAGCAAGATAGGATGTCACAACATATTTACGTAAAGACAACAAGAACCAGCTTCGGGAAAAGGAATATTAGTAGAGTAATGTTGGTTAAGAAAATATTCCCTAGTTTGTTATGTCAGCAAGTTCTATAAATATTGAAGGGTTGGGAATGTCAGTTGATGAAACATTTAGAATAGTTGAAGACTTCTTATGTGCCTGATTAATAAGTTCATGCTTTAAGTTTAGAATAATTAAAGGTATATGAATAGTTAGTGGTTATGGTTAGGTAAAACGCCAAAATTCGGAACTCTTCAATAGTTACAATTATTAGTCGACATATTTCCAACCTTTGTATAAAGGAATCTTGTATTCACCACTTTATACAACAACAAACACAATCATTATATTACTTTAATCTTCTTTTGTTAAAAACTCACTCTAATATCTACGTTCCTCCAACAATTGGTACCAAGATCTATAAGTCCTAGGCATCAGCTCCCCCCATGTATCCACAAAAAACACCTTCGACCATAATATAATTCCCCATGTTCAGTGAAAAATATTTTGATTTTTAAAGTTTCAAAATAAAGATTAGTTAAGAGCCAGAGATTGATGGAAAATAGTACTAAACAGTCTGAAGGCTGAAACAACAATTTCTCGGATTACTGATGGAACAATGTCCAGATAGGCAACTCCATCAAAGGCCAACATGCTTTGTAGATCCTTTAGCAAGTCGAAATAAATACTATTTTTAAAGAATAGTAACAGCAAGTTCATCTTAAGAAGCTTGGTATACTTGGCAGAAAGAGTTAAAAGGAAGTGAGAAGATCAAGACCATCAAACTTCAAGACTAGAGATGAGACGCATGAAATTTGGGGTTTAAGAGGATTGAGGCATGGTGAAGTGCTCGAGAGGATGAAGTTTACCAACAATTATGAAGTGTTGTTTGAAGAAGATAAAGCTTGCTTTCCAACCCTCAGTAAGGGCAAAATAGTATATTATATAAAGTTATCTACCCCATTTAACAGTTAAATATCAAATTTTAGGCAAAATGGCTACGTTTACTAATAAACTAATAATCTAGTTGCTACCATGTGGAAAAAAATTAAATTGTTGCTACCAACTCGCAATTCTTCAAAACACATTGCTAAAATGTGAAATTTCCCTTATTAACTATCTACTCTCTAACCATGAAACTCATAAACAGTATTTTCAATCCTCATGATAAATATCAAATTGATTAGTTAATTGCATACAAGTTAATTCTCAATGACAAGAAATCGGTACCAGTTTTGATGAACAAATGATTGGTCTACTTTTGCTTGATTCAACATTGGATTCTAAGAACTCATTCAAGTCCATAAAAATGAAAACTTGCCATCTTGTTGAGAAACATTATTCTGCTGATTTCTCTACTCCATAGAAAAATCGACTTCAAATTAAGTTGGAACATTTTCGAGAATATATTCGACACAATTCTAAGCTACAACAACTATTTTGCTCATCCCAACTTAGTGAGGTATTGGTAGACAATAGACACTAGGAAAGCTAATGCATATTCTCTTGTTGATAGATTAGCATTTCTCTTGAAGATATCACGCCTTACGTAAACAAATATATCAGTATTATAAAAATGAGCATTTTATACTACTAAAACTGTTGGAAAATGACAAATGTCATTCTTAGAGAGCCTTGACTTATGGAATTATATTAGTGAATAACAGTTAAATATTTACTTAATTTAAAATCAGATTGTTTTAAAGTTGGAGTTAAATAGGTGAAGTATTTAAATACTTTATTATAGCAATTTTATATATCTATCCTAAAATTTGATATATTTAATTGAATGAAAAAGTAATGTATTCGATAAATAATTTTTGAAAATAAGTATTTAATTTTTGCTTTAAAGAAGTCATGTATTCGATAAATTTAATCAAGATATTATTCTTTGAAGTTATATTTTTATATATTTCATACTCATAAATTCATGTATTGCATGAGTTTGTATACTAGTTTATAATAATCATCCTCTCTCTAACCATAAAAGTCATAAACGCTCTTTTCAATCTTAATGATAAATATCCATTTGATTTGTTTAGTGTTGCACTAAATTCCCAATTACAAGAAACCAATACTAGTTTTGATGAACAATGATTGATCTACTTTAGGTTAGTTCAACATTAGATTCTAAGGATTCATTCAAGTCCCTTAAAATGAAAAGATTTTCCTTCTTGTTAAGAAACATTGTTCTGGTGATTTCTCAACTCAAGAGAAATATTGACTTCCTTTTGAGTTGGAACATTTTCAAGTAGATATCGATGCAATCTTAAGCTACAACAACTTTTTATCTTATCCCAACTTAGTGAGGTATTTGCAAACACTAGGAAAGCTAATGCATATCCTCATGTTGATAGATTGGTTCATCTTGTGTTGGTTCCTTATGTGAGTGCATGTTCAACAATGAACACTGTAAAAGCTATCCTCAGAAGCAGAAAGGAGGACGATTTTCTTAATGATATTTTAGTACATAGTGACGTGTAAATTGGAAAGGTGCTTGTGGGAATTACAATTTAGACACTTTCATTAGTAATTTTGCAGGATTGAAAGTAGGTAGGATGCAATTCAAATATATTCTTCATGTATGTATTGATTGGCAATGATAGGATCAACTTTCATTAACCTTATCAAATAAACTTTATTGGAGCAATTTTATTTCATATATTTTCGGCCCCCTTAGATTTTATTTTCTAGCCCTACTTGTATGCACCATTTCATGCAACAACAAACATAATCATTCTATTAATTTAATCTTCCTCCTTTTTACAAACCCTCTCTAACCTCTATTTTCCTCTAATTGGTAAAAGTGAAGGCATCTAAAAATTACTTTACATAGTATTACACTTTGGATGCTTGAAGTATGCTTAAATACTCTAGTTGAGCATTTTGCTCATTATATTGATACAACCTCTTGTTATTTTTTATTAACACAGGACTAAACTAGTGACTCCTCAATCTATACCAAAAGCCAAGACTAATTGGAGAGTCTAATTCATGGAAGTATCACCATTCTTTAAAAAACTATTTCAAATTTATAGTTTGAGTCTCTTTCTCTCTTCTCAATAAACAATGGTAATCCAGGGCAGACCCAAGATTCTAGGAATGGGGTTGCAAAATATTTTTAAATATGTATTTTAAATTAAAGCACGATAAAATTAAAATTTAATTAAATAGAGATAGAATGATGCATATACAAAACACAAAAAAAAAGAAGTAAAACTCCCCTAAGTCGTTAGCCGTTATTGTATATGCAAATAAAGAACGCATCTAGTTTAACAAAATTGAGCACTTGATTGTTTTGTCGACTAACCCACAAAAGCCCAATCTTTAGGTGTTTCTAGTTTTTTTTACTGAAATAAACTTATTATAACAACTATTCAATATGTTTTTATTTTATATTCCCTCCAATTCACATTAATTGTCTCATTTGGTTTTTTACACTTTATCTAATGCACAAATTTAATGTTATATATCTCTAATTGTGCATAACTAAAAATTATAAAAAACTGATTTAATTAAAATTTACATTTAGATGAATTAAATGGGACAATTTATCTGAATTAGCCAGGAGGGAATATAATATCATATTATCATGTATTGTTTTGAAAAATCTTCACGATGCATGCATTTAAGGTGTATGGTTGGATGCACTAGAGTCAATACGTGGTACAAATTATTGTTTGCTTACTTTGACAAGTAAAACACACTTGTCGCAGATTTTTTTAAATTTTTCATAGGGTTGCTTGGGCAACCCTGGGCATCCACATAGATTCACCCATGAAGGTAATTCAAGGAGTAAGTAGTAAAGGGAGTTACTTCTTGTATAGTACTTCCTCTGTTCCGTTTTAGTTGCACCATACACTCTTGGCACAGGAATTAAGGGCATGTCACATCATGTCTGTTTTTTCAGATGTTAGTGGATTTGGCTGATTTTAATATTATTAAAATTAACATATTTTAATAAAAACAAAAAAAACTGCAGCTTTAATTGTCTACTAAATCAGTCCATATAAACTGATTTTCCCTCCCAAATTTAATACCCACAAACACACTTAACCCAAAATACAATCCAAAATACACTTAATAGCCAAATTTTAAATTTCCCCCCAAAATGAAATTTCCCCACCAAAATACAATCCAGAAATTACATAGCCTATATAAAGGCATTATCACTTTGGGAATAATGATTTCCCCACATTTCCCTTCCATCTTTGAGCTTCCATTAAAATCCTAGCATTTTTTCTAAGTCTTTGTTCTTCCTTTAATTTTTCAGCATTTAATTAATTGGGGAAGGGGTTAATTGTACAGTTTTGAAGATAAACAAACAAAATGGATGACACAAATGTTGATGAGAATTTCGATCCCGACATTGAGGTATTTATTTTTTACTTTGAACAATTAGGGTTAATTGATGATTATGATGTTTTTGAAGATTACACAAGTGAAACCTATGGGAATATTGATGTCAGTTTAGACTTGTGTTTAAATAATTCCCAAACATCAGCACAACAAGATCAGAATCAGCCAAACAGCAACAATACAACAGAGCCAAACAACAATAGTTCAGAACCCAACCATCCAGCAAATAACCAAACAGCAACAATTAGTAGGGAACTCACTGTTGAAAAAAGGAAGTTGATTGTTCAACAATTAACTTGCCTTTGTCAACCCCCAAATATTATCTTGCCTAAAGGAAGAATAAAGGCAACAGCTCTTGCAAATAATGTGTCGCGTTGGACTGTTTGGAGGCTATGGGAAAGTGCCAAAACATCCATAGCCAATGGAGGTGTTATTGATGTTAGAAGTAAGAAGAGGGGAAGGGTTGGAAGGAAAAAAATGTTTTTAACATGGAAGCACTCAATGCAATTCCAATTGAGAAAAAAACAACTATTAGAGCAATTGCTAGTGAGATGAAAATGGGTCATTCAAACCAAATTGGGCAGTGTGTTTACTGTTGCAATTCCAATTGAGTACATCAAACCATTTCTCGTCTATGTCTACCATGTTGTACATCAAACCAAACTTGGGCAGTGTGTTTACTGCTGTCGATATAACTTGAGATAAAATAAAATTATGTCGATTAACTTTGTGCTCATGTGACAACTTTGGTTTGATTGAATTTGTGTGGATCTAAGGTCCCCAACCTTTAACATTCGATACACTTGTGAATGACCCATTTTCATCTCACTAGCAATTGCTCTAATAGTTGTTCTTTTCTCAATTGAATTGCATTGAGTGCTTCCATGTTAAAAACATTTTTTTTTCCTTCCAACCCTTCCCCTCTTCTTACTTCTAACATCAATAACACCTCCATTGGCTATGGATGTTTTGGCAATTTCCCATAGCCTCCAAACAGTCCAACGCGACACATTATTTGCAAGAGCTGTTGCCTTTATACTCCCTTTAGGCAAGATAATATTTGGGGGTTGACAAAGGCAAGTTAATTGTTGAACAATCAACTTCCTTTTTTTAACAGTGAGTTCCCTACTAATTGTTGTTGTTTGGTTATTTGCTGGATGGTTGGGTTTTGAACTATTGTTGTTTGGCTCTGTTGTATTGTTGCTGTTTGGCTGATTCTGATCTTGTTGTGCTGATGTTTGGGAATTATTTAAACACGAGTCTAAACTGACATCAATATTCCCATAGGTTTCACTTGTGTAATCTTCAAAAACATCATAATCATCAATTAACCCTAATTGTTCAAAGTAAGAAATAAATACCTCAATGTCGGGATCGAAATTCTCATCAACATTTGTGTCATCCATTTTGTTTGTTTATCTTCAAAACTGTACAATTAACCCCTTCCCCAATTAATTAAATGCCTCTTTTTCAGAGGTGATGATTAAGATCGGGTTAGACCCTCGAGACTTTGAAGTTGAAACTCAAAGAGTCAAGGAAAATGCTGAAAAATTAAAGGAAGAACAAAGACTTAGAGAAAATGCTAGGATTTTAATGGAAGCTCAAAGATGGAAGGGAAATGTGGGGAAATCATTATTCCCAAAGTGATAATGCCTTTATATAGGCTATGTAATTTCTGGATTGTATTTTGGTGGGGAAATTTCATTTTGGGGGAAAATTTAAAATTTGGCTATTAAGTGTATTTTGGATTGTATTTTGGGTTAAGTGTGTTTGTGGGTATTAAATTTGGGAGGGAAAATCAGTTTATATGGACTGATTTAGTAGACAATCAAAGCTGCAGTTTTTTTTTTATTAAAATATGTTAATTTTAATAATATTAAAATCAGCCAAATCCACTAACATCTGAAAAAACAGACATGATGTGACATGCCCTTAATTCCTGTGCCAAGAGTGTATGGTGCAACTAAAACGGAACAGAGGAAGTAAATACTAATAAAAGAACTAGAAAATAACACATGGCGATTTCTTAGAGTTTTTCCAAATATAGAAGTATTAATTTAATAGGATTATTATTGATTGTGTACATGTCAACAATTTATTTTCCAAAATGAATTTAAAGTTAAACTAAGTATTTAAAATAAATTTTACTCACTCAAAAAAAAAAATATATATTTTACACTAATTTTTTATATCTAAATAAGAATCTTAAAGAGATAAATTATTTTTACTAAAAATATTTTATACGTGAGTAAGAAATTATTTTTGAAAAATATATTGATTTAAGTTATTATCAAAATCATGAATATATTCATAAAAAGAGCTGGAAAATAGCAAATGACAACATTTTAGAGCCTTGCCAAATATATTAATTTCGTAAAGCTATAATTGATTGCCTGAAAATTTATTTTCCTAAAAGAAATTAAAATTTAAGTACGATAAGTATTTAATATATTTCATTATATTAAATTATACAAAATAAGAATTTTTAAGAGATTAATTATTTTAAAAAAAATATATACGCGAAAGTAAGAAATTTTTTTAAAAAATATATTTATTTAAATTATGAAATGTTGTTTGAATTAAGTTAAAATTAAAACAAATAAGTTTGAATGGACTCATAATAAACTCAAATCATTCATAAATATTTAATTTATTTTAGGGAAATTCCACGTGGTAACCCTGAGGTTTTGGGATTTCCACATAGTAACCAAAACTTTTAAAAAATCCACGTGATAACCCTGAGGTTTATACTATTGTTTTATCGTGACCTTTTCGCACATAAAAACGTTAACAAACATTAATTTCGAAGCTTTAGGGCTGTTGTACGCCTAATTATGCGACTCACTATTTGAAATGCAATCAGTTTTCAACCTTTTTCCGCAAAACATAAACCCTAACTAATTGGGGAAAAAATATGATTTGGATGGCAGATGGTAGAGTTGGGGTTTATGTTTTGGGGGAAAAGGTTAAAACTGATAGCATTTGAAATGGTAAGTTACATAAATAGGCATACAACAAACTTAAAGCTTTGAAATTAACGTTTGCTAACGTTTTTATGTGCAAAAAGGTCACGGTAGAACAGTTACGTAATCCTCAGGGTTACCACATGGATTTTTTAAAAGTTTTGGTTACCACGCAAAAAACCCAAAACCACTGGGTTACCACGTGGAATCTCCCTTTATTTTATTTAATTGAGTTTTAAAGAACCATCAAAAATATCTTTTAGTAAAATTTAATAGCTAAATTAGATCAAATATTATAGCAAGTAAATTATATTGTTATCTAAAGTAATTGTTTTATAAAAAATGTAGTATTTACATATTTTTCCTAAACAAAAGAGTATTTTTTCTTACAATATTTTTTGAAAATTTTATTTATATGTCTCTATACTAAACTCTGTGCATTGCACAGGCTTCTAAACTAGTGTCCAATATTAACCAACCCTCCCATATCACCAGATTTGGTTCACCAATGAGGTTCTCAAATCTCAATACATTGTGTTTCACAATCACCCATCAGACCATTTCAAAAGCGCACACACGTCACAATAAAGCAATAAAAACCAATATATACTATGGTGATACATCAAAGAGACACGTACCTCAATTTGGGAACAGACATTATTCATGTCAATAGTTGGAACGCCCATACATTTAATCCTGATTGCCTCATCATGCTTCCAATGGTTGTGAATATCATTCAACATATTATGAGTTAGACCATCTCTCCCTAGAAAATCACAACAATATCAATTGTGATGCTCTACTTTGCCTATTCGAAAACTATGATAAAGCATTGGTTTAATGTATAATGATAAGTAGTTTCAGTGTACTAAATGTCACATTAGAGAATGTCCTAAAAACATCCTCCACAAATGGAATCAAAGGAAAAACAAAGCTTTTGCCTTTTGGAAACCTCACAAGATAGGAATGAAGATTAATTCACATTGTTGACAACATCTAGCTCTATAAATAGTACAATATAGAGTATAGACTATCTTGTTTCAGTTGGAGCAAGTGTCGAATTTTGTCATGCAAGGTCCACTCATCGAATCTCACCTAGCCTTCCCCTTCCCCTTCCCTCAGTCTACCAATAATCCACAAATAAAGTAGTACAATATGCAAACTCAACATAAAAAAAAGAGATAAATTGTAGCCAGATTCAATTGTTGATAAGATATAATCAAAAGCATAACATTTAGCTCTATGATCATACCTTTTTTTATTACAGGCTAGGCTAAGGGAAGGGGAGGGTAAGATGCGAATCGAACCATGACCTTACCTAAGGAAAGTGATACTTTGCTCCAACTAAGACAAGACCAGATTCTCACTCTATAATCAGTGTAACAGTATATATTCAGTTCAACCCAAAAGCCCAAATGATTAAGACAAGAAAGTAGGAACACAATGGCATATTGAATGATAACTATATATAAAAAAATTTCAGTTTATGGATCATCACACAGGATCTTTTACTCCCTCATCCCCTTTAATTTGCCCCATTGGCATTTCCGTGTGAGAATTTTTCTGCTATTTTGGGGGGCTAACTCACACCGAATACAGGTTTAAATATATACTTTTACGAAGGCACCTTCACTTCCAAGTTCCAACTCCAACCCAATGCATTTCAGTTTACACAAATCAATTAAAGCGAAGTGCAGAATTCAGTTTCAAAACTTCATAAACATAAATCAGTTCATGACATCACAAATCCATTATAAAATACTAGAATCAAGCCACCATCCAAAATTACGTCAATCCACTAAAATAACTAAAACAACCTTAATTCTCACATAAGCCCAAACCCGAAAAAATGGGTGTAGTCTAAGGCCCCAATAAACATCGTATTTCAGCTATGCATTTCATCGAATACCTTAAATGCAAACGAGAAATTACCCAGATTAATTTGCCTTTTAGTTTTCGACCTCTGACAATTATCCACTAAAATTTTTCTTTCAGCATCCGTTAATGGTGCTCCTTGAAGTTTCTCTCTAATAATTCTTCTTCTTTCCGCCAATTTTGTATCATCCTCAACTTCACCATCAACGGTCTTCACTTTCAGGCTTTTAACCGGAGCACAAACACCAGTCCATTCCCGGGAAAGACGACCCGGCCCAAAAGGGGAATATTTGGGTCCTCGTAGCCCAATCGGTCTGACGGATGGGTTACTCTCTGTGTAACTGTAACGGAAGTCGAAGGGCAATTTTGATTGCAAAGGTTTGTCGACGGCATCTAATGATGAAGGGGGTCGGTAAAGGGGCTTTTTACGGATTTTTTTAGGGGAATGGGGATTCGGTGAGTATTGAGGGTTAGGATTAGGGTTTTGAGGTTGAAGAGATTTTGGGGGAGTGAATGTGTACTTTGAATGGAGCTTTGAAGAAGTGGAGAAATGGTGATGAAGAGAAGAGAGCGTAAAAAAACGATAATGGAGGTTTTGGCGGTAAATGAGAGAGACTAACATAGTTGATTAATGTCATTGAAATTTTGCATCTTGATCTTGGTAGTTGGTAGTTGGTACTACAAATTAGGAGGAACTTGAAGCGAAGCATTAAATTGGGCTGCCATGTCTAGTTTCAAGATCAGCAACTCTTCGGAAAATTTACAACCGGAAATAAAAACTGAATAACCAATTTCATACAAAAAACACACATTATCGTGAGAGACGGTCTCTTTAAAAGGTCATCTCTAACAACAAAACTTGGCCGAGACCGCCTCAGCGTGAGACGACCCATTATTCGCGGCCCAAATACACGCGCGTGTCATGCACGCGCCCGTTCCCTCCAACTTCCTTTTTTTTTTTTTTTTTGTTTTTCTTGGATATCCTTTAACTTCCTTTTCTGATTTTGAAAACTGCCATTTATTACCTTTCTTCAAATCAGTTACCTTCTTCCTCCACTTTCCATTTCCTTCTTCCTCCAGTTTCCTATTTGCTTCTTCTTCCTCCATTTTCGTTCTTCTTGCATCTTTCTTGCTGCATTTTCGTTCTTCTTCAAATTACTGATAACGTTTTGTTTTTTTTTGGTAATATATCTTTATTTCTTGCTGCATTTTCGTTCATCTTTCATGTTTACTTTGTATAACCAGATGTAAATAAGATAAGTGTATAATTGATGTATGTATGATATTAATTGATAGTGATAAGTTTGGAAATGTATGTATATGTTTTACTTATGTTAAGGTTTAAACTGTATGTGTTAAGGTCTAAACTGATAAGGAATTCAATATCACTGTATGTGTTATTGATTTGTATGTGTTAAGGTCTAAATTGTATGTGTTAAGGTATCTTGTGTTAAGGTCTAAACTGATAAGGAATTCAATATCGCTGTATGTGTTATTGATTTGTATGGTGTTAAGGTCTAAACTGTATGTGTTAAAGTATAAAGTTGTATGTGTTAAGGTCTAAACTGATAAGGAATTCAATATCACTGTATGTGTTATTGATTTGTATGTGTTAAGGTCTAAACTGATAAGGAATTCAATATCACTGTATGTGTTATTGATTTGTATGGTGTTAAGGTCTAAACTGTATGTGTTAAGGTATAAAGTTGTATGTGTTAAGGTCTAAACTGATAAGGAATTCATCATACATCTCCATCGTATCCAACTCAAAATCACCATTAACATCTTCATCATGAAGAAATTCTGAAAAATTGTTAAGAATATGGCTTTCACATATAGATCGTTCATCTTAAAAACGAATCAAGAAATCACCTTCAATTTGTTTAATTTGTGTTCTTGATTCGTGTAATCTCATTTCAATTTCAAATTCATTCATTAGATCATCCATTGTAGCCATTGTTGAAACGAAAATGAAGAAATTTGCAGAGATTGTGATGAAATTAGGGAAGTTTAATCAATTGTGAAGAAATTAGGGAAGTTTAATTAGGGAAGTTTTTTAAATTTGGATAATCGGCTGTGTTGGAGGAAGTTTTTTAAATTTGGAAGTTTTGGTTTTAAAACAGGAAGTTTGTATATTGCACTGATAGCTCCCTCCATTTTCCCGCCTCTTGCTGTCTTGGGCTGGGCTGTCTCAGCGTGAGACGGTCTCGGCCAAGATCAGCTGCATCTCTAATTGGATTGACCCATCAATAAAAATGTAGAGTAAATGTAGGTAAATATTAAGCTTTAATAGATTGGGCCGGAGAGAGATCTCTCAGAAAGATGGTCTCTCAGCACACTGTCTGAAAAAAAAATTTTAAATAAGTAAGTTATGAACATTATTTTTAAAATAACTAATTTGCCTAGAGCATAGTTTGAAAGTTTTTAGCAATCTTCTTTGTTTGTTGTTAGTAATAACGAACAATTATGAGACTAATTACTTGTTTGTTCCAATTTTAATTGCATTTTTTTGGGCCATATAAATTTTACAAGACTTATTTTTTAGACTTTTAATTATTAAAATAACTGAGCTTTTTAACAATAGAAAAGTAAATTTCGACTCTTAATTCCATGATCATCAACTTTCCCTATTTTATTTCCTAAAAATTTAGAAAACTTGATAATCATGGGATTAAGGACCCAAAATTAAAACCTACGGGTTATTTTTAATAATTAAAAACCTAAAATTAAAACAAGCAAGTAATTAGCCTCGTATTTATTCGATGTTAATAAAAACGAACAAAAATGCTTGGTCAACAAAAGTACTCCATCCGTTCTTTTATGTTTTTCCACCATACTATAACAGGTTGTTGGCTTTTTAGCTTGGCTTATTTGACTGGCTTTTAAGTTGGCTGTTTAAGCCAGCTGTTTAAGCCGGCTGTTTAAGCTAACTAGAAAGATTGGCTTTTAATAAACATGTTTGGTAAAACTAGTTGTTGGTTGTTAGCTGTTTTTATATAAAATGACCTTTAAGGACATTATTATTTAACTCCTTAAATTACTATTAAATACATCATTGTTGTTAGATCAAATTATATAAAATTAATGTGTAATAATAATAATAATAATAATAATAATAATAATAATAATAATAATAATAATAATAATAATAATAATAATAATAATAATAATAATAATAATAATAATAATAATATAATAGAGCCTCTCTCTCTTCTTTCTCTATCTAGCCCCTTTGTTGAGCGAACCTACGGATTCCACTCCGTCGTGGCAGGCAGAAGAAGAGGCCGCCCACCGAGGAAGAAGGTTGTGGATTGTGCTTTTGTCTATCTCCGGAGAAATGTCAAATCGCACATAGGGTATCAATTTCGAATGTTGACTCCATTTGAAATCCTAATTTGTGTGCGTACGCCTCCTTTTAAAGAATTTCCAGAGAATTTTGACGTATTTCTCCTTTGTTTCCTTGCCTATGCTGAATCGACCTCCCAACCATTACAGGTTTTGGAGTGCCGTTTGTTAATGGTCGATTCTGGCCCCGTAATACGGGTCGGTCTAGGCTATCCTCATGAACAGCAAATGCAGTTGTGCTCTAGAGGGTAGCAATTTCGGTTGCTATTCCTTATCTTCTCCCAATCAGGGATGAAAACCCTAATTCGGGTCTGTCACTTTGTTGACCGGAAAAAGTTTAGGTACCAACTAATCTGATAGATATGTATGGGTCTGTGAGGGAGTTTGTTTGGTGTTTCAACCCAAATTCCTAATCTGCTGGCTGAGGGGTTTCAAAATCCTCCTCTGATCTGTTTAAGGTACAGTTGAGGCGATTCTTAAACGATCTAATGCTAATTCCATTGTATTAATGTGAGGGTGAGTCATGGGTCTTTGCGGTGGTTGCAGTGTGCTCTTAGCTCCTAGTTTAAGATCTCTTGCTCATAGAGAGTCCTTGTCTTTTAGGGGAAGTTGTTTAGAATGGGTTCCTAGTATGATGGCTCCCCCTTCCTCTATTTGATGTCTCTGAGAAGTCATAGGCCTAACCTAATATTGGGATGCTTTAAGGATATCTTAACCCCCTATCTCTGTATCCCTAAAACATCCCCATTGTTTTGGTCTGTATCAAGAATGGTATGTACTCATCATAGGAATTGCTTGGAGACGGAATGCACCTTATGGCGTACATCAGAAGTAGTGAGTGTGCTTTGGTTTACCCCCCAAGGTGAAATTCATCTGCTGATGCCCCTATATTGTTGATATTGTTGAGGTCAGGCATAGCTATCTCCTGGTTTTTGGCCTCGTAATTGCTACGAAGCTCTTGAAACTTTTGAAATCAAGTTGTTTACTAAGTGGGTTGGCAGCTATTTTGAGCTAGGCACATTTAGCTTGTGCTCTGAGTGTTGGATGCTACTGCTGAAATGTGGTTGGTTCGAACTAATATGTTTCGGTCCTAAGCTGAAATTGTTGTTGTTTGGTGAGGCCTTCATGAATTAGTTGTTGACTATATTTTGGTCCCCTAGGGTACACAACCTGAGCATTGAATTCAAATTTTTTTTTTTTTTTGTTTTTGCATAGTTATGGTCCGGCCTTGATGCCATTTTGTAAGTGCTCTGTATGATTTAGCATCACTGTATAGTCTAGGAGATATTTTCTCTTTTTGGAGATGTCGACGGTCGACCCCTGCCTAGCGGATGACGAGGGGCTTGGCCCATAGGAGCTTTGTATGGGTGGACATCTTGGTCTTTTGAACCATTGAGGTAAGCTTCGGATTTTTTTTCTCTGGCATTTTATAATACTTACTTTGTCAATAATAATAATAATAATAATAATAATAATAATAATAATAATAATAATAATAATAATAATAATAATAATAATAATAATAATAATAATAATAATTATAACAATAATAATAATATCATCAATTTACCATATTTTTAAAACAAATCACTAAAGAAATTACAACGTTAAAGACATCATTTAGAAATTACATTCATACATGCAAATATAATTTATCTTTGCCTCGCTCATTTAACTCTTCTAGCTTCCCATAAACTGGAAGCAATCTTGTCACGTAGAAAGGTCATTTCCTTATTTGAAGTTTCTTCAACAGTTTGGGGCACAATAGCTTCAGAATCTTTAAGAGCTTCAAGCCCTTCAGGAGGTATAAAGTTTGGATCTTTATCCATAATTCAAAAACCCGGGTCACCCACTTTACTTCGTCTGATGTAGTTGTGTAAAGCAAAACATGAACAAATTATCCTATTTTGATCTCTGAAGGAGTATTTAGGGCATGTTTTCAAGGATATTCCATCTCGCTTTGAGAATACCAAAAGATCGTTCAATGCAACTTCTTAGAGATGAATAGGCACGATTAAAGATTTCTTTGGGCCCCCTTGGACTTGCACCACGAAACTCAGATTGATGGTACCTTGTCTAGCAATAAGGTGTCAAAAGTCCCTTTTTTTTTTCTGGATATCCTTTATCAACAACATAATATATACCTGTTAAAATAATCCATATCAAATTAACTATAAATATTGCATTATAATTATATTTAATATTATTATTGTAATTATTAATGACTTTCTAGGCGTTTTGGAAATTTCAATTTCGGATCTCTAATAGCATCAAGTAAAATACGAGAGTCATGAGCTGAACCTTCCCATCCTACCAAAACATATGTAAAGAGTAAGTTAAAGTCGCATACAGCTAAGACAGTTGTAGTTGGTTTCTCTTTCTTTCCTATATAACGTAGTCGATCCTCCTCTGGAACAATTATGTTATATTTGTACCATCATTTGCTCCAATACAATCCTATGTAGAAAACATTATAAGCGTGAGTATTTACACATTATATGCAAATTAAAACAACAAACTCAATTACCTTGAAAAATGTCATGTATCTACTATCTTTTGCTAATTGTTGTGGTATATCCTTGAAAGATGGATCTCTAGGAACAAGTATATCCTTTGCCAACCCATTCACGGCATTCAAAACTTCTTTAAAGACTCTACTCACGGTTTCACCAGAGTGTTGAAAACGCTCTTGGGTTAATCTATTAGGACTACCATGAGCTCGAACATAAACAAATAAACGAATCTTTTCCCAAAACGTAGTTATTTAGGAAAATAATTCCTAGTATACGCCAAAAGGGAAAATAATTCCCTGCATACTGTCCACGTCAGCAGCTAAGTTTTTTTAAAAAAATTTCAACAAAACCGCTACATGGAGAAGCGATTTACATTTTGCACAAAAACGTGCTTCCATGTAGCGATTTCAATATTTTTAAAAAAATTTGGAACAACCAAACCGCTACTCCATGTAGCGGTTTAGTTGCTTCGGTGGCTTTTCCACTTTATCTCCTCTTTCTCAAAGTTTGACCTTTTGTAAAGTACCTATGAGAAGTTGGAGTGTTATTTCTACTTACAAAGCTATCATTTTCCTCTCCTTTAATAGAGAAGAAGTGGGTGGAACATAACAAATTCTTTTCTGCCATAATTTTGAATCTTTTCGTGCTTCCATTATTTGATTTCCTAGCAGCACAAAATTGTTCTTCAGTTAAACAATTTTTTTTTGCTCATTGAAGATTACCGGCAGTTTCAGTTAGTTTTGCTAATGGTGAAGATTACCGGTGGCCATCAAACCTTGTAATTGCTGCTGATTTAAAGCCTTCCAAGTCAGATTGGGGTGACAATTGGGTGGTATAGCTTCATCTAATGAGAATCCTCCAGTTTTTGACAATGTCGAGCCTGCTGCTTTACAGGAACTGAAAGAAGAAAGAAGACATGAAGAACAAAACTTATTGTATTATTGCTTTTTTGGAGTAAAAATACTACTCAAGACTAACATATACTTCCTCCATTCCAAAATACTTGCAACACATACCTTATTTGGCTGTTTCACAATACTTGCACCATTACTATATTTGAAAAAAAATAATCTTATTTTATTATCACTTTATTCCTACCCCACATATCACCATCAATCATATATCATCCCATTAATCATTTAATATACCCACAACCAATACCTATCTTCCATTAATTAATTTTTTATTTCAATTATTTAAATGAATTTAATACCATCTCAACTAACTTACCTTTCTTAAAAAAAATAACTTACCTTAAATAAATACCCACCCATTGAATTCCAACCAGAACCAACCCATTCATCTTCCAAGTCCAACGGCTCTTTGGTGATGAACTCTCTAGAAACCCTAAACTCTCTTTAAATACCCCTCCTCCCTCATCAGAAACCCTAAACTCTCCCTCACCAGAAACCCTAAACAGCGCTCTCTCTCAAGAATCCTTTCCTTAGTTTATTGCTCTCTCTCTCTCTCTCTCTCAACCATCCTCCCTCATCTGAATCTTTTAGGTTATATTTATGGAGTCTTCATCTGATTATTATGGGTTATCTGATCCTCCTAAAATGGAGTCTTTTGATAGTGATGAAACTACACTCGGTTTTCAGATCCTAAAATGGAGAATATTTCTGGTTTTTGTTCTTCATCTGATTTATATTCTTTTCCTGATCCTTACTCTGATGACGAAGAAGGTTTTTTACTTTATGAAAAAAGGATACCCCTCAAAATGACCCTTCGTGGTAGAAATAATAAGCATTTCTAACCCTATCTTTTCATGTTTTTAGATTTGATTAATGTTGATTTCTGTTAATGCATGTTGATTTTAGATGTTTATGTTGATTTCTATTAATGCATGTTGATTTTAGATGTTTATGTTGATTTCTGGTTGATGTCTTCATCTGATTTCGTTGATTATTAGTATGATTATATGATGTGATCTATTGAATTTCTTTAATTGAAGATATGATGATTGATTATGTTTCATGTTTTAATGTTGATTTTAAGATCTTTTTATGTTGGTTCTGTTTATGTCGATTTTTATGTCGATTGTTAAAGATCTGATTTTTATGCATGTTTAAATCGATTTTAAAAGTTTATTGTTTTTGATTTCTGTTTTAAAAGTTGATTTTAAAGATCTGATTTTTATGCATGTTTATGTCGATTTTAGATCTGTTTATGTTGATATTAAATGTTCATGCATGTTGATTTTATATGTTTATGTCCATTATTATGTTGATTATGGTTCATGTTTTCATGTTTTAAGATCTGTTTATCTTGGTTCTGTTTATGTCGATTGTTAAAGATCTGATTTTTATGCATGTCGATTGTTAAAATTCTGTTTATATATGTTTATTTATGTTAAATTTCTGTTTATTTCTGTTTATTTATGTTTATGTTGATTATGTTTCATGTTTTCATGTTGATTTAGATCTGTTTATGTTGATTTTGTTTATTGTTGTTGGTTTTAATCCTTTGTTTAGTTTTATGTTCTTTTTAAAGATTAGTTTATTATTGTTAGTTTTAATCTTAGTTTAGTTTTAAGTTTTGTTTATTATTGTTGGTTTTAATCCTATGTTTAGTTTTAAGTTTTGTTTTAAGATTGGTTTATTATTGTTGATTTTAATCTTAGTTTAGTTTTAAGTTTTGTTTATTATTGTTGGTTTTAATCCTTAGTTTAGTTTATTATTGTTGGTTTTAATCTTAGTTTAGTTTATAATTATTGGTTTTAATCCTTTGTTTAGTTTATTATTGTTGGTTTTCATCTTAGTTTAGTTTTAAGTTCTGTTTATTATTGTTGGTTTTAATCCTTAGTTTAGTTTATTATTATTGGTTTTAATCTTAGTTTAGTTTATTATTGTTGGTTTTAATCCTTTGTTTAGTTTATTATTGTTGGTTTTAATCTTAGTTTAGTTTTAAGTTTTGTTTATTATTGTTGGTTTTAATCCTTTGTTTAGTTTATTATTGTTGGTTTTAATACTTTGTTTAGTTTTATGTTTTCAAATCTTATTTATGTTGATTTTAGATGTTTATTTATGTTATTGTTCTGTTTATTTGTTGGTTTATGATCTGGATGTATGGTAAAATCCCAATGATGATGGGGTAAAAGCTGATAAATGTGTGCACGAATAAGTAAGCAAGTTCATGCCACCTTGGGCTTAAGCACAAAGTAGGTTGATACAAATGCACTATTGCTTATGCCATTTCAGTTACATTGATGGGGTTTTGCCTTATTCTTTACTATCTTTGTTCTGTTTTAGTTGCACCATTGTAGTTTCTTCAATTAATTATGGCATAAACATGTAACTCTGAGTATTAATGGCATATCATAGATGTATTTTGCGTCCTTACTTGTGTTTACTCGAGATGAGGCTGAATTACTTGCTTGTGCACACGTTTAAATGATGTTAACCTTAAACAATCTGAGGGAAATAACGCAAGTGAAACATGGGAATAAAAATTGATGAATGATGCTAAATGTTAAATGTTAAATTGATGAATAAAAATTGCTTGTGCACATGTTTAAACAATCACCTCAATGACTAATGAGGTGTTCCCAAACGCAATGGTACAACTTAAACGGAACAGAGGAAGTATATAATCATATTAGCATATATTCCTTTACAAAATGTTGATTTAAATCTAGATTTCAATCTAGACTATACAAAATGTTGCATATAATCCTTTACAAAATGTTGATTTTAATCTACAACATACAAAATGTGGCATATAATCCTTTACAAAATGTAGCATATTTTCATCCTTTACAAAATGTTTATCCTATGACTAATTAATTTCAATCTTCTTGAGAAAGAACATTGAGATTAATTAACCCGCGACGTAAGTATTCATTTGTTGAATCTATTAGCTCAGTAGCAACTTCAAGTTGGCTTGGCAATTTACCTAGCCTGTCTAATCTATTCTTTCCCATATGTGGTTGCTTGTAATTGTTACCACCTTTAACTTTAAGTACTTCAATCATGCATAATTGATATTGAATCCATGAGTAATTAAAAAGTTTTGGATTGAATGTTTCATATGCATCATAGACTGCCTTAACTAAAGCTTCTAAATCCCTGGGAAATTCTTTAAATTGAATCGATTGAAGCACATTAAATATACCTAGATCCAATATATTCATGTCTAGATTAGATGCCGGTTTACAGACAAGCCTAATATTGAACCCATCTTGTGTAGCAGCTTCATTGAATGCTTGATCATTAATTAATTAATATGTGTGGTCTTGCATTGTCTTGTTGTATCCATATATCCCTGACTCCATTTGCTTGCCATTTTGATCTGATTGCTGGTAAAACTTCGGCAATTAACTTTTGCCTTATGACATTTCGGGTAACTCTTGTAATTGCTTTTAATTCGGGTGCCCGCTGGCCTATTACTTGAACTCCTTACTGCCCTTTGTATTTCTGTAAAAGGGAAGATGCCTATCTTTCCATCCCATAATATGTCTCCATTGTTGTTGATTATAGGTCTAGCAACAGCTACTATGAACATGACTTTACCTATAAATTTCTTGTTTTGAACACACCTCACTAGTGGAAAAAACCTTAAGGGCTGCGGTTTTTTAGCCCCTATGGGCTGCGTATTTTGACCCCAGCCTTTATTGGAGCAGCCCAAAATAATAATTAAGGGCTGCGGTCAAAATACGCAGCCCAAAAAAGACTAAAGGGCTGCGGACAGGTCTAAAAACCGCAGCCCTTTAGTCTTTTTTCAAAATAAAAAAAAAAATTTTTTTTTTCCTTTTCGTTTAATTCCAAAATTATACCCAGAAATTCCAACGAAATTCCAAAATTATACCCATAAATTTCTTCAAATCAAAACGAACATAAAAAAACGAACATAAAAAAAAAACGAAACAATCTTCAAATCTGAAGAACATCAAGACAAACATCAAATTTACAGATTTACAATCCAGAAAAAACGAAAAGAAGAAAAAAAGTTCATCGAATTTTACAGATCTACAATGAATTTTACAGATCTACAATCACAATGAATTTTACAGATCTACAAAGAAAAAAAGAAAAAACGAAAAAAAGAAAAAAAGAAAAAAGCTATTGAACCCAGAAAAATTTTACAGATCGAAAGATCGAAATACATGAAAAACGAAAAACGAACCCATAAAATCGATTTTGAAGAAGGAACCCAGACTTTGAAGAAACGAACCCAGACTTTGAAGAAACGAACCCAGACTTTGAACCCAGACTTTACAGATCTACAATCACATCGAATTTCTTGAAGAAACGAATTTCTTGATTAAATACCCATACTTTGAAGAAACGAACCCAGACTTTGAAGAAACGAACCCAGAAAATCGATTTTGAAGAAGGAACCCAGAAACGAACCCAGATTTAAATCTCGTTGAAGAAGGAACGAACCCAAACTTTGAAGAACTCGTTGAACCCAGAAAAATTTTGATTAAAGTTTGATTAAAGTTTTGATTGAAGACTTTGATTGAAGGAGACTGCCATTTTTAGAAGATTTAGAGAACCAGAAAAACGGCGCCTAAGGGATTAAATTTTTAGGGTTAAGAGGGAGAGGGAGAGGGAGAGGGAGAGGGAAACGGCGCATATAAGTGTTTTATTAGGGTTTAGCTTAGAGAATCAGACTAGGCGTACGTTTTATACCTCAAATTGATTTTTTTTTTTTAAATGAATAAGACCTAATTAATGGCGGTTTTCTTTTTTTTTTGGAAATACTAAGGGCTGCGGACAGGAGGAACAACCGCAGCCCCTTCCTCTATTTTTTTTTTTATTTTCTTAATTAAATTTCAAAGTGTTAAGGGCTGCGGACATCAATAAAAACCGCAGCCCCTTGCTTTATTTTTTTTTTTTAATTTAATTTATTACATTTCCAAGGGGTTAAGGGCTGCGGACATTTATAAAAACCGCAGCCCCTTATTATTTTTTTTTTTGAACTTTTTTATTACTCAAATGGGCTGCGTTTTCCTAAAAACCGCAGCCAATGTCTCGCAGCCAATAGCTTTTTTTCCACTAGTGGGCCTATATGGCTCTTCTTCTTCCCATGTGAATAAGTAAAATCTTTGTGTCTCTCGACTCATATAAAACCACTTCTCATCTATGTGTAACATGTTGTACATCAAACCAAACTTGGGCAGTGTGTTCACTGTTGCCGGTATAATTTGAGATAAAATAAAATTAAGTCGATTAACTTTGTGCTCATGTGACAACTTTGGTTTAATTGAATTTGTGTGGGATCTAAGGTCTCCAGCCTTTAACATTCTATACTCTTGTGAATGACCCATTTTCATCTTACTAGCAATTGCTCTAATTGTTGTTCTTTTCTCAATTGGAATTGCATTAAGTGCTTCCATGTTAAAAACATTTTTTTTCCTTCCAACCTGTCCTCTCTTCTTATTTCTAACATCAATAACACCTCCATTAGCTATGGAATTTTTGGCACTTTCCCATAGCCTCCAAACAGTCCAACGTGATACATTATGTGCAAGAGCTGTTGCCTTTATACTTCCTTCAGGCAAGATAATACTTGGGGGTTGACAAAGGCAAGTTAATTGTTGAACACTCAACTTCCTTTTTTCAACCGTGAGTTCCCTACTAATTGTTGTTGTTTGGTTATCAGCTGGATGGTTGGGTTCTGATCTATTGCTATTTGGTTCTACTGTATTGTTGCTGTTTTGCTGATTCTGATCTTGTGCTGATGTTTGGGAATTATTTAAACACAATTCTAAACTGACATTAATATTCCCATACGTTTCACTTTTGTAATCTTCAAAAACATTATAATCAACAATTAACCCTAATTGTTCAAAGTAAGAAATAAATACCTCAATGTCGGGATTGAAATTCTCATCAACGTTTGTGTCATCCATCTTGTTTGCTTATCTTCAAAAATCTACAATTATAGTGCTAGTGTGTGCTTGTGTTCTTTTGTAGTGTTAAGAACCCCCTTCCCTAATTAATTAAATGCCTCTTTTTCAGAGGTGATGATTAAGATCGAGTTAGACCCTCGATACTTTGAAGTTGAAGCTCAAAGAGTCAAGGAAAATGCGGAAAAATTAAAAGAAGAACAAAGACTTAAGAAAATGCTAAGATTTTAAAGGACGCTCAAAGATGGAAGGGAAATATGGGGAAATCAAAATTCCCAAACTGATTCTGCCTTTATATAGGCTGTGTATTATTGCTGTATTTTCATTTTGATGTTGGTGGGGAAATTTCATTTTGGGGGGAAAGTTTAAATTTTTGGGTTAAGTGTATTTTGGATTGTATTTTGGGTTAAGCGTATTGTGGGTATTAATTTTGGGAGGGAAAATCAGTTTATGTGGACTGATTTACTTGACAATTAAAACTGTTGTTTTTTTATTTAAATATGTTAATTTTAATAATATTAAAATCAGCAAAATCCACTAAAATTTGAAGAAATCAGACCTGATGTGACAAGCCTTAATTCCTGTGCCAAGAGGGTGTGGTGCAACTAAAACGGAACAGACGAAGTAACAAACTCAAAAACTACTAGAAACCAAGGCTTTTGGTGGATGCTTCTTCTATGGACAACTATTGCTTCTTTCTTTGACACATGCATTGCTCTTCAAGACACCTGGCAACATATACATTTGGTGGATGCTTCCAAACTGAAAAAAAATTTGTTGCTTAACTAAACCGCTACTTGATGTACGGGTTTTACGTATTTTTTTAATTCCAAAAAACGCTTAATGAAATAACGGTTTAATTTATTTTTTAAAGTTAACCGCTTTTTGAAGTAGCTGTTTTTTTAAAAAAAAGGAAAAAAAAATATTTCCCCCGCTGTCCTATGTGGACAGTATCTTGGGAATTATTTTTGAAACTAACATAAACTGGGAAATATATTTTAAGAAAGTTATATTTAGGGAAAAGACTCCAAATAAACCCACTTTTTCAAAAATTGACATTCTATTTGATTCCTTCAAACCATATCTTTTCCCTAATTAAGTTTGTGCATAATTCAACAAATAAATTTGTAGACATTATGAGATTATTGAAACATTGTAGTTCATGACCATTAAGGAGCTCATCCATCCACCTTGAACCTGTTAGATATGAAGTCATACATAATTCCTTGTGTATATGGCTTACATATAGGGATGGCAATTCAGTCCGGATCCGACCCTAGTCCGATTCGATCATCCGATTCGAGTTCGATGATAAAGTCATCCGACTCCGACTCCGACTCCGACTTTATGATCCGAGTCCGAGTTAGAGACGGACCGGAGTTGGACCTTATTAAAAACCCGAGACTCCGACCCGACTCCAACCCTGAAGGACATCCGACATTGAATTTGACTTTTACACTAATATTTTGTTTCCTTTAAAACTCTAGAAGTGACTAATTCAAGCTCTCTCTCATAGTATTTGTAATTTTCGATTTTAAAAAATTACTTGTCTTTTATTTAGATTAATGAATCAAGATACGACAAATGAAATCAAGAGAAATAAAATACACCAAATCAAAATACAAGAAAATTTTATTAAATTATAGCAGTAGGATCATTTCTTTTGTTAAAAATTGAATTCAAATTAAAGTACATATTTTTTTGTTAAATTGTATTTGAAAAAATATATTTTGTTAATTTTGTATGCTTTAAAATCATTAGTACAATATCACAATGATACTGTTTGATAATAATAATCCGACTCTGCATCCGACTCCGTTAGATATCCGAGAGTCCGAATCGGGGCAAATTTGGAGTATGCATAATCTGACTCCGAGTGGAGGTGGACTGAAAACAAAAGTCCGACTATTATCCGGAGCAAAGTCGGAGTATGTATAATCCGAGTCGAGTCCGACCCATTGCCATCCCTACTTACATAATACACACTAACATAACCAATTAAACGAGCCATCATATCCCAAAAATTATCCTCGTCATCTATATAATCCTCGATTAAGAGATGCAATTTAATATTCATATCATTATCCATACCTACAAACACACAAGTTTGAAATTCAATACAAAGAGCATTTAGCAAAATATAATTAAGTGTACAAAAATTAGGATGCAATTAAGTCATCCAACACAAGTATAATCCTCTAACTACCACAAAAGTAAAAGCAAAAGTTAATCCTCTAATTTCCAAAACATGATTAGAGGATGAGTGCACATACAAAACATCCATATGCTACAAATCTAGTCACTTTAGTAAGTACAGACTACTACTACTACTTGGACCCTTTATGTTGTGCATACATATATCGAATGTACTCGATACGCTTTTGTTCATCTGGTAAATCAACCAAAATGTTCCTTTTTTTGTGGATCTTCATTAAGTGTGCAAGCATAGTAAAACTTCGGAGAGCTAAAATCAAAATCACTCATAGACCATAATTTACTAATCGCATCAGTCTCAGAGTATTTTGGTTGAGCAACACTCATGGAACTTAACATGTTGACCATAGCAGCCTGAAAATCTTTGGATGAATTGTTCCTCTCACAAATGATTTGCACCATATTATCAATTCTTTCAACTGGTGCAACACTTCCTCCTTTTGGTTTAGTTCTTTCGATTTTAGCACTTTTATTACTTTCAAATGTATCATTTTCCATGACTCTTTTTCTTTTTCCTTTATCGTTCATGTCAAGAGTCTCGGGTAGATTAGGAGATGTAGAATTAGATTCTCTTTACATAGTATCCCACTCATCATTTCCCACATTAGAACTAACATCTTCATAACCCGTTGAAAGTGAGCATTGTAGGGAGATGAAGAAGGAACATACAGTAGTGGAAAAAACCTTAAGGGCTGCGGTTTTTGAGCCCTTATGGGCTGCGTATTCTAACCCCAGCCATTATAGTAGCAGCAAGAAATATTAGATAAGGGTTGCGGTCAAAATACGCAGCCCAAAAAAGACTAAAGGGCTGCGGACAGGTCAAAAAACCGCAGCCCTTTAGTCTTTTTAATTTCAAAATAAATTTTTTTTTTTTGCTTTTCGTTTAATTCCATTCCAAAGACCATCGTTTTTTTTGGATCTGAAAATGAACATTCAAACGATGAACAACAAACATAAAAAAAACCCAGATCGAACATCAAAGAACAAGAACATCAACTATATAGATCTTACAGATCTTACAGAACAAAATAGATCAAACCAAACTTACAAATAAAAAAAACGAAATAAAAAAACGAAAATCTTCCAAGAACAAATTCCTAGATCTTACAGATCTTACAGAACAAAATAGATCTTCCAAGAACAAAACAAACAAAACAGAACTTACAGATCTTTCATCAAACTTACAAGGTTTCTTCATCAAATTCTCAAAACAGAACTTACAAAACCTAGATCTTACAAAACGATATCTTCACAACAGAACTTACAAATTCCAAGAACAAAACGATGAACTATCAAAGTAGAACTTACAAAACCTAGATCTTCAAGATATCTTCAAAATCTTCAACCTAAGGATGCTATAATCTTCGAAATTCAGATCTGAATTTTGAAGAAAATTCTCGCCAAAATCTTCGAAATTCAGATCTGGATTTTGAAGAAAATCTTCAAGGTTTCTTCATAAAATTCTCGCCAAATTCTCGCCGGTTTTGAAAAATCAGAAACGGTGTAGTTTGATGAAAGTGAAAGAAATGTAAAGAACCCAACAATTCTCGCCAAAATGGAAGAAATGAAGGTGAAAATGGTAAAGAACCAAAAAACTTACAAAAATTCAAGATCTACAAACTCAAAAAATTCAAGATCTACCAAAATCTTCGCCGTTGATGAAGGTTTGTAAGGGTTTCGAAGTTTAGAATTTTTGAAGTTTTGAAGGTTTGAAGGAGGAACTCTTTGTTAGGGTTGATGCGCCGTTTTGAAGGTTTGAAGGGTTTTGAAGGTTTGAAGGGTTTTGAAGTGAACGGTTTTGAAGGTTTGAAGGTTTGAAGGGTTTTGAAGTGAAGGGTTAGGAGGCACCGTTTAATTTGTTAAGTTTTGAAGTGAAGGGTTTTGAAGGTTAGGATGCGCCGTTTTATGTTATATTAGGGTTTAGCTAGGAATTCATGGGCTTAGGGCTGCGGACAACAATAAAACCGCAGCCCATTATATTATTTCTTTTATTTGCTGCGGACAACTTTAAAAACCGCAGCCCATTTTATTTTTTTTTTTAAATTTATATATTGGCTGCAAACTAAAACCGCAGCCAATGTCTCGCAGCCAATGTCGTTTTTTCCACTAGTGTTATATACATCATCATCTGGTGCTTGAACTTGAACATCAATAGGATCAGCCACTGGAGTAAACTTTTCAGCTCCTTGGGCGCATCCTCCAAATACTTGATTTATTTTAATTTCAAGTTCAGGTTCAATTCCTTCATCCTTAAATGATTCAAATTTTGAATTTTCCTATATAAAGATAAGAAATAAGTGAATGCTCTCAACCCTTTTTTATCACATTACTTAAATACAACAACAGTAAAATAAACTAACCTGAATCTTTAAACTCCACCACTCATCACTTGCATTAACTGTTCCTTTCTCGTGATCCCATCCTAATCCTGTCTCTTTGGATTTTAAATTTTTCCAAAGCATCCATTTAGGTCTCATACCATCCAATTTATTTTTGAGTCGAGCTTTACCCCATGGTAAATTAGTTACTTTATGCCAATCTTCTACTAATTTTGGCCATAATTTCTTGTGCGATGTTATTGCACCATTTTTACCTTTGCTCCACAATGTATGCTTGATACACAAGTCAAAAAGCATATAAATTAACTCCTTCGACCATATATTCCTATTTGTATTGGCCCCCTCTTGATTTTCATTGTTTGTCTCACCATGTTCAACCTTATTGCTCTTCTTTCGACCCATCTAAATATATAGCGAATGACTACTCTAAATGTTCTAAACCATATCAATACTACTACATAATGAAAATCGGAGAAAAATTACTCTAAATGTTCTAAACCATATCAATACTACTACATAATGAAAATCGGAGAATAATTGCTCTAAATTTTCTTATCTTTGCAATATTCTCTAAATCACTCTTGAATCCCGTTCATATTTCTTAATCCAATTCGTAAACCCCATTAAAATTCCAAAATCTCACTTGTTGTACAACTAATTTAAAACCAAAAGCACAAATTACAACTCATATCCTAAACATAAACAAAATCCAAATTAAAATACAAAATAAAAAAAATTTTCCATCCTATTTCTATCATCAATTAGTTAAATAAATTCAAAATTGTGAATATCCAAATTAAAATATCAAGTAAAAAATAATTTTCCAACATATTTACATCATTAATTTGTTAAATGAATCAAAAGTAAGGAGATACTAAGCTTAACAATTTACTGTGATCAGATCTTAAAACTAGTTTCCCAAATGCAACGAAATTAACACCACTAATTACCTAATTAACTACATTTTAAGTGTAAGATTCAAAATGTAAAGGAGCAAGATCAAGGTTCAAGAGTAATAAAATATATATGGTTTAAAA
This sequence comes from Amaranthus palmeri, assembly GCA_019776075.1. NCBI lineage: Eukaryota > Viridiplantae > Streptophyta > Magnoliopsida > Caryophyllales > Amaranthaceae > Amaranthus > Amaranthus palmeri. The sequence goes on along the minus strand of JAAKBH010000355.1, from coordinate 418,027 downwards.
TTGGTCAAAAAATCTAACAAAATTAACACTACTATTTACCAAATTATCCACATTTTAAGATCAAGATTCCAAAATGTAAAGAAGCAAGATCAAGATTCAAGAGTAAAAAAATATGATATAAAATAGGTGAAAAAAATGTGATATAACAGGTCAAAAATGCAAATCAATTTCATATAATCTGAACAAATAATCTAACAAACGAAAATGGTGCAATTGATCGAGAGACTAACCTGCTCTTTAATCTTCAGTGCTCACATTCCTTTATGCATTTTTTCTGAATTGTTGATGAAGTATATGAAGTTGGGAGTAGGAATTAGTAGGTGAAAGAGATGTTATAATAAATGAGGGTAGAATAGTAATTTAAATGTTAAAAACCAACAGCTAATCTTACACATCTAAGAAATGTAGTTGTTCATTTTTGGCGGAAAAGCCAAATGAAAAGCTACCCTAAAAGCTACTTACTAAACAAATATTTTAGCTGTTTGACCAAGCTAAAAGCCAAAAGTGAAAAGTCAATCCAAAAGCCATACAAAAAGCTATTCACCAAACAAGCCCATATTCATTGCATTTCTTTGTTGTTTTTGGTCATTGTGTATGTTATTATTACACTGATTTCTTTCTTCTCCTCCATCCTGTTTTAGACGTTACTTTCTCTCTCATCTCAAAACCATTTTCATGGCTTCTTTAACTCTTTTTTCCCTGTTTCTTGATCAATTTTAGTTCATTTTAATTGAATAAAAATAAAGATTGGTTTATTATCTACATATTAAGGTTTGTTTTGTTATTTTTGGGATAGTTTGGGATTTGCATTCCCCTTGTTTTGACCTTCCTTCATCCTCCATTGTTATTTTCTTGAAGCTTTACTATTTTTTTTGAGATAATAGAATAATGAATCTAAGAGTGATTCTCCTTCGTATCTTTATGATGGTCTTTTGTGAATATGCAGAATTGTGTTCTTGTTCTCTTCATGGTCGTTCACATTCATACTCAAATGAAATTCTTAAGTGGTCCAAAAGAGATCTTGAGGCTTATCACAAATCCTTGGAAATGATGCTATATTTACTTATTATGAATCTCCACCTTCTTCTCCTTTTGTTGAAAAGAAACCACCACCAACAATAGTTGAATGGTTGTATAAGTCTCCATTTGTTAAATCCGTTAAATTCACCAAATGTAAAAGAATATCCACTTGATTTGATTGTCCCTGACACTCTTGAAGATGTCATTGCTTCTAGGGCTAAAAAACCCTAAAAATCGTTTATGATGTTTGTAAGGCTTTTCTGATTTTCTTTTTGTTTTTAGACTTATTGTTGACATTTTGGTGCTAGTTATGTTTGCTCGTTTATATTGATGTTTTGTTTCTGTTTTTTTTAAAAGTGTTGATGTTTCGTATGTGCCCCTGTTTCCATTTTATTCTGAAATTTTTATGTTGATCTTTTCCATTTGTTTCTGCTGGTTAATGTTGATGTTTCGTATTGGTTTCATTGATGAGGTTCCTGTTTTAGAATTTGTTTGTATTGTTGTTCGTATATGCCCCTATGATGAACATTTTATTAAGGTTCTTGTGATCTCTAATTTCTGAAAAATAACTTTAATTACTTGGTTGAGTAGCATTTGTCTAACCTAAACACATCAATTGATTTTGTATGCATGTTAAGTTGCTTCATTTGTTGATGAATATTCTAAAATCTGAGTGGATTCATAACCTCTATGATGAATCAAGGGGCTTTTTATTGATATAATAAAAAATAATGAAGTTACTTATCAAAACATGAACATTAATCATTGATATGCTAGGTTTTTTAAGTCACATTTTTGTTGATGATTAAAACAAAAATTAAACTGAGGGGCTGTGGTTTTTTTATCATCTTTGAGTTTCTTCAATTGCTTCATCATATCCTTCATGAATTATTTGGGAATGGTATGCAGCATCCTATTCTCTGTTTGTGTTGGTTGTTGAACTCTATTTGGATTGAGAAAAGCAACAGCTTCTCTAACCAATTGTGTTAGAATTCTTACTTGGATCCTTAACCGACCATTGTCTTCTTGTACTTTCTTCCCAAAATATGGTTGTATGTAGTCATTACACCCCTAAACCTTTAGGGTTTCTTTTAAATGGTGTTGTAATGAAATCCACACATTAGTTAAGGTCTTTATATGTAACTCTCCGAATGCATCTTCAATTGTTGTGATCAACTCGGTCATGTTTTTGGCATGTTTTTATGCATTAGTGATTGTATTCTCCTAAAGAAACCCAAATCAAGACGATTACAATCAGGACTGTTTGGAGGTTGTTGTGTGAGAATGAATGTTATACCCCCTTGCCTATTGTGTTGTTGCCAAATTAGATCATCATTTGTGATAAGAATCCTTGCATTATCTTGTTCAATAAAAATAATAGACGGACCTTCACTTAGCCATTTCCTCAGTATAGCTAGAATCAATTGTTGTATAAGCATACTCCTATAAACCTCTTAAGTAACTCACTCGGTTGGTTTAATCTCTATTCACCCCTTTGGACAATTTTTTGAGTCTCTTTGTGCTGCCAGCCTATTGATGAAAGAGAAAATTGCAATTTTCCTATCAAACATGCATTGGCCTTAGCCCTTAGGTATGAATATTGATGACTTCACTGCCCTATACAGGTCTTTTCATTGTGTGCTAAATACTAGGAGTGTTCAAAACCGGTTACCGGGTCGATCCGGATCCAAAAATCCGATGAGTACCCGCTTTTTCGGGTACCTAAAATTGCGATCCGGTTCCGACCCGATTTAAACCGGGTACCCAAAATCCGGATACCCGGTTTAAACCGGGTCGGAAACCGGATACCCGGTTTTATTAGAATGTTTTTTTATTTTTTATTTTTTTGTCGTTTTGTCGTTCAAACATACGTTTGTTTATCTCTATTTTCACTTAATTCATATCCAAATTTTTTTTTTATATAAAATTCATACAAACTCCCTAAAAATCTTTAACTTAATTAGTCATTAAAGATTAATTAAGAAAATGAAAGAATAATATTATTGTTCATGGGCTTAAGTAAGAACAATTATAAAATTCAAATACTAACTCTTAAAAAATATTCAATCCAAGGTTAGCTTAAGAGATATCATGATCATTTTATTTGCGAAAAAAAGTATAAAAAAATATAAATAAAGAAAACCAGATACCGGATACCTGGTTTTCAAAAAATCATGATCCGGATCCGATATCCGGTTCTAAAATCGGGTACCCGACCTGGATTATCCGATTTGCAAAAACCAGGTAAATTACCCGATTTTAGAAACCGGGTACTGGATAATTCGGATCGGAATTTCCGGATCGGGTTATTATGACACCCTTTGCATTTTCTTGGTTGAATAAAACCACTTCTTGTCAATATGAATAAAATCGTACATCGCTTTGTATATTGGGTGTCTTTGAATGATGTCTTCTTGTATAATGCTTAAAATCCACTTAACCCTTCTTATTTTGTTGGCATCCGTTAAAGAAGGTAGGGCTAATACCCGGCCCGTCCGACCCGTTGACCCGCAACATAAATGGCCGGTCAATTTTTTAAAAAATTGGCAACATACGGGTCGGGTACCCGACCCGCTTTAACCGGGTCGAGTCATGAGCCGATATTAAATTTTAGCGAGTACTCGGTGACCCCAGTTTTAAAAGACACATTTTTTTAAACTGAATTTTTAGTTTTTCACTTCCCCAGACCCCAGTAGCCGTTCTCTTCTTTCTTCTTTCAATCTTCTTCATCTTCTTCCAAACTTTTTCGTATTACTCGATTGTAATATACTCCCTCCGTACTTTTTTAATTGTCCACATTACTATAACGGGTAGTTTCATATGTTTGTCCCATTTCCTAAAATGGAAAGTTTTGATACCCTCTTTTCACCCTCTCTCTCTTCTAATATCCCATTTATAATAATTAATTTATATTTTCTCTCTCATAATACCAATACAATCATTAATTCACACCACTAGTATAATAAAATAATACCCACAATCAACAAAAATTCACCCTCTCTCTCTTCTAATATCCCATTTATAATAATTAATTTATATTTTCTCTCTCATAATATCAATACAATCATTAATTCACACCACTATTATAATAAAATAATACCCACAATCAACAAAGATTCCCATTATCTTAATATGTGTGAAATCTTCAAATAGGACACACATATAAGAACGGAGGGAGTAATCTTTTCATCTTCATCGTTTTAATAGATTGTAATATGTTTTTAATCTTCATCTTCTCGGGTATGTAATATAATCAGTTCATCTTCGCTGTTCGTCGACTATCATTCATTTTACTCGTTGTTCCTTTCAGTTTTGCTGAGTTTGGGATTATTTTTATCATATTTAACCATCATTTCATTCGATTTTAACTTTGCTCATAAATACGACATAGAATAATGAAAGTCCTACTTTTTATTCTTAGTTTTTGAGTTAATGGAGTTTCGTTAATATTTATCTTGCTAATACTATTCTACCTGCATCAAACTTGATACTATTCTTGATTTTTTGCTCATATTATTCTTCCTTCTTCAAAATTTTAAGATAAAATAAATTTAAGATAAATATGACAAGTGTTAGACTCGAAATTTTAGTCAAAATTCAGCCCAAATTTTACTCAAAAATTGCTACATAATTAACAATAAAATCTGCCAAAAAAATAAAAATTTAAAATCAGGTGTCCGGTGTCCCCGCTCGACTTATGCGGGTATTCGAAATCCGGGTACCCGCATTAATTGGGTCGGGACACGGGCCGTTAAAAAGGGTACCCGACTAACCGGGTACCTGGCATTCCGGTACCCGAGATGCCAGGTACCCGCTAATGAACACCCCTAAAAGAAGGGTGTAATGGATTTGAATGTGCCTTTATCTCGCCTCTTTTTATCAACCTCCAAACCGTTGATGGTGCCAAGTCTAAACATGTTGCCACATCTCTAATGCAAATACGTTCGCCCATTGGTTTATATTCAAGTATGTTGGTGGTACTAGCACTCTTTTCCTTCCACAATTTTTATACTTTGATTCAACAACGTATGACTTGTTTTCTTCTTTGGTTTGGATTCCTCGTTTCCACAAATTTCTTATGGTTCTTAGAGTATAACCATATTTTTGAGCTATTCGGAAGAATGTACCATGAGGAAGTGAGTCACTAACTTTTAGTGACAACATTTCAGGGAAAATAAGATGCTTTAATTCATTGCTGAGCCTTGGCTTATGATGATCTTATTGCTGTAGTTCTTGTGCTTCCATGTACTGTGTTTCTTCCTCTGATTCTGAACTGGACTGTGGATCATATGAAGTTGGTCCAAAGTACCAAGCCCGACCCTGTTGTTCCTCATCACTACCTGAAGCCTTTGAAGGCAATGATGCAATTGATTTTTATTCACCAACAGTTAAGGTTATTGTTTTGAAGATAAATGAAAGATTTTTGGCGCGTTAAGTATGGTTGTTTTATTGATTTTGGTGTACTGTTTAGTACTACAACAGCCTTTATACACTAATTTGGAATTTGTAAGGTCATTTTTTCAGATTATTGATTGTAATTTTTCAGATTATAGTAAATTTAGATGATAATCCTGTCAGGTTTTTGGTACCTGGTATCAAATTACTCAACAACCAAAAGAGAATTCAAGAAAGAGAAAAGAACAAATGAAGAAAAAGAGTACAGAGGCAGAAAGTAAACAAAGAAGAATAGGGAAAGATTGCTTGTAATATTATAATAAAAGAGAGTAGTGTAATCCCTGAGTTCTTTGAGTGACTCAGTAACTCCTATAGTGTAAAACACTCCAATATTGTATTACAAGCATACATAAATTTATTTCCCAAATTGTATATATAGACAAGTACAACTTCTAGAATTGTACAGCTCATACACCCATAACCGAAAAGATTCCCTCTTGTAACAACTCTAAGAGAATTCAATTAATTTGCTTCTTTCCTTTTCTCGTGTATACGTGTTGTATGGTGGGCCTGGGCCTTGCATCATTCACTACAATACCCGCCCCAATGAAATTCACCTTGTCCCTAAGGTGGAACTCAGGAAAAAGGTCATCATTGTTTTGGAACGGCTCCCAAGTTGCATCATGATCAGACAATTGCTTCCATTTAATCAGCACTTCAGTCGGCAATTGTGGGTTATGAGGATCACGTCGCAGAGCCAAAACAGCTTCAGGTTCACACATTAACTCCAAGGTGGAGGAGAGTTGAGATGGTAAAGGGGTTGGATTAAAGGGCGCTCTGATGGCTGGTTTCAACTGAGATATGTGAAAAACAGGATGGATCTTGCAATCTGCTGGTAATTCGAGCTTAATAGGCAACAATACCTATGCGTTCCACAACCGAAAAGTAGGGTTGTGCAAAAATGGACCGGACCAGCGGGTTGGACCGGAATCGGAACCGGATTGGGTGAATCAGGTCCAGTCTCCAGGTCATTAAAAATATTAATTCCGGGTTTCCGGTCCGGTCAGGTCTAAACCCGGAAAAATCAGGGTCAGACCGGTTAGGGCCGGATGTATATAATACTTACATATTTTATTTATTTTTTTAAAAAAAAACTTCTTAAATTTACATAGGCTTTTAGGGTTTGAGACTTTTTGATTTTTCAATCCCACTCCCACAAACAGGAGCAGGCAGCAGCGATGCCCTAAGAGTCAAATTCTGATTTTTCTTCTTTCATTCCTTACTCATTTTAATCTCCCCAAAATATAGTTTCTGATTTTTCTTCAAGAATCAAGACCACCAAAGACTCTAGTCTCCATTTTCCAAGTGCAAAGGTAAAAGGCATTTCATATTTCTTTTTTATTTTAGTTTGAGATTTTGATTTTAGTTTTTTTTACATGAAAATCAAATTTACCATTAGCAAGATTTGGGTATTTTTTTATGTGCATATAAAAAATTAAACTTCATTAAATATTTTTGTTTTCTAATTTTCTTTACACAAGTATATGTAATTTGGTAATATTGTTTAGTAATTGAATAATACTTGGGTTTAATTGAAACATTTGATTTGAGTTTTTTTTCCAGATTTTCTTTACATTTTATTTGCTATATTCTTTTGTTTGCTATATTCTTGTTTTCTGATTTTTTTTACACAAATCAGATTAGTAAGAGTATAAGACAATATGTTATTAGCTATATTCTTTTGTTTGCTATATTATGGCATTGACCAAGTAATAAGACATTAGACATTAGACATGGAAGTAATTAGAAGGAATAATACGGGATGTTTTCACTTGGGATTATTTGCTATATTCTGTTTGTCATGCTACTGCTTTTATTTGGGATTATTTTATTGCTTTCACTTGTAATTTTACTAATATTAATATTCTTATTTTAATAGTGTTACATAATTTTACTAATATTAATATTATTATTTCGGATTTTTTTAATGAAGAAGGAATATAAATTAGATCGGAAAATAATGTTACATAATTTGTGCTTGTATTCTTCTAATTTGTTGAGTTGTAAGTTGTAGGCTTGTATTCTTGTAAGAAGGGGAGACCAACGAGGTTAGACAAGGTGCACATAACGAATTCTTTTTCTTGCAATGTAAGTTTTTCTTACATCATTGTGTATTTGTGTTAATAATATATTTTTGTTAATGAAATTTGAAATAGTGTTAATTAATGTTCAGATGAGCTCCAAATCGAAAAGACAATGCGCTGATGTATACTCCACTGATCAAACTGATGAAGCAATACAATCAGATGCAAATACAAACTCAATGGTTTTGGATTTTGAAGAACTATCTAAAAAGTTACCTCTTGATAAAAAACTAACGGAAGGACGTCAATACGTTGTTAGGAAAACTAAGAGAACAGGTGACTATTGGGTACATTTTGTTTATTATTTTGAAAATGGTTTATTGCGTTGTGAGTGAAAGTATTGTGATAAGACTTTTGCTTGTGATAGGTTTCTAAATGGTTCAAAAAATGTTAAGCTTCATGTGAGTAAATGTCTTGCTAATCCTATGAATTCAAGTAAAGGGAAGGGACAACAAGTGGAGTTATTTTTTCAATAGGGGGATAGGGATAAGTTTGGGGATGATTGTGAAGGGAAATTGAAGTTTGGTAATGTTAATTTGAAGGATGTTAAGGATGCAGTTTCTCAAATGATTATCATTGATGAGTGTCCTTTTAGAGTAGTTGATAAACCTGGATTTAGACGATTAATGTCTGTTGCTTGCCCTAGATTTCAAATGTCATCTCGTACTACTATTGCTCGTGATTGTTATTTAATGTACAAAAATGAAAGAGATAGGTTGAAAGATTTTCTAAAGACTTGTCAAAGAGTTAGTATGAATACTGATACTTGGACATCAATCCAAAGAATCAATTATATGTGTCTCATCCTTCACTTTATTGATAATGATTGGAAATTGCATAAAAAAATTATTAATTTTTGTCCGATTTCAAGTCATAAAGGTGAGGCCATTGGTAAGGCTGTTGAGGCATGCTTAGAATTTTGGGAAACCGAGGATAAACTTTTCACTGTCACTATTGACAATGCTAGCTCAAATGACGTTGCTTGTGTTCACTTGAGAAAATTAGTTCAACGAAATAGGGCTAATTGTATTGCAGATGGAAAGTATGTTCATATTAGATGTATTGCTCATATCATTAATCTTATTGTATGGGATGACATTAAAGAACATGGTGTGTGCATTGATAGGATAAGAAATGTTGTGAAATATATTAAGAACTCTCCTGCTAGAATTCAAAGGTTTAAAGATCTTGTAACTAAATATAATATTCAGAGCAAATCTTCATTGTGTTTTTATGTTCTTACTCGATGGAACTCCACTTATGATATGTTGGATACAGCTATCAAATTTGAACCTGATTTTGGTGGAATAACTTTACCTAGTGGAGATAAGAATTCTGAAAAGCCGCCAGATAATGATGATTGGGAAAAATTAAAAAGGTTGGTTGTATTTTTGAAAGGTTTTTACCTTTTAACTTGTCGAATATCTGGCTCTCTTTATGTGACAAATAGTAAAGGTTTTTTTTAAGGTTGCTGCTATTTAAGATATGTTAAAAAGATGGGAGAAAAATATTGATCTAGAATTTAAAGCAATGGCATGTTCAATGAAAAAGAAATATGACAAATATTGGGGGAACATAATGAAAATGAATATGTTGATTTATGTTGCTGCCATTCTTGATCTTCAAACCAAATGGTTGCCTGTTGAGTTGACACTTATTGATATGTATGGAAGGGAAGAAGGTTCAACACTTTGTGCTGATGTGAAGAAGTTTACTCATGAATTATTTGATGAATATAGAACTAAATATTCTCCTCAAGATTGTCAACCTATGAAGACTAGTGATGATTCTTCTATTCCAATTGATTTAAGTGAGGATGATGGACTATTGGGAAGTAATTACTTGCAAAGTATAAGGGAGAATACAGAACGCTTGGAGGGATCAAGTGAATATGATAGGAGCGAGTTAGATAGGTACTTGACTAATCGATTAGGGCCAACAGAAAACGGTATGGATACATTAGCATGGTAGGCTCAATATGGGCAAAGATATCCAATTCTTTCACACATGGCTCGTGATGTATTAGCTATTCCGTTGTCTACCGTTGCATCAGAGTCTGCCTTTAGTGCCAGAGGTCGAATTCTTGATCCTTTTAAGTGTTCACTATGTGATACCCAGATTGAGATTTAAAAAGGATTGATAGACTACTCATATTAACAAGATGCATCTTCTTTTCTAGGGAATCTATTTGCTAAGAACTCCATAGTTAAGCGTGCTTGGTGGGGAGCAATCTTAGGATGGGTGACCTCCTGAGAAGTTTTTCGGGTGCGCACGAGTGAGGCCAAAGTGCACTGGAAAGACTTGTGTTGATTTGTGGGGCCAGTCTACACTCTCCATGAGTATTCACCGGCAGTGCGAGGGGCCGGGGTGTTACAAATGGTATCAGTGCAACCCTGCGATTGTGACTGATTGTGTGTTCAGTGCACCTAGCGGGGAAAAAGATCCTGAAATTACGGTCCAACGAGGACGTTGTATTCTTAAGTAGGGGTGAATGTGATACCCAGATTGATATTTAAAAAGGATTGATAGACTACTCATATCAACAAGGTGTATTTTCTTTTCTAGGGAGTCCATTTGCTAAGAACTCCACAGTTAAGCGTGCTTGGTGGGGAGCAATCTTAGGATGGGTGACCTCCTGGGAAGTTTTTCTGGTGCGCACAAGTGAGGCCAAAGTGCGCTGGAAAGACTTGTGTTGATTTGTGGGGCCAGTCTACACTCTCCATGAGTATTCACCGGCGGTTCGAGGGGCCGGGGTATTACAAACTAACTCTTAAGGTAATATAATATTCACTTAATACTTTAATTTGGTTTATTATATATATTGATTATTTTAATGAATAGTTTTCTTATCAATGAAAGATGGTACAAGCTCTTGTTTGTTTACAAGATTATTTACGAACCAAGGGATCATTAGGTGTTGATATAGAAGAGAATTTGCGTGAATTAGAGGAATTGGGATAAGGTGATGTTATAATTGTATATCTATTTCATTTTTTGTTTTATTTACACTTTCATTTTTTAGTTTCTTATGTGTTATGGTTTTATGGACAGATATTTGTGAAGATGACGTGTATGACCAAGTGATTTATGTGGAGAGCTTGATTTGAAGTTCACAAATGTTATTTTTGTGAAGATCGGAATGCATTTGGACTTTATTTACACTTGATTAAAATTGTTTTGAAGGAATGTATTGAAGATATTAATGTATTAGACTTTTGGACTTTTGTTTTTGAAGATAAGACTTTGGACTTTTTTTTTAAGATCGAACATTGGACTTTTTTTATTAAGTATTATTAATTTATTATTAATAGACTTTTGAGATTGAAGTTAATAGCTAAAAAAGAAGCTAATATTTTCCAACTATACAATGATTTATTTTGAATTTTACTATATTAAAAATGTTAAAGTTTAAATCAATATTCTAGCCGGTCCAATCGGTCCGAACCTGGACCGGACCAGAATTTTTTCAGGGTCAGACCAGGACCGGACTAAATGAAACAGGTCCGGTCTCGGGTCCTCAAAATTTATGAAATCCGGTATTCCGGTGTTCAAACCTACCGAAAAGGGCCCATAACGGGGAGAGAGCTTATTACAGGGGTGACGGGCCAAGGATTGTTGGCGGTATGGTTGTAACTTAAGAAAGACCATGTCACCCATCTTGAATGCTAACTCACGACGCCTTTTATATGCCCAATGTTTCATTTGATGCTGAGCACATAAGAGCATGAACTTAAGTTCATCTACCACTGCATCCCTCTCTTTAAGCCAAAGGTCCACACTATCAATTGGAGTAGTGTTGTTATAAAAATGAATCAACACTAGGGGAGCTTGACCATACACAGCCATAAATGGGGACATCTTTGTAGACAAATGGGGCGAAGTATTGTAACAATACTCAACCCAAAGAAGCCAATTTGCCCAACTTTTCGATTTACCATTAATGAAACAACGCAAGTATGTTTCCAATGCTTGATTAACGATCTCGGACCGCCCATCGGTTTGGGGATGATAGGCTGTGCTGCGGAGTAAGGTAGTGCCTTGGAGACTGAATAACTCCTTCCAAAAAGTACTCATAAAAATTTTATCACGATCGGAGATGATCGTCATAGGAAAGCCGTGAAGACGGACGATTTCCTTAACAAAAGAAATTGCGACGGTATGAGCGGTGAAAGGGTGACGAAGCCCAATGAAGTGGGCACATTTAGACAATTTGTCCACCACGACTAAAATGGAATTGAAACCACCTGACGTAGGCAATCCCTCGATAAAATCCATAGTCACATCTTACCTAATTTGAGTCGGAATCGGCAACGGTTGCGAGAGACCTGCGGGGCTTTGATGCGAGGTTTTGTTTTGTTGACAAACTGCACATTCATGCACAAAATAGTGACCTGTTTCCGCATACCCTCCCTATAACAAAATTCAGCGAGTCCCAAATATGTTTTAAGTTCACCGTTGTGGCCGCCCACAGCTGAATTGTGATATTCGGCTAACAATTGATCAATGACGTGCGAAGTGGGGTGAATGACCAGTCTTCCCTTGTAACACAATTGCCCTTGAGTAACTGTAAAACCTCCTTATGCACCATTAGCTTCAATGTTTGCTCGAAGTTTACCAAGGATGGGGTCACTTGACAGCTCCTCCAATAACTTCTCCCAATTAATCCAAGAGGCAGTACTTATGGTTGCCAATTGAATCATATTAAAAATGGGATGTCGAGAAAGAGCATCGACTGCCTTATTAGCGACGCCAGGCCGGAATTTAATGTCAAATTGATAACCCAAAAGCTTTTGAGCCCATCGTTGATACTCGTGACCAATTTCCCGTTGCTCCAATATAAATTTCAGACTACGTTGATCGGTCCACACCGTAAATTGTCGACCTATGAGATAATGGCGCCATTTTTGGACGGCGAGCACAATGACCATTAACTCCTTCTCGTAAATGGGCTTGGCTTGGCCCCTAGGGCCCAAGGACTTACTATAAAATGCAAGGGGTGCTGATTTTGTGACAAAACTGCTCCTAATCCTTTCCCCGACGCGTCGGTTTCTACCACAAACGGGAGGGAAATAATCTAGCAATCCCAATACCGGGGCAGCCACCATCGCATCCTTGAGTAACATGAATGCCTGAGTGGCTTCTTCATCCCAATTGAAGCTATCTTTCTTAAGTTGTCTAGTGAGTGGGGCTGCGATATGTGCGAACCGGTGAATGAAGCGCCGATAATAGCCAGTGAGGCCCAAGAAACCCCTCAACTCCTTGAGGTTTCGTGGTACTGTCCAATCAAGAATGGTCTTAATTTTACTAGGATCCATTGCAACCCCGTCGCCCAAAATGATATGGCCACGGTAGCCCACTTCCCATTTATCCACTTCACATTTCTTCCCATTGGCATATAATTGATGAGTGCGCAAAATTTCCAAGACCAAAGACAAGTGCTGAATATGTTCTTGCGTACAAGAGCTATACACCAAAATGTCATCAAAGAAAACCAACACAAAGCAACGGAGATATGGTTTAAAAACCTCATTCATCAAGGATTGAAAAGTTGCGGGGACATTAGTCAAATCGAAAGGCATGACCAAGAACTCATAATGCCCCTCGTGAGTGCGAAAATCAATTTTATGGACGTCGTCATGATGCACTCGAATTCGGTGGTAGCCCGACTTAAGATCGAGTTTAGAGAATACCTTCGCGCCATGTAATTCGTCCAACATTTCTTCTATCACCAGAATAGGATATTTGTCTGCCACCGTTTCCTTGTTTAAGGCCCGATAGTCTACACAAAAATGCCACAACCCGTCTTTCTTTTTCACAAGCAAAACTGGACTGGAAAAGGGGCTGCATGATGGTTGTATTATCCCGGCCTCCAACATGTCGGCTACCAATTTCTCCATCTCATCTTTTTGTATTTGTGGGTAACGATATGGGCGTATGTTGACCGGATTAGTAACTTCTTTCAACACTATCCGATGCTATCTGGACCGTAAGGGAGGGAGTCCCTTAGGCATTTGGAACACCGAAGCAAATTCCTCCAAAATGGGCTTTAATTCAACCGGCGAAATTGGCTCAAGAGTTACGTCAGTTTCCGTTTCTTTCTCCAATTTTGTGAGCTCCACTAACACTCCACCTTTGTTCTTACAGATAATCTTCATCATGGATTTCAGGGTGATTTGTAACCTCTCCAACGTCGGGTCCTCTTTCAAGGTAACCTTGGTTCCTTGCCAACTAAACTGCATCATTGGAGCCCGCCAATTTGTCGATATTGTTCCCAACTTGGCTAACCATTTGAGCCCCAATATGACATCGGAATGTCCCAATTCAAGAGGCAAGAAGTTTTCGGTAATGCGAATGGTTCCCAAATCTAGCTCCACATCTTTACATATTCTGCATCCGTTCCTTATTTCTCCAGCGCCCAAGGTAACCCCGAACTCTTCTGTGGTAGAGAGCTTCAAATTCAGCCTAGCCACGAGCAAAGGGGAAATGAAATTATGTGTTGCACGTGGATCGATCATTACAATCATCTTCTCTCCCTTTATTGTGCCACTTAGCTTCATAGTGCGGGGATTATCGATACCCACTACGGAGTTTAAAGAAATAGTCACCGGTTCTCCCACTACTTCTTTTTCAACCTCAGCTTCATCTTCACTACTATCCCAAATCGGTTCATCATCATTCACAATTAACATGCTCATCTCTTTTCTCTTGCAAACATGTCCCATATGCCACTTCTCATCACTACGGAAACAAAGGTCCTTCTCCCGTTTTCCTGGAATTCTCGATCCGACAAAAGTCGAGTATTATCTGGGTTGTGTGTTTTGTATGGTGTAGAAGTATTGGGATGGTAATGTTTTTGTGGGGAAGAGTAGGACAGATATGTGAGTTTTAGGTACTGGCTGAGTGGGTTGGCTAATTTTTTTGGGTAGATGGGGTTTTTATGTAGGGTGATAGTACGGTTTGGGTTGTGGAAAAAGGGGTGTTTTGGGTTTACAATATTTTGTGAATAGTCTGGACCATCAGAAATCAACAATTTCTCTTCAATCTTAACGACCCATTCCATGGCGTCTTCCATTGTTACTGGGTGATAACGGGTTTCTAACGCGTCGTTTAACGCTAGAAGCCTTGGTCAATCAAACACATTTAAAAACACCCTAATTACAACTATAGTGAGTATAGAGGTAAGTTGGGGATAAAACCACAGAGAACAAGGGCAAGGAAGATTAAGTGCTATGTGTAGGGAAGTAGTGGTGTGTGTATAATAGAGGGTGTTTTAAGCTAAACTAAGGAAAGCAAATAAACAAGATTAATAAAAGCAATAGGAAACAAACGGGGTTGGTGAGGACTCACCCTAGGTCGATACTATGTTCTCATACAAAGCTAGGTCAAGGGAGAACGAGCGTGGCTCAATCGAGACACTCAAGATGGCATGGGGAAGTTGATGACCTATAGTCAATGCGAACGACCCATAATCGCCCTATGTCTCACAAGGGAGTGGTAGGACAAGATATGCATCGAATATCAATCAAACAAACCACAACAACCTCAACCCTAATCTAGCATATGAACAACATTCACCAAACCTAGGGTTTCACCAAACCAAAACCCCTAAGAAATCTACTCTAGCATATTTAAAGTAACTACAACTAAGAAGAAGTAAGAAAACATGATTGAAAGCATTAGGGCAAGAAGGAAATCAGCAATAATGAAAGATAGAACAATAACTCTAACTACCAACTACACTTGAAAGCATTAAGAACAACAATAACAAGATTGAAAGGTAAATTAACAAGATTTAAAGCAATAAATGAAGCATGAAAGGAGAAAGCATTAAATGACATAAATGAAAGACAACTAAGTAAATGAAAGTAATAAAGAAAGAAGACTTACATAAACTTGAAAGGAAATGAAAGATACAAAGCTTGAATGTAAATGAGAAAGCAATAAATCTCTAATCTAGGGCATGGAAATGAAAGAAAGCAATAAAAGTGATCTTTAATAGAAGAGAGGGTTTTTATTTACTAAAGCATAAGTGTTTAATACAGAAAAGTGCCTTTATATAGGCTACTAAAGGTGGGAACAAAAACCCTAAAAGATCCTACGTGGATTAAGCCTCGAAGAAAAACGCTGCGCTGGAATCAAGTCAGATTCGCCCGAATGGAAGGTCAGATTCGACCGAATCTAGTCCATTCGACCGAATAGAGGTCGAATTCGGGTATTCCAGAAAGCTTTGAAAATTGACTTGGGAGGCACTTGGAAGGTTCGACCGAATTGGGTTGGGTATTCGACCAAATGGATGATGAATTCGCTATTTCCAGTGACTCTAAGCTTTGGTCTTTTGCTGCTGCACCTACATTCGACCGAAGGTCCATAGGATTCGACTGAACCCTTGGTCTTATGCCCCTCTTTGTGCTCTAAACAACTCCAAACATTCATCGAATGAATTCCGATCTTCGCGAGCACTTCGGGGATGACCCGAGATGCTTGGAAATGCCTCGAAACACGTGCCTCTTCTTCGATTTTGATGTTTAAGCCTCGAACTCGATCCGATATACCTCGAAATCTCCCGAAAACACCTGAAATGACCTCTATACACCATGGAGACAAGAGCAAGGTAAAATCGAGTGTATAACGCATAAAACCAATGTAAAACATCGAGACTCGACACTAAAATAGGGACATAAATGTGCTCTAAATCGAGCACATCAACTCCCCCAAGCTTAACCTTTGCTAGTCCCTAGCAAAGAAACTAGGTAGGAACAACATGAAAGCACTAGGTATCCCAAAACAAACTAGCTACAAAAGCAAAACAAAACTAAACTACAAAAGCAATAAAAACCTAATACTTACTCTAGTAGGAATCACGATCGCACCTAGCACGTAAGACAAGCCCTTTAAACCTCAAGGTCTCCCAAAGAGGACGAGTAAGGTCTTGTGAGGGTTTTTAGAAGGAGACCCACAAATCCAAAGCATACAAACATGGTGAGCGAAGAACAAAACAATACAAGCATGTGCATGAGCAAAACTCTTCCCTAACCATAGGTGTGCAAGTACAATGGTCTCAATAGAGCGCAATACCAAAGAGCACGACCAATTCCGCAAGCTTGAAATCACTAGGGCAAGCTACAACACAGGCTATGCCACCCACTACCTAGAGAGGTCACAAGTCTACGCTCCCCGGGTAATTTCTCAGAAGATGTGAGAAATATGCAATGACGCTCATGTGTTTGATTTTGGTTCGTATTTCGCTCAAAATCTTCCGACTAAAGATGAGTCGGAAATCAAACACCTAATAGGGGAGAATCATGGGGATTGTGTCATATCTAACTCCAGCGCAGAACAAACTAATGGGACCAAGTCGAACAAGTTAGCACAAAGGGTTGTAACGTTGGCTTAGGGTTAAGGTGGGATACATTTGGGAATGTGGAGCTATGTAGAGGATAGCAAGTGACCCTAGACAAATAACCACAAACATCTCATAATAAACCAATGAAAATTGTATCCAACAACTATCAATAACCCAATAATCTCATGAAAGAACAGATGATCTCTATCATAAAACACCAAGAACATGAAATCTCATAAGCACAAGTGTCTCCAAGCTCATCTCCCAAAATGAATATAGACCTTTTCACTCACATGAATATGTATGTGTATAAACTCTCAATGAAAAAAACAAGAGAAAGGTCTCCTCAAATCATAGAATATGTATGAATAATAATAATGAAAGCGCTAGAGAAAAAGGGAGAAAAGTAATATGAGCTGGGCACAAAATGAAGAGAGTCATATAAACCAACAACCTTGATATCATAACCAAAAGCCCACAGTTACTATAGCACACAAGAAACCCCACCATCACTAAGCTATCTTCTAGGTAAGAAGAGGCAATATTTGGCTCATGTAGAGGCTAAATAATGTGGCTACAAAAGAAAGGAAAGGCAAAAACTTGGCTTATCCTAAAGTCAATTTCGTTCAAGGTAGGCTATTTGGCTATGTTGTTAAATTCTAGCGAACGTGTTATCATCCCTGGTCTCAAGAATAGCCGACTATACTGGAGAAGAACCGACACAATACTTAGATCCCCTAACTAGCACTCACAATGAATGGAACTCGCAAGGAGTCCAAGAAGGCTCAATACTCACAGGCTAGTCGAAATGCGCCTCTAAAGGTAGTCATCCAAGCCACCAACCAAGCAAACCCCAATTCCCCCAAGCTATGTGGAAAACAGTCGAACTCTAGGTCCCAAAACAGGCACAAGGCTAAGGAAATACGAGTTTGCATAGGGACATGAAATGTGCACAACAGAAGCTTGCATGCTAGACTAACAACTCAACCATTTATTGAAAGCAAGTATAAAAACACAACTATACAACCTAAACACTAAACATGCGAAGAACTAAAAGAAAAACTTAACAATAGTTACAATAATGCAAATCTTTCAAGATTTTGAAAGCGTAAGCGCATCCTCCCCCAAGCTAGCTCAAGAACCGTCTCGGCGATGGGGAAGGCGAAAGAAAAACCAAAAGAACGAAAGATAGGCATTATTGGAACTAAAGGGAACACAAAAAAAACATCATATAAACAACATCAAACACCGGGTTATCTCCCGCAAGTACTTTTGTTTAACGTCGTTAAGTTCGACCCAGCTAACCACCAGCTCAAGCAACAAATGAAAAGCTAGGGAAAGAAACCATACCTGAGCTAGGAACGGACTCACTCCTAGCATTGCCATCACCTCGAACATTGTGACCCAACTCTCCACCTCGCAGCAGTGGCGGAGGTAAGCAATGTAGCGCCGGGGTCACCCGGATGAAAACTCAAATATGGGGCTCCCCCAAACTTAGGTGGAGCCATCTTCTTCTTTTTGTATTCCTATTTCTTTCTTTTTCTTACCCCCTTCCTTTTGCGAGGTTGCTTGTCAATACCATAAACTTCTTCATCATTTGGAGCATGCACAAGAACAAACTCCTTCTCCTTTACTACATCATCTTCCTTCTTCTTCATCTCATCAAACTTCACCTCATTACAAGAGATAACCACATCATCATGCATATGGGCATCAAGAAAATCAAGCCCTCCAATCTTATCATCTTCAGAATCATCCACAACATCTAGAGAGAAAAGTTGCTCGACCATGGGCTCTTTTGAAGACTTAGCAAACCCAAAAACCGCTTGCTCATTGGCTACCCTTATAGTAATAGTCTCGAACTCGCAATCAATTAGGGCACCCAAACTCTTCAATGCATCTCTCCCAAGTATGAGGGGAGTATAGGGGTCTTCCACCATATCAAGAACAACAAAATCACATGGGACAACAACGCTCCCCACTTGGATTGGAAGATCCTCAAACTCCCTACATGGTACTTTGACGCTCCGGTCGGCTAGTTGGATGGATTTCTTTGATGGCTTAAGCTCAAAAGCAAGGTGCTTAGCAATACTCATCGGCATTAGGCTAATAGAGGCCCCCGAATCGGCAAGTGTTCCTTTGGGTTTTTGGTTCCCAAGAGTGACGGGGAGCACAAAGAGTCCTCTAGCCTTTTCCTTCTTTGCCCAAGTGCCTTGAACAATAGCACTAACTTGCTCCGGTAAATTGACAACCTCACTTTCAAGCCGCTTTTTGTTCCCCAAGAGTGACTTCAAGTACTTGGCATATTGAGGCATTTGCTCTATTGCCTCTAAAAACGGGATCTTCTCCACCGCTCTATATGGGAAAGGAAGCGGTGGGCCATGTAAACGTTCGCAAGCTCGCCACTCTTGGATTTCTTTCCAATTATCCTCTGGCTCCAACTTCTTCTTTTCTTTTTCATTCACTTCATCCCTCTTCTCAACCTCTTCTTCTTTCTTTTACTCACAAACTTCCTCAAGAACTTCTTCTTCTCCCTCTCCCCCAAGCTCATGCTCTACATCATCTTGCAAATCACTACCCATAGAAGGACCATCACCCAAATCATCACTTGAAGCTTCAATTGGACCAGGATAAGAGGTACCCGATCTAAGGAAGATCGCCTTGCACGTGTGGTGGTTTGATGGTTAGTTAGGAGGTGGAGGTTGGGTGAATGGGTTAGGTTGAGGGTTGGATGGGAATAGCATCGGTGGAGGTGGTTGAGCTAGTTGTGCAAGTTGGGTCTCCAATTGTTTTTGTTGGGTTTGAAGTTGTGCCATTTGAGAAATCAAGGTTTGATTGAGTTGGGCTAAGGCGCTCAATTGGGTAATCATGAGGTCTTGGTTAGGAGTGGGGTTTGGAAGTGGTTGGGTGGTTGGGTATGATTGGTTGGGGTAGGGTCGTGGCACTTGTGGGTAAGACCTATTTCTATTTGGCTTAGGAAAGTTACCACCGGCTTGATTGTTGTAAGAACCATAGTTGTTGTAGCCTTGGTTGAAGTTTCCTTGACCGTTGTTAGGATTGAAGGGAGGTCGGGAGGCCGGGTTGTTGAATAAGGTGTACTGATTGTGCCCTTGACCTTGGTTCCCATAACCCATAGCCGCTACATATTCGGGATTGAACCCATTCCCATCAAAGTTCGTTGTTTGGGCCCCTTCATAAGCACTTGACCCATACTCTACTGATGCCACATCGTCCGGACTTCGTCCCCCACAATAAGATGCGTCATGATTAGTGCCCCCACAAATACGACATGAAATTTGCTTGGCTTCACTAGCGGCGGAGACATTAGAGCTTCTTTGGGCTAACTTAAGTTTGGACAATTTCTTGTCCATAATCGCTTCAATTTTTGCACCAATCGAATTAAGGTTGGCTTCATCGATCATACCCTTTGGTTGCTTGCTTCTTCTTGTCCCACCCCAAGCACTATTCTTAGCTACCTCTTCGATCATTTCCCTCACTCGGTTGCATGGGACCTAAGAAAGTTTCCCTCCACATGCGGAATCTAGAGGTGCCTTTGTCGAATCATCAAGCCCGTCGTAGAAGAAGGTGTTGACATGATTCTCGCCATACTCATAATGAGGGCAAGCTCGGAGCATACCCTTGAATCTAGTCCAGGCGGCACTTAGGTTCTCATCCTCTTCTTGTGTCGAATGACGCGATCTTTTTGCGCCAATCTTGCGTGCGGTTAGTGGGATAGAACCTTTCGAGGAACGTCGTTCTAAGTTGAACCCATGTGGTGATGGAGACATGGAGTTGGGCTCTATACATTTGTACCAATTCTTGGCGTCCTCCGCCAAACCGATGGGGAAGAGGCACATCTTGACATAATCGGGACTATTGGGGCATTGAGGCATGAACCGACAAGTCTCCGTGAATGCCTCCAAGTATTGGAGAGGGCATTCGTTTCTCAAGCCACTAAAGGGGTTAGCCTTGATCATCATAGTGTACTGTGGGTCAATGCGGAAGTTTGGTGGGGCATCCGGTAGTACCACGCCCCCTTGAAATTCTCTTGACCCCGGGGCCCCAAACTGCCCAAAGAGTGGTTGACTGCCGGCCATTGGTGGAGGTGGGTTGGTCCTAGACGATTGACGTGGAGTAGGAGGAGGAGAACGTCTAGTGACCCTTTGTATCTCTGGATTGTAGGGAACAAGTTGTAGTTGTGATCTCCTTGTACTATAGCTCATGCAAACAACACTAGAAACCAAGCGTAAGCACTGACAAGCAAAAATTATTTGAACAAAAACTAAAGAAAGCAATAAAATGGACTACGCAAGCACAAATTCTAACTATAACGCCTTGCTCCCCGGCAAAGGCGCCATTGTGATATCAGGTTTCTAACGCGTCGTTTAACGCTAGAAGCCTTGGTCAATCAAACACATTTATAGACACCCTAACTACAACTATAGTGAGTATAGAGGTAAGTTGGGGATCGAACCACAGAGAACAAGGGCAAGGAAGATTAAGTGCTATGTGTAGGGAAATAGTGGTGTGTGTATAATAGAGGGTGTTTTAAGCTAAACTAAGGAAAGCAAATAAACAAGATTAATAAAAGCAATAGGAAACAAACGGGGTTGGTGAGGATTCACCCTAGGTCGATATTATGTTCTCATACAAAGCTAGGTCAAGGGAGATCGAGCGTGGCTCAATCGAGACACTCAAGATGGCATGGGGAAGTTGATGACCTATAGTCAATGCGAACGACCCATAATCGCCCTATGTCTCACAAGGGAGTGGCAGGACAAGATATGCATCTAATATCAATCAAACAAACCACAACAACCTCAACCCTAATCTAGTATATGAACAACATTCACCAAACCTAGGGTTTCACCAAACCAAAACCCCTAAGAAATCTACTCTAGCATATTTAAAGTAACTACAACTAAGAACAAGTAAGAAAACATGATTAAAAGCATTGGGACAAGAAGGAAATCAACAATAATGAAAGATAGAACAATAACTCTAACTACCAACTACACTTGAAAGCATTAAGAACCACAATAACAAGATTGAAAGGTTAATGAACAAGATTTAAAGCAATAAATGAAGCATGAAATGAGAAAGCATTAAATGACATAAATGAAAGACAAACTAAGTAAATGAAAGCAATAAAGAAAGAAGACTTACATAAACTTGAAAGGAAATGAAAGATACAAAGCTTGAATGTAAATGAGAAAGCAATAAATCTAATCTAGGGCATGGAAATGAAAGAAAGCAATAAAAGTGATGTTTAATAGAAGAGAGGGTTTCTATCTACTAAAGCATAAGTGTTTAATACAGAAAAGTGCCTTTATATAGGCTACAAAAGGTGGGGGCAAAAACCCTAAAAGATCCTACGTGGATTAAGCCTCGAAGAAAAACGCTGCGCTGGAAACAAGTCAGATTCACCCGAATGGAAGGTCAGATTCGACCGAATCTAGTCCATTCGAACGAATGGAGGTCGAATTCTGGTATTCCATAAAGCTTTGAAAATTGACTTGGGAGGCACTTGGAAGGTTCGACCAAATTGGGTTGGGGATTCGACCGAATCCACCCATTCGACCGAATGGCTGATGAATTTGCTATTTCCAGTGACTCTAAGCTTTGGTCTTGGGCTGCTGCACCTACATTCGACCGAAGGTCCACAGGATTCGACCGAATCCTTGGTCTTTTGCCCCCCTTTGTGCTCTAAACAACTCCAAACGTTCATCGAATGAATTTCGATCTTTGCGAGCACTTCGGGGATGACCCGAGACGCTTGGAAATGCCTCGAAACACGTGCCTCTTCTTCGACTTTGATGTCCAAGCCTCGAACTCGATTCGATATACCTCGAAATCTCCCGAAAATACCTGAAATGACCTCTAAACACCATGGAGACAAGAGTAAGGTAAAATCGAGTGTATAACGCATAAAACCAATGTAAAACATCGTGACTCAACACTAAAATAGGGACATAAATGTGCTCTAAATCGAGCACATCACTGGGTCCATTAGTCTCAACTCCACCTGAATTCTTGGGTCAAGACCCCTAATATAGTTTGTCAATAAATACTCCTCCCATGATTTATTCTCAAGATTACTGGCAAATTGAATGAACTTTTGTCATCAGTAGCATGATGGTTGTTTTCAACTCCTCATGGTTTCTTGCATGCTCATCAAACCTTCGGTTTTGTTCTCCCCTCATTTTCGCCTGCTTCCTCTCCAAATATTGTCTCATCTCCGCAAACTTCTCATCCATGGTGCCTTCTAACTCCGGTATTGAAAGATTTCAAGGACTCTAAGGTTTCCTCCACTCCAATCACGTACCTTGCGTGGGTGGCATTTTGCTCTGATACCACTGTCAGGCTTTTGGTACCTGGTATCAAATTACTCAACTACCAAAGAGAATTTAAGAAAGAGAAATGAAGAAATGAAAAAGAGTACAGAGGCAGAAAGTAGACAAAGAAGAATAGGGAAAGATTGCTTGTAATATTATTATAAAAGAGAGTAGTGTACTCCCCTGAGTTCTTTGAGAGACTCAATAACTCCTATAGTGTAAAACACTCCAATATTGTACTATAAGCATACATAAATCTATTTCCCAAATTGTATATAGGCAAGTACAACTTCTAGAATTGTACAGCTCATACATCCATAACCGAAAAGATTCCCTTGTAACAACTCTAGGAGAATTCAATTAATTTGCTTCTTTCCTTTTCTTGTGTATACGTGTTGTATGGTGGGCCTGGGCCTTGCGTCATTCATTACAAATCCATGTAATTGTAATTTCGCCAATGCTAAGATATGGGAGCTCTCCTCTGTATGGCTGTTTCATTTTTTGTATGGATGGATTAATGAAACAGCCCAAATCGGCGTAAACAATATTATAATACTATCTACTAAGCACAGCGAAAGACTTATAAAAGTCTGGGATGAATCCAACCCGTGGCTTGATAGCCACGATAAACTAATATTAGAGTATTTAAAACTTTTTACATTAAATAAGTGAATACTATTTACAAAACGTTATAAAATATTACAATTTAATTTACAAATATCTAATTTACATTATGATTTTCAAAAGACGTCCTCGCTGCGCACTTAAGCATAACACATGTAAGCATTGTCTCCACAGCATAGCTAACCTGAAAATGGATCTACCCCCGTAAGGGATAGGCCCTATCAAGGACTATCAACAATTGAATTGTTGAGCAATCAAACAAACTATTACATTTATATACAAGTCATTAACAAATATCTCCAATATAATCGTTTGCTCATTTAGTAACTCCTTATAAAACATTAATTTATCAAACTCAAACTCTTTTAAAAGAGCGTTTGGTTTTAACATAAATACGACTATAAACCTTAGGTTCATAGTGAATCAAAACACGGCTATAACTTTACAAGTTAATAGCGAAATCAAAATACGGCTATTACTTTACAAGTAAATAGCGAAAGTCAAAATACGGCAAATGGAACATATCAATTCATTTGCGGAACAAACAAAACTTTATATACCAAACGTATTTATTCAAAACTCATATTTAAAACAATAATATAACATTACTTTAAAATGTGGGAATATATGGACCGTCAGGAAGTAGGCTTGATCTAAATCCTGAGAATACGGGTGATCGTCATCACCGAAATACGGTTCTTGCAAGAACGAAACGGGACCGGGGGCTCGAGACCGATCCGAATAACCATTACCTATTATCAAGCTATAGGATTTCATAATAATCCGGATATAAATATCCGTTGCCAATTCCCAAAAACGAACATGTTTCAATGTCGAACATTTCAATATAAAACGAATCAATAAATCAATTGTTTTTCTTTTAAATCAATAATCATAACTTATTTTCATAGAACAATATTTAAAAGCTCATATTTATCAAGCTATGAACATACGAAACATAATTTTGATCAAAGATTAAAAGACAGGTCAAATAAAGTCAAATTTCAAAGTTTCGAGCATCAAAAATATACGATTTCGCTCAAATATAAATAGCAGTAATATCACACCTTCTAAAACATAACTTGAACTTTGAAATAATTAAATTTAAAAGATAATAGTGTTTGTAGGATTACCTTTTTACGCATGAATAGCAATCAATCATAAAATACCAAATTTGTTTCATAAAATCTAATCCCATATTAAGAATCTCGTATTAGTACTATATCAGGACACCTAGTAGTACTTTGGTCATAACTTCCTCATACAAACTCGTATAGAGACGATTCAAGTGTCTACGCGATCGCAACTCAGAGTTCTACAATTCTTATGATGACACCAAAACCCAGAAACAATCAGAAAAGCCACGAAAATGGTAAAACAGAAGCTTATTGTTGATTTTCGTAACAGCCTGGTACTGTTTCAC
This sequence comes from Amaranthus palmeri, assembly GCA_019776075.1. Taxonomy (NCBI): domain Eukaryota; kingdom Viridiplantae; phylum Streptophyta; class Magnoliopsida; order Caryophyllales; family Amaranthaceae; genus Amaranthus; species Amaranthus palmeri. The sequence goes on along the minus strand of JAAKBH010000355.1, from coordinate 392,743 downwards.
TATTTTGAACATAACTCTCTCATACGAACTCGTATAGAGACGATTAAAGTGTCTACGCGATCGCAACTTGAAGCTCTACAATTCTCATGAAGACACCAAAATCCAGAAACAATCAGAACTAGCTCAAAAATGGTCATGAACACACGGGAGATAATTTGAGCCGGAGCATACTTGGCTAATTTGTTTCTAAAAAAAAAATGAAGATATGATATGATGACTGATGAGTAAATACTAAATATAATGACTCTTCCATTCCATCTTTTAAAACCTGAATAAATGTGTGATGAGTCATTAGCAAATGACACTCACCTATACATGAGTCATGACACATCATGGCTTAGGTGTCATAATACTCTATGTTTTAATAATTTTTCTTTTACCCGATTTTCATTATCGTATAACTTATTTTGTCCCAAATCTAATACGACTAATATCTTCAAATAATAAAATATTATTTCGAGTCCTAATAAAATAACATATTTAAAATTTAATAACCCAAATTAATTTAATAAATTACTATTATTTAAGCTGCTAAAATAGGGGCTGTTTCATTCTCCCCAACTTAAAAAAATTTCGTCCCCGAAATTACTCTACATTCTACACTTCAAAAAAAACATATTAAACTCATATTCTCCCCAACTTAAGGATAAAACTTAAATACTTCAGCATCCAATACTTAACTGAAAACCTCAACTCCGACATTCGGCAACCATTCAAGTTTAAAAACAATTTTTATGATGCAATCACGAATTAAAATAATTTTCAAATGCACAAAACTCATGATGCAAAATACATTTGCACATATACAAGTGCACATATAAAATCGCAAACTAATAATCAGAATTTCAAACATTATTAGCAACATTTTAAACTTTTAAACAAAGATGTTTTGACAATTTACGAAAAACTTGATAGATTTTATCTCTGAAAAGAGACAGATGGTTTTATTTTCAAAAATCAAATTTGTTTTCTCGTCAAATCAACTTACTAAATGTTATACTCGAATACTTTTTAGCAAATATTTACTTGTTTTAATCATATTTTATATCCTCAATTTGAAAATCCAATTCTCTAATTTACTTCATTTTCCCAAATGACAACAAAACTTCACTTAAGAACTCTTATGATCCATGATATACTTCGAAAGTATCACTTTAAATTACACATTTCATTTCTCATAATCAAATAACTTGAACCTCAAATTAGAAAATTTCCTCGATCACATTCGACTGTCTACCTTTAATAACTTATAACTCAATCATTATCGTTTAACTTCCACTCATAATATGTTTATATACATCTTTAATGCATAACCTTTAACACTTTAAGTTTCAAACACATCTTTTCCAAATAAGTTCCATACTCTTGACATTCAATTTCATACTGTTCTTAACCTTTATTCTGATCATTTGGTTCACCATTAATTTTTACACAACTTATCCCATTCAACTTTTATCCTTTAATGTCTCATCCAATCCTGCTTTAAACAAACACTTTGGCTTTCTCTAATCATTAGCTTTTCAATCACCTCAACACAATTAGCTTCAAATCAAATATTCATTTTCCATAAGTATTATCTATTTTCAAATTTCTCTGTACATGTAATACAAGGCTCTCATAACTTCAATTTGATTGTTATTTGACTTATGAACTTTAACTCACATTAACCATGAATAAGGCTTGACATAATTTGAATCATTCGGACTTTTAAACTCTCAAAGTTATCCTTTCAATATTATAAATTACTTAGGATATTCTCCATCATAACTTTACATTTACCTCAATACGTAAACAACATCCAATAAGGTTACCAGAATATGAACTTTACGACATGCATATTCATATCAACCATTGTTTCTTTTTCGCAACTTCCCGTAACTGAAATATCTTATCCAAATATCATTAAATCAAACATGTCAAAAATACGTTTCTACATTCGTTATACCTTGATTGATTTTCAATCTTTAGACACAATTAACTCGTAACTTTCAATACCCGAAATGTTTCTTTTGCACTCTCTGCATCGAATCATTCTTACACATATCATCGCAATTCTCGATAAGCTTAGTCCTCAACTCCTTATGCCAGTTATCCGAGTAATATAATATGTTTTGTAAAACAATCTAAAAAAAAATATAAATAAATAAATACTTGACTCGAAAATATACATTTCAAGTTGAAAATTTTTAAACTCTTTTAAAAACTTATTATTATTATTATTATTATTATTATTATTATTATTATTATTATTATTATTATTATTATTATTATTATTATTATTATTATTATTATTATTATTATTATTATTATACATAACATATAAACAATCACACAAAATTTCACATGTAATCAATTAAATCTGCTAATCAAGATTCAAACGAAAAATATTCCCAAATTTAACCTCAATATCCTTTGAAACTCTTTTACCAACCCCGAAGTCCCATATTTATAATTCAGACTTAACTCTTGGCCTTCGCCATGATTCTTGCTAAAAAAGGAATCAAAACACGTATGGAAATTTCATGATTTCTTTAACATATAAGCATGTTACACATCAGACTACCATCCAATTCTTAGAAATTATATCCCTAAGACTCGACAACCGCGCTCTCTCGGATTTTTGAAATTCATTTTTTTCAAAGAATTGTACTCGAATATGAGGATTCGAGTACTCCAGAAACAACCAGGCTCTGATACCAATTGAAACAGCCCAAATCGGCGTAAACAATATTATAATACTGTCTACTAAGCACAGCGAAAGACTTATAAAAGTCTGGGCTGAATCCAACCCGTGGCTTGATAGCCACGATAAACTAATATTAGAGTATTTAAAACTTTTTACATTAAATAAGTGAATACTATTTACAAAACGTTATAAAATATTACAATTTAATTTACAAATATCTAATTTACATTATGATTTTCAAAAGACGTCCTCGCTGCGCACTTAAGCATAACACATGTAAGCATTGTCTCCACAGCATAGCTAACCTGAAAATGGATCTACCCCCGTAAGGGATAGGCCCCATCAAGGACTATCAACAATTGAATTGTTGAGCAATCAAACAAACTATTACATTTATATACAAGTCATTAACAAATATCTCCAATATAATCGTTTGCTCATTTAGTAACTCCTTATAAAACATTAATTTATCAAACTCAAACTCTTTTAAAAGAGCGTTTGGTTTTAACATAAATACGACTATAAACCTTAGGTTCATAGTGAATCAAAACACGGCTATAACTTTACAAGTTAATAGCGAAATCAAAATACGGCTATTACTTTACAAGTAAATAGCGAAAGTCAAAATACGGCAAATGGAACATATCAATTCATTTGCGGAACAAACAAAACTTTATATACCAAACGTATTTATTCAAAACTCATATTTAAAACAATAATATAACATTACTTTAAAATGTGGGAATATATGGACCGTCAGGAAGTAGGCTTGATCTAAATCCTGAGAATACGGGTGATCGTCATCACCGAAATACGGTTCTTGCAAGAACGAAACGGGACCGGGGGCTCGAGACCGATCCGAATAACCATTACCTATTATCAAGCTATAGGATTTCATAATAATCCGGATATAAATATCTGTTGCCAATTCCCAAAAACGAACATGTTTCAATGTCGAACATTTCAATATAAAACGAATCAATAAATCAATTGTTTTTCTTTTAAATCAATAATCATAACTTATTTTCATAGAACAATATTTAAAAGCTCATATTTATCAAGCTATGAACATACGAAACATAATTTTGATCAAAGATTAAAAGACAGGTCAAATAAAGTCAAATTTCAAAGTTTCGAGCATCAAAAATATACGATTTCGCTCAAATATAAATAGCAGTAATATCACACCTTCTAAAACATAACTTGAACTTTGAAATAATTAAATTTAAAAGATAATAGTGTTTGTAGGATTACCTTTTTACGCATGAATAGCAATCAATCATAAAATACCAAATTTGTTTCATAAAATCTAATCCCATATTAAGAATCTCGTATTAGTACTATATCAGGACACCTAGTAGTACTTTGGTCATAACTTCCTCATACAAACTCGTATAGAGACGATTCAAGTGTCTACGCGATCGCAACTCAGAGTTCTACAATTCTTATGATGACACCAAAACCCAGAAACAATCAGAAAAGCCACGAAAATGGTAAAACAGAAGCTTATTGTTGATTTTCGTAACAGCCTGGTACTGTTTCACTATTTTGAACATAACTCTCTCATACGAACTCGTATAGAGACGATTAAAGTGTCTACGCGATCGCAACTTGAAGCTCTACAATTCTCATGAAGACACCAAAATCCAGAAACAATCAGAACTAGCTCAAAAATGGTCATGAACACACGGGAGATAATTTGTGCCGGAGCATACTTGGCTAATTTGTTTCTAAAAAAAAAAATGAAGATATGATATGATGACTGATGAGTAAATACTAAATATAATGACTCTTCCATTCCATCTTTTAAAACCTAAATAAATGTGTGATGAGTCATTAGCAAATGACACTCACCTATACATGAGTCATGACACATCATGGCTTAGGTGTCATAATACTCTATGTTTTAATAATTTTTCTTTTACCCGATTTTCATTATCGTATAACTTATTTTGTCCCAAATCTAATACGACTAATATCTTCAAATAATAAAATATTATTTCGAGTCCTAATAAAATAACATATTTAAAATTTAATAACCCAAATTAATTTAATAAATTACTATTATTTAAGCTGCTAAAATAGGGGCTGTTTCAATTAAGTTCCCTCCTTTTTTAGAATTAAGCTCCAAACTTTCCCAATTTGAAAAGTTGGTTATTTTCCTTCCATGTACGGTTCTCTCTCCTCTATATTCACATTAATAAATTCATTTTTCTTTTGTTTCACTTTAATTTATACTACCTCCTAGAGTTGTTCAAAAGTGACCCGAACCGAAACTGAAAGTAAACCAGCTAGAAAATATCTTTCTTTTTTAGGTTTATCGAACCGACACAACCCGAACCGATGTTGTACCCCAATCGGTTGACAACTGAAAATGGGAAAGCTGAACCCGAACTGTGACCGAATTTTGTAGCCGACACATAACCGTTAACCGAGATTACTCGAACCTAAAAATGACCGACCCGAGTCATATCTGACCCGAATCATGCTCGAAACCAAACTCGATCCGGCTAAAACCGAATTAGCCGAAACGAATTTTTATATCGAATTGCTTTAAATTTGAACCAATTTTTAACATAGAAGTATGATATACTTATATTCAATCATCTTATTAGTTAATCAAATAAAATTATAGATATTTTAATAAATTAAATTTTATAAATACATGATTTCATATATTTATAGTTAATAATCAATGGTCAATGTTTATTTAACTACTTTTAATTGTATTAGATGAAAATTGATAGAACTTTATATTTTTAAATTTGAACTGTAAAAGTAACAAAGTAATAATGATCACTAATTGATTTGCATTTTAACTATTTTTGTAGAAACACTTCGAGATAATGAACTGTAACAAGAGGGGGGGTGAATTGTTACTTTCGCCCTTTGAGTATTTTTTTTTTTTTTGCCCTTTTTCTTGCGGAATTTGAATAATAAAAATACTCAAGACAAAATAAAGAAACACAAAAACTTGCGTAAGACCGTCTTATTCTAAGACCATAATTGGGCCGGCTCATTCTAGGGCGTGTGCACCACACGCGCTCTCGATTTCAAATTTTTGGTTTTTTTCATTTTCTGGACAATTTTCAATTTGGACCTTAAAGGTATTAATTTTGACCTTAAAGATATCAATTTCAACGTAAAGTACTTAAACATATCAATTAAAGTAAAAATTTCAATAACAACATACAATTCATTACTTATCACAGTCAATTATTACCAAGCATGCATCAATTATGACCTTATCTTGTTTTTGTTATGATGTTAACTATATCAATTATAAACAAAATAAATGAACTACATAACAACATTTAATTCATTACTTATCAGTGTCAATTATTACCAAACATACACCAATTATGAACTTATCTTGTTTTTGTTATGATGTTAACTATATCAATTATCAACAAAATAAATGAACCACATAACAACATACAATTTCATACTTATCACTGTCAATTATATTAGGTAGAAATTGATCACTTTAACGTTAAAGTTGATCACTTTAGGTTCAAATTGAAGTTTTTTACTTTAATTAATATATTTAAGGACCACTTTACGTTGAAATTGATATCTTTAAGGTCAAAATTGATATCTTTAAGAGTAAAATTGAAAAATGTACAGAGAAATGAAAAAAGCTTATGGGCTCCATATTGGGCCGTGTCTTATTCTAAGACGGTCTTACCCAAGATCTGCTGATAAAGAAAAACTAAAAGGAACACCAAGATTTAACGTGGGAAAAAGAACCACGACCCACTAGGGATTTGTCTTCTCTATTATTTTATGTAAATCACTCCTCTATTACATAAAATAACTTCTCCTACACTTTCTCTTCTCTCTACTCTTTTTCTTCTCTCGGTAACTCCTTACCGTTTCTCTTCTCTCTTCCCTTTAGACTTACCCAAGTCTAAATAACAAATTCACTCAAATAAACCCTTTACAAGATTTATCTAAAATGGATGAATCAAATCAAGAATAGCACAAGGATTAAATCTTGAAATTAATTAGCAATTAAAATCAATCAAGATTTCCTCTTCTTTAATTTTGAAAACCTCACGAAATATTTTGGGCATAAATATTTTCGGAAAAACAATTTTCTCTCAAATGATCACCAAATGTGCCGGTTGTAGAAAAATCCTTTAAATAGATTTTTAGATCCAATTTAGCCATAATCCCATGATCAAAGATAGTGGGAGTTGAGGGCTAATTACGTGAGAGAGTGGGGAGGAAAGCTTGGTGGTTACTCCAAGTTTTCTTGTCTTCTAGCTAAAAATAGCTAAGACAATTTAAGAAAACTAATTTTAAGATCCTAATTTTAAGGAGTCTTTTTAGGAGTTAGTTATCTTAATTTCTTAATCAATTTCCTTGTGCATTCTAGACCAATTCACCCGTACAACAAAACTAAAAAAGAAAAATAAAAATTAAAAATTATTTTCCTAATTATTTTTGTTGACTCCTCCTCTGACCGCTGATCTGGGAACACTGTATTGTCTCCGATTGACCAATCTTCGAACGCTGACTTGATCTTGGAACAGTTACTAAGTAATCCCTTTTCAACGCTTAATGGTCCATCAACGACCCTTATAAAGATCGGATATTTGACCTATCAAAACAATCTCAAAGACAAAATATGTTTGTTTATTAAAGTTTATGTTATCATCAAAACCAAATGGGCCAACAATTTTGCTTTAAGTAAAGGAAATCTTGTTTTCGTCATCAATTAAAAATTCACTAATAACTTATTTTAATATTGACTCGATCGATAGTAATTAATAATACGTAGCCGAGTTCTGTTTTCTAAAAAAATCGAACCCGATCTGTACTCGACAAAACCGAACCAATTATTAACGATGACAACCCGACACCGATTAACACTCAACCCGAACTTCAATCGACACTGAACCGATGCGAACCCGATAGCTCGAATAACAAAACCGTGACGAACCGACCCGACTCGAGTGTGACCCGTCATAACAAACAGCCGAAACATAACCGATCCGAAATACAACCGTACCGAATGACACCCGTCCGAAATCGAACCGATCACCCGAATGAACACCTCTACTACCTCTTATTCAGCTTAAATGTCTCATATTTTTTTGGCACTATTCACTCATTACTCTTAATTTGTATTTTACTCTTAATTTTAAGTTAAAACATAGTCATGTGGGATCTTGTTTGATTCGTCTCAATACAAGGATTATTAATATCAAATTTTTATAATCTTTCATTTAGAACAATTTGAGACATTAAGGATTAGAATGTTGCCTCGACAAATGTAAAAAACTAAATGGGACATTTAGACTGAATAGGAAGGAGTAACTATTTTCTCTTTCATACTTCTAATACAATCATTACTTCAAACTACTATTTAATTAAAATACTACCCACTATAACCCAAGATTCTATCTTCCTTAATATGTGTGAAAAACCCAAAGTGGAAGAACATAAAAGATCGAAGGGAGTAAAAATCTTTGTTCATTGTTACTAAAAGCAAACAAAAAGCTTGATTATTTTTGACCAAGCTTCTTTGTTCGTTGTAGTAACAGCAAACAACCCCGAACTTGTACTATAGGCCAAAAGTGCTTATTCTGGGAATTAAATAGAGAAGTTTCTTGTTTTTTGATTTTTTTTTGAGAAAAATTATATAAAACTATCTTATATATACCCTCTTTTTTAAAAAACTACCTTATGTAAAAAATTTTGCAAAAAACTACCTTATGTAATACTTTTTTTTCAAAACACTACCTTCTTATTTTTTTCGTTAGTTGACCGGCAGAATTGACGTCAAAAAAAGGGAGTAATTGAAGAGGGAGGATGAGTTTTAATTGACCACGTGCTTGGGGCATAACTGGGAGGAGGGATGGTCAACGTCAATTATGCCGGTCAACTAACGAAAAACATAAGAAAGTAGTGTTTTGAAAAATAAGTATTACATAAGGTAGTTTTTTGCAAAATTTTTTACATAAGGTAGTTTTTTTTAAAAAGAGGATATATATATAAGGTAGTTTTATATAATTTTCTCTTTTTTTATATTAATTTGCTTATTCTTTTCAAATTTTCCAACTCTTTGCGCCAAAACCATATTATCATTTGAAAAAACAAAACAAAACAAAACAAACATATTGTTACATATTGTCCAAAATCGTACGTCTCGCAAGAGATCGCCTTACTGTGAGACTAAAAGTTCAATTAATCTATTTATAATTTTTTTTACAATTTGAATTAGTAATTGATGAATTTAAAGTTTTAGTTTATTGGCCCGATAAGGAAATATCACATTCTCTATGAATAGAAGGGAATATATGGAAGAAGATGAAGAATAAGAAGATGGATGAAAAAAGATGTATGAAAGAAGAAGATGGATGAAATGGAGAAGTTAAGGAAAGAAGATAAGGGTAAAAATGAAATTTCACAACTTAACGTGTACGTATAATTTAACCTTATTTGGGCATTAAAGTTACGGCAACTTAAATTCCAAAAGTACAATGCAATTTTGTGGATTTTTTAAAGATTTGCTATGGCGGACCTTTCGCAAAGTTCGTGCCTACCATGTAAAATATTCTTTATTGTAAACATTGTCATTAATGTTAATTGCGTGTTAATTGTGTATCGAGACTGTCAATCCTACTACAACTCGAAGTACTAGGCCAAGCCTGAGTGCACACAAAATGACAAAACTACCCCTCTATCCCCGGACAGTCATCCAATGTTAAGGCAGCCCCATAGACTCCTAGTAGTTACTTTATCTCTCACACTACAATAAAATTAACTTTTCGCAACATAAAATTTAATTACATTGAAATAACGTCCCCGGTTTATATATTTAGTATAATAATTGTTGCTTTTTATTTTAAACTAGCTTAGAACCTCGTGCAATGCACAATTTTTTAACAACGACACATATAAATCATAAAACATATTAAAAGGACTGAGATTAATTACACGTGGCATCTCCTCTATCAACACTGTCACTTATCGGATATTGATAGGCTTTGGATATTCATCTTTTCTCAAATAGGCATTTAATTCAAAAGAGTAAGTAATTTAATTTTAAAAAGTAAGTAATAGGGAAATAATCTTTGACCATAAGTAAAAAGTAACAGTGGAAAATTAGAAGTAATTTAATTTTAAAAAGTAAGTAATGGGTAATAATCTTTGACCATAAGTAAGTAAATAGGCATTTAATTCAAATTGGCATTTACTCAAATAGGCATTTAAATTAAGGAGGTAAGTAATAGGATATTGACCATACGTTGAAAAAAAATAACAGGCTAATTATTGCATTTTAATTGGTTTACATAAATGGTCAAACTTTTTAAGAGGCAACTTAATTAATCATATAAATTAACTATCCAAAATGGAAGAATGAGATTTGGCGAATATCAAAAGAGTAAGTAATTTAATTTTAAAAAGTAAGTAATAGGGTAATAATCTTTGACCATAAGTAAGTAAATAGTAACTATGGAAAATTAGAAGTAATTTAATTTTAAAAATGGGAGTAATAGGTTAATAATCTTTGACCATAAGTAAGTAAAGAGGTATTTAATTCAAATTGGCATTTACTCAAATAGACATTTAATTTAAGGAAGTAAGTAATAAGATATTGACCATACGTTGAAAAAAAAAAAGGCTAATTATTGCATTTTAATTGGTTTACATAAATGGTCAAACTTTTTAAGAGGCAACTTTATTAATCATACAAATCAACTATTCAAAATGGGAGAATGAGATTTGGCGAATATTAAAAGAGTAAGTATTTTAATTTTAAAAAGTAAGTAATATGGTAATAATCTTTGGTCATAAGTAATTAAATAGTAACTGTGGAAAATTAGAAGTAATTTAATTTTAAAAATGGGAGTAATAGGTTAATAATCTTTGACCATAAGTAAGTAAATAGACATTAAATCAAATAGGCATTTAATTTAAGGAGGTAAGTAATAGGATATTGACCATACGTTGAAAAAAAATTAATAGGCTAATTATTGCATTTTAATTGGTTTACATAAATGGTCAAACTTTTTAAGAGGCAACTTTATTAATCATACAAATCAACTATCCAAAATGGGAGAATGAGATTTGGCGAATATCAAAAGAGTAAGAAATTTAATTTTAAAAAGTAAGTAATAGGGGAATAATCTTTAACCATAAGTAATCAAATAGTAACTGTGGTTAACAATCATCCTTATATTTTGAGTATATTAGAAAATTTAATATACTGCATAATATATTTGTGACAATTTATAAAACTACAGAGTTTATTTATACATATAAGATATAACTGTCAAAATTGAGTTTTTATACTACATAATATCTTTGACATTTTTAGTATCATACGTATTTATATATCGATGCTAAAAAAACGTGCGTTGCACGGGTTTCTACACTAGTACGTACTTCTATATGATATTAAAAAAGCAAGAATTGTTACGGAGTAGAAACAGTTAATGTTGACAGTTATATGTATGAATTAACTCCGTAATTTTGAAAATTGTCAACAATATAACTTTAATTTACTCAATTTAACTTATAAATAAATGCTTCTCAAAGATATTTTAATAGTAGATACATTTCTCAAGATCAATTGCCATGTCATTAGCCTTTAACCAATAAGTGAATTTTATTTGGCAAGTTCTCTTAAATTGTGACACTTGGGATTTTCCAAGCTATTTTAATTGGTTTACATAAACGGTCAAACTTTTTAAGAGGCAACTTAATTAATCATATAAATCAACTATCCAAAATGGAAGAATGAGATTTGGCGAATATCAAAAGAGTAAGTAATTTAATTTTAAAAAGTAAGTAATAGGGTAATAATCTTTGACCATAAGTAAGTAAATAGTAACTATGGAAAATTAGAAGTAATTTAATTTTAAAAATGGGAGTAATAGGTTAATAATCTTTGACCATAAGTATGTAAAGAGGTATTTAATTCAAATTGGCATTTACTCAAATAGACATTTAATTTAAGGAGGTAAGTAATAAGATATTGACCATACGTTGAAAAAAAAAAGGCTAATTATTGCATTTTAATTGGTTTACATAAATGGTCAAACTTTTTAAGAGGCAACTTTATTAATCATACAAATCAACTATTCAAAATGGGAGAATGAGATTTGGCGAATATTAAAAGAGTAAGTAATTTAATTTTAAAAAGTAAGTAATATGGTAATAATCTTTGGTCATAAGTAATTAAATAGTAACTGTGGAAAATTAGAAGTAATTTAATTTTAAAAATGGGAGTAATAGGTTAATAATCTTTGACCATAAGTAAGTAAATAGACATTTAATCAAATAGGCATTTAATTTAAGGAGGTAAGTAATAGGATATTGACCATACGTTGAAAAAAAATTAATAGGCTAATTATTGCATTTTAATTGGTTTACATAAATGGTCAAACTTTTTAAGAGGCAACTTTATTAATCATACAAATCAACTATCCAAAATGGGAGAATGAGATTTGGCGAATATCAAAAGAGTAAGAAATTTAATTTTAAAAAGTAAGTAATAGGGGAATAATCTTTAACCATAAGTAATCAAATAGTAACTGTGGTTAACAATCATCCTTATATTTTGAGTATATTAGAAAATTTAATATACTGCATAATATATTTGTGACAATTTATAAAACTACAGAGTTTATTTATACATATAAGATATAACTGTCAAAATTGAGTTTTTATACTACATAATATCTTTGACATTTTTAGTATCATACGTATTTATATATCGATGCTAAAAAAACGTGCGTTGCACGGGTTTCTACACTAGTACGTACTTCTATATGATATTAAAAAAGCAAGAATTGTTACGGAGTAGAAACAGTTAATGTTGACAGTTATATGTATGAATTAACTCCGTAATTTTGAAAATTGTCAACAATATAACTTTAATTTACTCAATTTAACTTATAAATAAATGCTTCTCAAAGATATTTTAATAGTAGATACATTTCTCAAGATCAATTGCCATGTCATTAGCCTTTAACCAATAAGTGAATTTTATTTGGCAAGTTCTCTTAAATTGTGACACTTGGGATTTTCCAAGCTTTTTATTATAATGTATGATATGATATGATGTATGATTCCATTACAAAATGATGTAATGATGCTTTATTTGGCATTTAGTGACATATATAATTGTTACTATAGTCTATATTGACATTTATGAGAAATGTTACTAGATCTTATGTCACGAAAAGTTTTAGTGTGATTTTTTTTATTATGCTACTTAATGGTCTAATAAATGTAACTAAATCCACTTTATATACCATTAATAGTTTTGATGTAGTGACATTTAAATTAAATGTCACTAAAATATATCTCAGTGAAGTGTATTATGTTGTAGTGTTATCTCCATTACTAGGCCCCGAGTTACTACGTGCTCAGTGTGCTCATAGGGTCATCATAAATAGACTTGTTCCAAGGTGCTAGAGCGTTAGGTCTGATTTGTCTGACCGCCTACTCTTGTCTAGTACGGCGTAGGTCTAGGGTTGTTCGGCAGACAAAAGACCCCTAAAATGCCCTTATCTCTAGCGTGACACAAATAATAAAATAACAACATGAGTAACTAATTATTAATTAACATAAAATTGCTTAATTAATATGAATAATTACTAATCTAAATCTAAAAATACAAAAAAATGAAAAAAATTTAAAAAAAAACATAGGCGAACTTGAGTTTTGAACGTGGAAACATAGGTGGATTCACATAGGGCCTTCCGTAGCACGTGCACCTCATGCAAATTTAAAAATAAAATAAGTTTTAATTTGGTTTTGGTTCGCAGGGTTTTCAAGAAATGACTAATAAGAGAGAGATAAATAGTAGCATTATCTCCTCACATAAAACCCATCATATTCTCATGAAATAACTCTTGAGATATAGTTTGTTGTTTTCTTTGTCGCTCTTGTCTCATTCTTTTTTTAATCTCGTCCTCAAATTTCTACATACTATATCTCTATCTTAATCATGTATTTACATCGTCAACTTATTTTTTTTTTATCTTATTCTCTAACTCATTTATATCCTCCTCAAAAAGTATGATGTTTGTTAAAATATTCTTTGAATTTTTTAGAGTGTCATCTTTTTGAATATTTTTGGTTTTATCTTTGAATGTGTTTGTTTATGTTCTTGTTAGAAATATTCAAAATAATGAGAAAAACAAGATTTTTTTTGCAAAACGTTTGCGTAAAGAATGTGTTAATTAGATTTTGCTTTTATTATGTGAGGATGACGTTAATTAAAATTCATTAATCTTTTTTGTTGCCACCAGCTGAGATGAGAAATGACGTTAATTGATCGATTTAATACTATTTTGGCTTTATCTTGAGATTATTGTGCTTCTACATGTCATTATACTAGATAAAAAAATGGGAAATTCCACATGGTAGCATCAAGTTTTAATGAAATGCCAATGGTAACACTTTTTAAAAAAAATTCCACATGGTAGCATTCAGTTTATGCACTATCTAATTGCCGTAGCATTTTCCGTTAAGTTCTTGTGAAATTCCGTTAAGTTCATCATTTTGTAAGTTTTTTTCCACATAGTAGCATCCAATTTTTGTTTATTTACCCATTTAACTTTTAATTCACCATTTTAATGTTTAATTCACCGTTTTATTCATTAACGCTAGAGGTGTTCATTCGGGTCATCGGATTGATTTCAGGTCGGTTCAAAATCGGGTTTTGTGTTCACATTGGTTTTTACATAATTGTAGATCCATTTTTAAGTCGGGTCAAATCGAGTTCGGTTATAAAGTCGAGTGTCTATCTGGTCATCGGGTCTGTTTTGAACACCTTAATGCTCATCGGTCGAAACAAGTACTCTTTCGAATAAGTACTTGTTTTGATCGAATTTTCGAAAGAGTTATCCCATCAGGATAGTAGCCACGTCCGTTGTTTCAAAAAATCGTTATGATGGGTAAAAATGACGTCAAATATCATTTTCGACTTACGTATCGGAAAATAGGCGTATAAGTACTTGTTTCGACCGGATTTTCAAAAGAGTTATCCCATAAGGGTATTTGCAACGTCCATTTTTTTAAAAAAAATCGTTACGACAGGTAAAAATAACGTTAAATATCTTTTTCGGTTTACGTATCGAAAAATAAGCGAATAAGTACTTGTTTCGACCCAATTAGATAGTTTCTTATAATTTTTCAATAAAATGATTAAATATTTATGAGCGTTAATGAATTAAACGGTGAATTACACATTAAAATAGTGAATTAAAAGTTAAAATGGTAAATTAACAAAAACTGGATGCTACCATGTGGAAAAATACTTATAAAATGATGAACTTAACGGAATTTAACAAGAACTTAACGGAAAAGGCTACGACAATTAGATAGTGCATAAACTAGATGCTACCATGTAGAATTTTCTTAAAAAAGTGCTACCACTGGCCATGGTTGTTAAAATCGCGATTCTGATCTACGATTCTACGATTTTACGATCCAAAAACAAGCTAGCGATTTGAATCGCAGGTAGAATCTTAAAGTTGTAGAATCTTACGATTCTAGTTGGAATAAAATTTTTAGAGGTAGAATCATAACACGATTCTACGATTCTACCATCTAACGATCCGATTCTACTAATTTAATATGGTTTATTTTTAATTTTCTTATGTACCATCTTTTACTAATCTCTTTCACATATACACATAAATTTCAAATTTTCCATCATGAAAACTTTTAAATAACAAATTTCTTAATCGGTATGAAGATTTTAAACTAATTATTAAAAATTTTTCATTATGTTCTTAATAATAAAGTCAAAGAAACTTTAATTCATTTATTTAAACTTTTATATTTGACAATAATGATAAGAAACTAGATATTTTATATATATTTAAGTTTATTTGTAGAATCGTACGATTCTACGATTCGATTCGATTCTACCGATTCGATTCTACCTCTCAAAACGATTCTAAGTAGAATTGCGATTTTAACAACTTTGCCACTGACATTTCATCAAAACTGGATGCTACCATGTGGAATTTCCCTAAAAAAATTTACTTGTTCATTTTACGAACGAATATGTCGAAATTGCCGCAAAATTCCTTAAAAAACTCAACTTTTTATTTTTGGATGACGACCCAGTGCCCAGCACTTTCTTTTTAATCTCATCTATGTATTTTAACTATCTTTTAATTTTATCCATACAATTCGTTCTCTTTATTTATTACATCTTTTATTAAAAAAACTCAATTTATCATTGATGCAAATCAAAGAGGACAGCGTAGTACAACTCTTTTTGAAAAGCACAAGAGAGAAAACAAGGATATGAAAGAATTCAGAACAAGGTGTGTGATACATCCTTCCGCAAGACTCCTATTTATACTAGTCTTAGTACACTAAAGTGTCATGGAACAATTAATCACCTTTGATGATCATACATAAGACAATACAGAAATACCTTATTGTGGTATTTATGCGCATTGTTTCAACCTATTAACACACTAATAACTTCACGATCAAAGTTGAAAAAGAATAGAATCCAATGCTCATTGATCAAAGATGACGAAAAGGCACAACAATCCTGGCAGAACCAAAAGTCGAGTCAGATGTGGTTCCACCATCAGACAAGTTGAGTCGGCTTTTCCTGCTAACTCGGTGTTCCTGTTTTGCCTTTGTCCTTCCCTATGACCGCTTAGGACCTTTGTATCTTTAATACACATTGTCCTACTTGGCATACTTCTTAGAGATTAATATACATTAAATGTCCAATAGCGACTTGGCCTAGGACAAGTCGCACAAAACGTGCAATTGGGACTAGTTTTAGTGTTTTTATAGTTACAAAGATTCAGTTTGAACTTACCTCAAATTGTCGTTTGCTAATAGCTTCACTAAACGACTTCCCTACGTTGTTTTTGATGACTTTCGAGATAATCTAGCATCCGCTTCGACTGCAGGGTGTGATAAAAGAAATACATTAAGTAAATAAATAGGCTAATTTAGCCAGTATTCTCATTGTATACATTATGAACTCTATCAATGCAAAAGTTACACATAAAAACTCTACCATTTACAACCCTGATCCAGGGGCGGAGCAAAGAGTACAGGGTCCTGATTAAATTAAGGCTCTTCGTCAACCATCAGAGCTAGAGATCATTTCTCTGTAAGACGACCTTAAAACAAGAAGTATACATGCTAATAATTTGCATTATTAGGCTATTTAACCCATATATGTGGCGCGTCTCACAATGAAACAATCTGATACAAGAATTTGTGCAACCATTAATAGTACAAACAGACTAAAATTTAACATTAACCAACAATATCACAGAAAGGCACATCACCAACTAATTAGCTATGTTTAACGGATGAAATATAAAGAGTTTGTTAATATATGAGGCCTCTAAGGGCTTTACGCGGTCAGACACTTTGAATGGGCCTAGAACCGCCCTTGCTGATCAGTGATCATCAAAATTAAAGATATATCTTGAGCTTGACTACTCTGAAGCAACTAATGGTGCTAGTCAATGATGGACTACTATCCTATCCTAACTAATTTAGCCCATATTCTCATTGTATAGATTATGAACTCTATCAACGAGAAAGTTACGCATAAAAATTCTCTCATGCACAACCCTGATCAGCAGGGGAGAGCATAGAGTATAGGGGTCCTAATTACTTTTTGATGTTTAGAAATTGAGGCTCTTCGTCAACCATCAGAGCTACCCTTGTGAGAGATCATTTCTCCGTAAGACGACCTTAAAACAAGAAGTCTATATGCTAATAATTTGTATTATTAGGCTATTTAACCCATGTATGAAACATCTCACAGTAAGACAATCTCATACAAAAATTTGTGCAACCATTAATAGTACAAACAAACTAAAAATTTAACATTGGTAAGTAGCTAACCAACAATATCACAGAAAGACAAATCACCAACTAAGCTACGTTTGACGGATGAAATATAAAGAGTTTGTTAATATATGAGGCCCCTGATTTCTAAGGGCCTTATGCGGTCGGACACTTTGAATGGGCCTAAAACATGCACCTTTGCTGATCATTGATCATCAACATCAAAGATCTTGAACTTAATTACTCTAAAGCAACTAATGGTGCTAGTCAATTGTGGAATTACTATCCTATCCTAATTCTTATCTATAACATAAATATGGGGACTCCTATCATATGTGCACCACCACATTGGCATTGACCAAAATTAGACATGTTTTCTATTATTTCATCATAATACCCACCAACTTCCATGATGGATCAAACTTGATTCTTCAGGAAAAAGCAATTTCTATCAACTATAAGTCATTCCCCTGCCTGGCTTTTTGAGAAACATGTCAATGATGATAATTGAGAAAACTTCAAAGTGAAGTATGTGCATTTTAACTATAACCCACTTGCCTAATGATCATTACATCTCCAAACAAGAGCTTAATTTCTTGATTATAGAACAAAAAATGTTAATTAGGATGTTAATACTATATTATTATGTGAAAAGTTTACATAAAAAATAAAAGTAGTTACAGACAATTATAGGATTCTTAGGTGTTGTTTTTATGCTTGAAGCTAAATTTAGGTACTGTCAGTCTGCACATGGATGAATGCATGTTTTTTGTATAACCATCATGGCACTTTTTGTACATGGTCATGCCCATTCTTCTAGTTTCTTAAACAGGACTCAAAGGAAGGGATTTCATGATGTGGCTCTTCTACACTATTGGACTATTAGTCATCAACAACTGCTGGACAGGGCCGGTCCTATATATTTTGGGGTTTTGGACGAAATAGCTAAATTGAGTCCCTTTTACTTTATAATTTATAAACTATAGGGACCTTCTACAACTATTAATTTGCTTTTTTGACATGGGCCCTGGGCGACGGCCCCTCTTGCCCACCCTTAGGGTCGGCCCTGCTGCTGGATCATCTTAATTTACTTGTTTACCAGCTCGATCTTAATACTTACATAAGCTAGTTAAGAATGTAGGTTGTGACAATCCGTCATATAATCACCATGTGGGCCCACTCGTGTGGATACACCCACAGATATCCATAGGCTTGGGCCCACAAAATTAATGGTAATGAGTGTTGACTTGCATACACACTTGATGAGGTATACTATTTTCCAAAACCATATGGTATTAGGAGTATGGGCGGATTTATATGTCTGTGTGTGAGGGCATTGCATTTTGAAAAGTAAATTACATAACTGGCTACAAAGGATTCAGACCCACAATCAATGGGTTGTGAGGCAAGTACATCACCAACTATGCTACTCAATTTTTTGTGCTAATAAGGGATTTTAATTGTATCTAATATATGTTCGACTGTACAACAAAACTCAATTGAATGCGGTTACGATTTCCAAAACCTATCTAAAACCTTATTAATCTTTCTTAACTATCCCCTGATTTTTTTTTACGATTCAACAAAACATTTCTTACACTCTTTTATTGAATTTCCAATACGAAGATTGTTCAAAATGAGAAGGATACACCCTTAATTTGAATAAGATAAAAAATCTAAGGTCACGATTGAGCCAAAAACTCTTAATTGTAAAGTCACTATATTATACAGAAAAGATATTATGTCTTACATCTGAAGATTGTTATCAATTTATAACATAATATCTTTTTAATATATAGAGACTAAACAAAAATCCTTATTATTTGATTAGCGATATATATAAGCCCACTATTTTAATGATGTGGAATCTTACTCACATGTGAAGTATTTCTAACATCTAGCTTAGTAACTCGCTCAGAGATCCCAATTTGTCACAACGTAAATAATAACACACTTTCAAACATATAAGGGTCTTTTGTCAAATTACATATCCTCAACTATAACTGGATAAATGAAATACAAGTTATTGCTTGATGCATGACTATTGTCATCACTTTGAAGCTCTTCAAATTTCTGACTTTTGTATGATACCCATTTATGATAACTAAGATTGGTCTTATTTTTTCAACAATAATTATCATATATTTATTGAAACTGTCTTCTGTTTTTCCAATTAAAGCATAATAATCAAATACAATTCATGATAAAATGCTAATTCAAACTTTTCACCTCTTGAAAATCACTGTTTTTGCTTGATGGGTGACATTTCTTATAACAAACTTACTGTGAGTCATGAGTGCCTTAGCTTTCCTTTTTCTTATGATGTTAAGTGTATTAAAGTTTGGAAGAACTTACTAAATAAGGCAGCTGGTCCAATAAACTTGCTTGCTAAATAATCACTTCTCCTACCTAAAAAAGGATTTTGTAATCATTGCATACCATTTATGTAAGTAAGATCTGTAGTTCCATTTGCTCACTGTCTATGTCTTGCTTATATATAGAATGCCATCTAACTAAGCTATGCACTATCTTCTTGTGCCAAGCGAGTAGCGACGAAACAAAGGTAAATAACTCTGCTTTGCTCAACAGTACTGTTTTTCATGATTCATTTGTTCGTCAAGTAACCCACATGTGATCCCACATCGGAGAATTAGGGAAAAGTTAACTAACATATATACTTGATGGGCTACCTCTCCTAATACCAATTGGTTTTAGGATTAAATTTCATCGTGTTTATGTGCAGTTAACTTTACTCTGATGTGGGTCTTACTGTGTACAAGCCCAATAACAAATTTATCATCATCTACTAGAATTACCCGCGTGCCATTGAAATTTTCTATATAGCATGTAGAATTACTACATACTTTGTTTTAGGACAGTGATGTTCTATCATTTTCTTCTACCATTTTCGTGTAAACATTCTATTCGCCTAATTAGTTAAGTAACAGTAAGGGGTAAAATATTGGTAGACTGATTCTGTAAGATTCTGACACTAATCTTTTGGGATTGAGGCTTTGTCTCTGTTACTGTATTATCAATGTTTAAACATTTATGTTGCACTTTGTATTCAAGAAATATATGTTTAACCGATTTTCATTGTTGCAGCTACCAATATGGTACGAATGACGATGGTGTGGCTAGTTCTACTAGTTTCATTGACTGCAACAACAATTGCATCAGCTGATGACAGAACAACTTACATTGTTCACACCGATAATTCTAAAATCGTTGAATTAAAGAGTCTAAGAAAGCAACCGCGACAATGGTATGAATCAATTCTAAAATCTATCAAAAAACCAGATTCTCAAGATGAAGAAGATTTAAATTCATTGGCTCCTGAGCTTCTCTACACCTACGAAACTACGATGACTGGTTTCGCTGCTAAGCTTACCACCAAACAAGTCCAATCCTTAAATGATATTGATGGGGTACTTCTTGTTAGTCCTGATGTGATGCTAAGCCTTCACACTACATATTCAACCCATTTTCTCGGCCTTGAGTTAGGCCGAGGATTATGGAATGAATCTAGCTTGGAATCGGATGTAATTGTGGGTGTTCTTGACACTGGAATTTGGCCGGAGCACATTAGTTTTCATGATAAGGGATTGTCCCGGGTTCCAGCAAGATGGAAAGGTGCTTGTGAGAAAGGTGCTAACTTTTCAGCCACAAACTGCAATAAGAAACTGATCGGTGCAAGGGCATTTCTCAAAGGGTATGAGGCAATTAATGGCAGAATCAATGGCACGGATGACTTTCGGTCTGCCAGGGATTCCAACGGTCATGGGACACACACGGCATCTACTGCAGCAGGGAATATGGTTCCGGGAGCTAGCCTCTTTGGGATGGCCAAGGGTACTGCCAGTGGAATGAGGTATTTTCTTGAAATATATGCACCGATGTGATCATTTTCGTTCTCTTTAAATACTCTTGAAAATAAGCCTGTTTCCGTGTGATTTAAGCAAAGTTACTTAGACACAAGTTATATTTATTAGTATCAAACTAACATCTTATGCAAATTTTCGTGTTTTCGACTAAAATTGTAGTATTAAGTTTCTCTACCGTGTTAAGTGTCAAGGACTAACATGTGTACTTGAGGTGAAATGATGAGTCTGAGTTAACCGTGAACTTATGAGAGACATGAAGACTATCCTTAATATTTATTTTATTTTTTTGTGTATTAATTGATGTTATTTATCGAATGTTAAGCTTGATTATTTACAAATTCTATTTTATAATAGATTTACATCAAGAATAGCAGCATACAAGGTCTGCTGGGACAGGGGCTGTGCAAGCTCAGACATATTAGCTGCTATAGACCGAGCAGTAGCTGACGGAGTTGATGTGCTATCTCTTTCCCTCGGAGGACTTCCAAGGCCTTATTATCTGGATAGCATGGCAATAGCAGCATTTGGAGCCATCGAAAAGGGTGTTTTCTTCTCATGCTCTGCAGGCAATTCTGGCCCAACCCCTTCATCTGTAGGCAATATGGCTCCATGGATGATGACTGTTGCAGCTAGCTACATCGACCGAACTTTCCCTACTAAAGTAAGCTTAAGTAATGGCAAAAACTACAAGGGATCGTCTCTTTATTCCGGTGCAAAGAAGACTAAAGAATTCCCAATTGTCTACAAAGAAAAAGCAGGAGGCAAAAGTGCTGAGTTCTGCATCAACGGTTCCCTATCTTCGAGCCTAGTAAAAGGCAAGATAGTACTGTGTGACCGTGGTTATAATGGCAGAACCGAGAAAGGTTTTGTCGTAAAATCAGCTGGAGGAGCAGGGATGATACTGCTTAATACCCCTAATCAAGGGGAAGAGCTTTTTGCCGATCCCCATGTTCTGCCAGGCACTACCGTAGGAGCTTCAGCTGCAAAGGCCATCAAAGGATACTATCTTCAAAACAACAACGTAACAGCATCGATAACATTTTATGGTACGAGATATGGAGCACGGGCCCCAGTAGTGGCGGCCTTCTCATCTCGAGGTCCAAGTCGCGTGGACCCTTATGTTATAAAGCCAGACATAACTGCCCCTGGAGTAAACATTCTAGCTGCATGGCCTCCGAACATAGCACCAACCGAGCTAAAACAGGACACTAGAAGAGTGCAGTTCAATATAGTCTCAGGTACTTCAATGTCTTGTCCTCACCTAAGTGGAATAGCTGCACTAGTAAAATCAGTCCATAAAGATTGGTCACCAGCAGCTATAAAATCTGCCATTATGACATCTGCGTACACACACGACAACAAAAAGCAAAGAATCTCCGATGCATTGGTAACAAAAAGTACCAAGTTCGCAACACCTTTTGCATTTGGGTCGGGTCATGTGAACCCAGAAAGAGCATCAGATCCGGGTCTAGTATATGACATCGGTGCAGAAGACTACTTGCAGTATTTATGCAGTATCAATTACACTGATGCTCAAGTCACCATTTTGGCAAGAAAAAAGTATAGTTGTCGAAAAGGATCGAAAACAGTTCATCCGGGTGATCTAAACTATCCCTCTTTTGCTGTAATATTCGATGCTTTCAAAAAAGGAAAGACGACGTTTACTTACAAGAGAACAGTGACAAATGTAGGAACTCCTAAAATAAGTTACAGGGTGTTTGTGGATAAACCAAAAAATGTTAAGGTTAGTGTTAAACCTGATGTTTTGAGCTTTAATAAACTGGGTGAGAAGCTGAGTTATAAGGTGAGTTTTACTGGGTCCGGAGCAAATATTACTACCAGATCAGGAATTTCTGCATTTGGATCATTGATTTGGGCGGGCGGGCATTATATTGTTGGAAGTCCTATTGCAGTCACTTGGTTGGCAGTAAACTGATCAAGATCACTCTTTCTCTTTTTACAGAATCTGGAGATTTACTGGTTATTCTGACATTCTAATTGTATTAATTCAACTGGTAATAATTTATTTGGAATCATAGGTTATTTTGAGATCCTCACTGTATTGATTCAACTGGTAGTCGTTGATTTGAAAAGCTGATTATTTGTGTTTCAGTGTCTGTTTTTATGATCAATATTTTGATTATTCTTTTGTTTGTAATTCATGTAAACCAAATATTTAGAATGTGCAAGTCAGCAATCTTTTATTAATTCATTCATTTTGTTTTAAACCTTTACACAACGCAGCCAATGCTATGAGCATAACCGGCTACTCGATCCGCTAGAGTTTCCTTGTTGATTGTGATGATATTTCTTAATCTATTCTAATCTTCAAGAATCATGGCTTTGGACTAGTAATTATAAGATAGAACTTGGGTTTTAGTGTTGGAGTAATTTGTGCCCTTAAATCCATCTTAAGAAAATGATTTTTATAAGCTGGGTCTAGACCCTAAGGATCTGAGTCCAGACTCTAAGGGTCTGGGTTCGGGTTTAATTTGTTGGACTCTTAAAACTAGGGTCCGAGTTTAGACCTAACCCTAAAGTTAGGATCCGGGTCCGAGTTGGATCCCAACTCGGACCCTTAAATGCCTATCCTTACATAGAATGATAGAAGTAAGTGAAAAGTAGACTTTTTTACAATAATGTTAGTAAAAGCTCATTGATCTCTTTCTGCACTTTTTCCTTTCATCCAGATTTTTTTAGTCTATTTTTTTTAATGGCACATTTTTCTTGCTGAAGTATATTAAATATGTCTTATAAGTTGGTTGAATATTTGATAATGAGCATGATCATCAACTTGATAATGCCTAAATGAGTATTTTATATTAGGCAGCAAAAAGCTTCCCTCTTTCTTTACTCTTTTTGGTGGGGGAGGAGGCTCTATATCATCTTCTTTTCCTTGTAGTGACATCTTTTTCATCACTCACTACCAATTATAGTGGATAGACTCATTCATCCACTTCTTCCAAAGCTTCATATCTTATGTTTCAACTTACACAACCATAGAGAACACCCACCTTTAAAACATTACTATACTTTTGCTAGTTTTTATATACTAAAGGGTGGATTTTTATATTTCATGATGAGACTAGTTTTTCTTTCACCAATGGCTAAGGATCTAATCCTCTGTCTCGGCCATTTAGCCCCATTAGCTTTTGGCACGAAAACTGAAAATTTTTGAATACTAAGGTAACAAAATGGGGTATTTAGAAATATGAGTTATAATATAGAGAGTAAAAGTGGTGAGGTCATATCTAAAAATAGATCAGGTCATTTAGAAATATGAGTTATAATATAGAAAGTAAAAGTGGTGGAGTCATATCTAAAAATAGATAAGGTCATCTTGTATAAGACCTCCTCACTATGAGATGGGCCCATATAATTAGTTTATTTTTTAAATTGATCACTTTAATACACTAAATGTATATGGGGTCAATTCATTAGAGATGGTCTCATTTGGAATTTGTGAAAAGAGAAATAAACCAAATTTATCAAGACAGACTAAAATGAAAAATTAGGCAAATTGAGTAAGACAGAGGAGTATTACAATAATGGAGCAATGAAATTTTAAAAGATTAGTGGAATTGTGTGCCCATACTTGTCTTTAACCAATTATTGATGCTCTTTACAAATATTAGTGTATGTGGTTGAAATTACATTCCATTCAAGGATTTAGCTTGCTTATATAAAGAATGCATCTAACAAAGCTAATCATCAATCTAATCCTTCATTTAACTGGGGCAGAGTTAAAAGGAAAGGTATTATCACTACTAATGATATGTACTCTTTAATATTACAATTATATTTTGGATATTGTGTCTTAAGGATGGCAAACCTTGCTGTCATTTCTTAAAGAGACACAAGTATTTGGTCTCCATGATCTGTTAATATCATTCCAATCATTGTTATGAAATTATGCTGTTATAAGATTCAAATGCATGTCTTTTGTAGTAATCACTGTAACATAATTCGCTTTTTAAATTCGTGATTCGCTAAAACTGACCATGTTTCTCTTTTTACGATTACGATTTGTGTGGAGATTAACAAATCATGTGACACTGCTAGTAATTGATGCTTTCAAGTCAATTTAGTTAAGTTATGCTCTAATATAGTTGTTTTCAACAGTTCCAAGAAACTATCCTAAGAGGTGGCAAGCAAGTCATTTAGGCTGGTTTTGGATTAAGGTGAGTTTTATGGTTGGGTTTCAGCAATGTATAGATTTGTTTTAATTGGATTATGTTTAGGTTCATCGTTCAAACGAAAACAACCACTTTGTTTTTACAAGGTTCAGGTTGCTTACATTCGACCCTCCCAAAACCCGCATAGGTTGGCACTTGGGGCAACGGAGTTTTGTATGATCATATGTCAATCTATTTCTAATCAGCTTATAATGCTCATGGATTCATATTATAAGTAGCATCGTTTTGAATCAGCTCGGATTGATTTGATGATGGCTAATAGTTAATGGCTCAACAAATTTGACATCTCTGCAGCTACCTGCAGCTAGTGCTCCGAACCCGCCATCATGAAACCCGCCTTCAGGATATTGTGGCTGATTCTTGTAGCTCTTTTCGCTGTAACATCCGCTGCATCAGCTGATAGAAAAACATACATTATTCACATGGATAATTCTAAAGTCTTGGAACAACTAAACAGTTTTTACAAGCAACCCCGAGAATGGTATGAAGAGATATTACAGTTTACCAGAACATCAGCTGATCAAGATCATGAAATATTTGCTCCCGAGCTTCTTTACACCTATGAGACTACCATGACCGGTTTTTCTGCTAAGCTAACGAACGAACAATATAGTTCGTTGGCCAATATAGATGGGGTACTTTATGTAGCTCAAGATGAGATACGAAGTCCTCAAACCACATACTCACCCCAATTTCTCGGCCTAGAATTAGGCCGAGCAGGGTTATGGAACGGAAGTGATTGGAAGCACCGGGAATCAGATGTCATAATAGGTGTTCTTGACACTGGAATTTGGCCAGAACATCCCAGTTTTTCTGACACAGGAATGCCGCCAATTCCATCAAGATGGAAAGGCACCTGTGTGAAAGGCACAAACTTTTTGGTTACTTACTGCAATAAGAAGCTTATCGGTGCCAAGTTTTTCTTCAAAGGATATGAGGCAATCAGTGGAAAAATCAACGAAACTATTGAATTTCGATCTGCTAGGGATTCCGATGGCCATGGGACTCACACTGCATCCACTGCAGCTGGAACTGCAGTCCCGGGTGCTAATCTTTTTGGACAGGCTCAAGGTATTGCCCGCGGCATCAGGTAAATTTGATCACAAAAGTAAAGTGTTGGAAAAAACCATCTTAAATGTGTGTGCTTAAATGTGTGTGTATCAGTACAGTAATTGCAAGTATAAATTTCTTTTGAGAATAATTTGCGAATTATAGCCGTAAAATTTAGCACTTTTGCGAATCACAGCCTCGATGTTTATTTTTATGAATTACAGCCACCTAAGTATCAAAGTTTACATGTTGATGCCAAAACACAGAATTCTGATCATTTTGGTGGTCGGAATTTTAGGTTAAGTGGTCGGAGTTCTGTATTTTTGGCCTGAACCTGTAAACTTTGATACTTTGGTGGCTGTAATTAACAAAAAATAAATATTGATTCTATAATTCGCAAAGTGTTAAACTTGAAGCTATAATTCGCAAATTATTCTTCTTTTGATATCTTATGGGAGTGTTTATACAAAAACTTATAAAACTAGGTAAGTTTCGAAAAACCATTCTATCGTAACTTACGTGGTTTTTGAAATGAATATACTTATTTAACCTCAAATATAGTATAAATCATTAATACATATTCCTGCAGTTTCACATCAAGAATAGCAGCATACAAGGTATGCTGGGAAGAGGGTTGTGCGGACTCCGATGTATTAGCTGCCATAGACGAAGCAGTAGCTGATGGAGTTGACGTTCTATCCCTTTCCCTAGAAGGAGATGCTAAACCATATTATCAGGATAGCACAATCATATCAGCATTTGGTGCATCACAGAAAGGTGTTTTTGTGTCAATGTCTGCAGGAAACTCCGGGCCTTTCCCTGAAACAGTCGGGAATGTTGCACCCTGGGTCATGACAGTTGCTGCCAGTACCCTTGATCGGAGCTTCCTGAGCCAAGTAAAGCTAAGTAACGGAAGAACCTACAGTGGTAGTGCAATCTATTCTAATAACATTCATACGACAACTAATCAACTGCCGATTGTCTATAAAGAAACAGCAGGTAAAAAGATTGCTTCAGCTAAATACTGTCTACCTGAATCATTATCTCCAAGCCTGGTGAAAGGAAAAATCGTTGTATGTAAGCGTGGAATCAATGCCCGAATAGCAAAGGGCGTTGTTGTAAAAGCCGCTGGTGGGGCCGGGATGCTACTACTAAACAATCCTATTCAAGGGGAAGAGCTTGTTGCAGACCCCCATGTTCTGCCATCGGCCTTATTGGGTGCGTCAGCTGGTAAGGCAATACAACGTTACTTAAAACAAGATAAGAACTTAACAGGATCCATATCCTTTCATGGTACAACATATGGATCTCGAGCTCCTATGATCGCTTCCTTCTCATCTAGAGGTCCGAGTCCTATTGACCCTAATGTGATCAAGCCAGATGTAACTGCCCCTGGAGTCAACATCCTAGCCGCATGGCCTCCCATCTCATCTATAACTGATTCGAGTACTGACCAAAAAGGGGTGGAATTCAATATAATGTCAGGTACTTCAATGTCATGTCCTCATGTTAGCGGTTTAGCTGCTCTCATCAAATCAGTTCACAAAGATTGGTCACCAGCTGCAATTAAATCAGCCATAATGACCACTTCTTACATTCATGATAAAAGAAAGCTTCCGATTTCAGATACATACGTATCAAAAACTACCAAGTTCGCTACACCTTTTGCATTTGGTTCGGGTCATGTCAACCCAGAAGGAGCTTCGGATCCTGGACTCATATATGATATCATTGAAGAAGACTACTTGAAGTATTTATGCAGCATCAATTATACTAATGCTCAAGTCAAGATTTTAGCAAGAAGAACATATAGATGTCCTAGTCATAGTACACTTAAGCCGGGTGATCTGAACTATCCTTCTTTTGCTGTGCTTTTCGACATTTCTAAAAGAGGAAAGTCTACAACATTCAGTCACAAGAGGACAGTGACTAATGTAGGAACTGATAAGATAAGTTACAAGGTTTTTGTTGATGAACCTAAGGGAGTTAGAGTTAGTGTTGAACCAAAAGTATTGAATTTTACGAAACTTGGTGAGAAGCTAAGTTATAAGGTGAATTTTACCGAGCTAGGATTAAATGTTACTAGCAAATCAGGAAATTCGTCGTTTGGATCGTTGATCTGGGTTGGTGGGCATTATAGTGTAAGAAGTCCTATTGCAGTCACTTGGCAGTAGATTAAGATCATTATATGTGTTTCTTTTGAATCTTAGGGATTTGTATTTGTTCAAAAAGAACATCTTATAGTTGTATTATTGATTCAAATCAAAATTATGAAGTTCAAGGTTAGATCTTAGATGTGTTCTTGTCTGTATGGATAATGGGTTTAATGTAATGAATGGAACTGATCTTTTTGTTGATTTACATGCTGATAATATGTACAAGACTGTTATTACAATATGGGTTTGGAACTGATCTTTGAAATGATTGATATTCGTATGCATATCAACAAAGAGTATCTCCTTTTCAAGGAAACTCAAGCCCTGAAATATCTACAGTTAAGCGTTCTTGGTGTAACAGCTAGCAAATTGGCTGGGTACACTTGGTGTGAAGTAGTCTTATGATGGGTGGCAACATGAGCAGTTCTCAGGGTGCGTACGAGTGAGAACAATTTGCGTCGATAATGTCTTGGTGTGCGAATAACGGAAGCATCATCATCATCATCATCATACCCAATGTTCCCGCACAAAAATAAATCTATGGTCAGGGTCCGGGGAAGGAAGGTTGACGGCGTCTCATACCCATAAGGAGAGGGCGGTTACAAGAGTCCTTCGGCTCAAGAGGAGTCTTCAAAGATAGGAACCTGCAAATAACTGAAATCCTGCATCTTACACCTACATTAGCCAAGCATAGGGATCATTTAACTGCAAGCAAAATAAGTGACTTACAAGCAAAATAACGGAAGCAATTACCCAAAATAATAGAGAAAACAATAAAGAGTCAATGCAAAGAATAAGGAAAACACAACAAGAACTTGTGTGGTTCACTATCTATGTGATATCTATGTCAACGGGCATCGAGAACCAAAGTTTTACTATAAAATTAGAAACACAATAAATCAAAGACAAATCTCTCAAAGTGGCTCATTTTTCTCCCTTGTGTTTCTATGAACCCTAACCCTAATTTAGAGAGGGGTTTATATAGTATGCCTCCCTAGAAAAAGAAATTAGGTTACAAAGCCCACGAAATAATCGTTTAGATCTGAAAATTGACATAGTGCACTAAGGGCCTACTACATAGCATAGTAATCAATGTTCAGTATGTCCAAGCAATGTTTAAACTTATTGAACAAATTTTTCGATATATTTCAGTAGTCTCGTTCGTCTTCACCTTCATCCTCTTGTTAGTACGTAAGATTTAAACAAATTAGTAAAAAATTTTCGATATATTTTTAAAAATAAAGTCAAAGAAACTTTAATTCATGAATTAAAACTTTTGAATTGGATAATAATGATAAGAAACTAGACATTTTAAATGTAATTAAGTTTGTTTGTAGAATCGTACGATTCTACAATTCGATTCTACCAATTTGATTCTACCGATTTGATTCTACCTCTCTAAACGATTTTAAGTAGAATCGCGATTGTAACAACTTTGATCACAGGTAATCTTAGCAACTTCCTACAAAATACTCGGTTCACCCACCAAATCTTTGAGCCAAATAGACTCCTTAGTTGTAGAAGTTAAAGTCATATAATCAGCTTCAGTAGTAGACAACGTCACTGAAGACTGCAATGTAGACTTCTAACTCACCACATAATGTAATACCCCAAAAATATTGATACCAAAATATTCAAATTAGTGTGTAGAATAAAATTTTGATACCAAAATATTTCAAATCATTGTTTAAGAATAAAATAATTTCAGAAATGCAAATCAGAATATTTTCCCCCAAATGTTTACTCTTGAAATTTTGAAATTTGAAATTTGAACAATCTTCTTCCCCAAATAAATCAGATTATTCCCCAAGTAATTTCCCCAATTAAACCAGGAATAATCATTTTCCCAGAAATCCTCCCAATCAATTACTCATCTTCCCCAATTAAACCCTCATTCTCACCTATAAATTAAGCCTAATTCTAAACCCTAGAGACACACAAACCATCTTTCTCTAAGTTCTGGTAAGAAAACCCTAAAAATCCCTAGTTCTTTCTTTAGTATTTTAAAACCCTAAAAGTCTCGTTTTTAGTCCAGAAAGTTATGAAGGTTAGGAATGGTGAAGAATGGTAAAGAAGGTCAGAGATTACCTACCTCGATTGCTTGGTAGACGAAATGCTCTCTTCCTTCTTCTTCTTTCTTTCTTCCTTCATGCTTCTTGAACGCCATTAATGGCTGGGTTTTTTTTTTGTTTTCTAAAAGCTCTCTCTCCTCTCTTATTCCTGATGTTATAAACTAAAAGAAAGACTTTACTCTTTCTTTTGGTTGCACGTGAGTTTTACCAAAATTCATTTTATTTTATTATTTTTTTTTCTTTTTCCTTCTTTTGTTTAAAAGTTTTATTTTAGGGTTTTTTATGAAAAACAGCCTCAAAGTTTACTCTTTTTATGAATTACAGCCTAAAAGTTTTTTTTTATGAATTACAGCCTTCAACTTTCAAAAGTGACCACAATTACGGCCAAGTGACCGTTGACCACTATTATCACCGTTGACCATCCCTTCTTCCCAGTCACTAACCAAGGATGGTTAACCCTTTAACCAAACCTAATAACTACCCAACCAACTCCTTTTTTAAATCCCCTTTCTTCTTCTTCTTCCTTGACCTACTTTCTTTCCCTCTCTCCTGAAGAACTCCATTTTTTCGACCTCATAGCTGACCAAGATAAAATTCTTCCCTCTTTTTTCGTTCATTTCAATTTCGTTTTTTATTTGTTTCGTTTGAAACCCTAATTTCCTGAAGAACCCTAATTTTTTCGAGCCCTAATTTTTTTTAAAATTTCAAATGCCTGTTAATTTCCTCATGAATGATAAAACAAAGGAGTGCTACTGTGGGTATGATGTTACTGTTCAAAGGGGATGGACTACAAAAAACCCAGGTCGAAGGTTTGTTGCTTGCCCTGACTATGATGTTCATAGTAATTCAAGGGTTGCAATTTTTTCCAGTGGGTGGACAATGAACAAACTGATTGGCAAAAAGATGTAATCTTGAAGTTAATGGATGAAAGGACTAAGCTGCAAAGGGATGTTGAATATTTTCAAAGGAAATTACAACTAGCTAACAAGAAGATTCAAAAGACAACTACTGAAAGAATTATGATGAAGATGCTTTACCCTCAAAGGGTTTGGAGATGTGGATTGATAATGAATTGTTTAGTTGTATTTCTTGCTGTCATTTTAATTCTTAGTTACCTTATGTAGAGTTAATAGATTGTACTATAAATTATGCTCTGTTTTGTAATCGGATATGGCTAATGCAAAGTGTTTTGTAAGTTTTCTAATTGAATTGGAATGCAAAAATTAGTTAATGTTGTTGCCCAAAAAATGTTGTTCATAATCTTCATAAACTTCAAGTTAGCAGCAATGTTGATGCTCAAAAAATTACACCCATTGTTAATATATTACAGCTGCTTTATGTTAGCAGCAATGTTCAATCAAAGTACCCTTAAAATTACAGCTACTTAATGTTCATACATGAAACTACATCAAACTAATACATAAAAATCCTAAACACAAGCTGGAGCAGGGCTGTCTGGGTATGCAGCATCATTCACAATTGTTGATGCTTGAGACAAGTTGGCAGCAGATGCTTGAGACAAGTTGGCAGCAGATGCTTGAGAAAGGTTGTTGCTTCTCTGCACAAACAGATAACCAAGTTAGAAATTGAAAACATAAAGAGCATAGGCTATCTTGAACTTAATGAATTTTACCTGTGTATTGCTTTGAGACTTAATCCTTTTAGCCCTATATAATTCAACAAAAGGGTCCTCCTCCAATGGCCTTCCTCCTTTTCCCTTGGAATCAGGGACTTGAGTTGGCTGAGTAGATGTGCATTTCCTCTTGTTGTGACCCAATTGTTTACACACAGAGCATCTGCTCTTTTTTCCAACCTCCCTGCCTACCCTTTCACCTCCAATCTTCTTCTTCTTCTTTGATCTCTTTTCATCTGGCTCAAGTGTTCTCTTTTTCTTTGATGGTCTTCCTGGTAGCTTCCTAAATGGTGGTGGATCAGGCTGAGTGTGTTGTGTTGTCTCCCAATCAGATGGTCCAGGCATGGGCCTAATAATAGGAGCATAGGCCTTTGCATATGAAGCTCTGCTATAATATTCATGGACAAAGTCTTCAGGTTTATCCCTACTCTCCATGATGGTTGCATATGCATGATGACATGGAAGTCCTGTTAATTGCCACCTGTAACAGGTGCATGTCTTCTCAGCCAAATCCACTAGGCAGGTCTGATCTTTGTAGTCCACCTCAAAAAGGGTGCTGCTAGCAACCCTCACTACACATCCTTTGTAAGCCTCCTTGGCCCAATCAAATTGTTTCTTCACATATGGCAACAGTCCATCCTCCAAAGCCAAAAGCCCCTCCCTCTTGCTGTGATGCCTTTGCATAATGTACCTTCGCATCCACTCCATTAGTGTGAGTATTGGCTTATCCCTTGCAGGCTTCATCACAGCATTAAATGACTCACACATGTTGTTTAGCAACATGTTGGATTTGCAAATGGTGTCAAAAGCATGTCTGCTCCATGCACTGGGAGGTATGGCTGCCATGTAATCATGTGCTTCAACACTTAATCCCTTCAACTCATTCATCTTTTCTTTGAACATACTCTAAAAAAATTGTAGGTATTAGATGCTGAATGTAAAAACAAACAAGAGGAATTTACATGTAAATAAAGCAAGTAAACAAACAAATTCACCTGTGTTGTTGCCTTTGCAGCAGCCCATAACACAAATTTGTAAGCCTCTCCATTCCATTTTTGCTTGAAATTGCTCCATAGATGTCTCCAGCAATACCTTGATGATGCATCTGGTACCACGTCCTCTAAAGCCTTGATGAGGCCCTTTTGTCTGTCTGACATGAATGTAAACCCACTCCCTGTGTTTAATCCCAATGAATCTTTCAAGTGTGTCAAGAACCAGGCCCAGCTATGATACTCCTCAACATCAACCACTGCCCATGCTAGAGGGTATACATTGTTGTTTCCATCCTTACCCACAGCAGTAAGACATATTCCTGGGTGAGCTCCAGTCAAATGACATCCATCTAGCCCTATTATTGGTCTACATCCAGCTATGAATCCATCCAACACATGCTTCAAACACATGAAGAACTTCTGAAACACAAGCCTCTCAAGCCCTGTCATCACTCTAACTAAGGCTGTGCTACCTGGGTTGTAAGTTGTTGCATAGTCATGAACCCTCTTATACTGCTCTGCCCCATCCCCATAAAGCATGATCTTGGCCCTAGCCCTAGCATACCAGCATTTGGTGTAACTAACCATAATGTCATAATCTTTCTTAACTTGATTTTGAAGTCCCTTTACTAAATCCCACTCTGGGTACCTTCTCCAAACTTCAAGATACCTAATTGTTAAAAATTTACTAGTAAGCTTCCTAGTTGTGTGCTTACTCCAACATTGGTGATCCAATCTACAAGTCTTTATTTGCATTGTTTCTTCTTGTTTTAACTTACTAGCATGAATATAAAAACTACAGTTCTTCTTCTCACATGTACACTTACTCCTCACAGAACGTTTCTTGTTCCATGGACACTTATCACACCTATCAACATATATTGCATCAAATCTTTTTTTATTGTTATGAAGAGAGAAAAAGTCATACTTGTTTTCTACAGCATGCTGCTGTACTGCAGTCCTCAGCACCTCAACATTAGGAAAAATCAAACCAACTCTCAAATTGATTTTCCTACCAAAATCAGTGTCAGGGTTAAACACTGGATACCTTGTTCCTCCTCCCTCTAGATCTTCTTCCACTAACTCATCTGAGCCATAATCTTCCTCCTCATGCTCAGAAAGACTACCCTTCTCTGCTTTACCAAACCAACACTTAAAAGCAGCCCTATTAATGTCTTCTATAATTGATTCACCAACCTTGTCAGAAAACAAATCAGCATCCTTAATATCATCAAAATCATCCTCCCCAAGATCTATCTCAGAATCATCAGATGAATCATCCTCAAAGACTAACTTCCTAGCTTTGGGCTTTGGCTTGGGTTTGGGCTTTGTCTTGATCTTTTGCTTACCCTTGCCTTTCTTGGGTTTACTAACAGAAGGTGCTGCAGGTGCTTTGCCTTTATCTTTTGCAGCCCTGGGTTTTGTCACAGAAGGTGAAGTTGTTAGAGGTGGTTGGGCTTTAGCTTTGGCAGCCCTGGTTTTACTAGAAGATGGTGAAGGTGCTGGAGGTGGTTGGGCTTTAGCTTTGGCAGCCCTGGTTTTACTATAAGATGGTGAAGGTGCTGGAGGTGCTTGGGCTTTAGCTTTGGCAGCCCTGGGCTTACTAACAGAAGGTGGAGGTGCTGGATCTACAGGTGGTTGTGGATCTACAGTTGGTTGACTAACAGTTTTCTTGACTCTAGGAGTAAAAGTTGGTCTTGCAACATGTTTGACTCTAGGAGTAGATTTAGCTTGTCTTTGTGGAGGTGGTGATGGTGTGGAAAGAGGTATTCCAGTTTTGGGTTTCCTAATAGGGAGCCTTGAAGGTTTATTTGATGGTGGTGGTTGAGAAGCAAGTGGGGGAATGTTTAATACCTCCAAGACCTCAATATCTGGAAGTGGGTCATTTCTTGGGCTTCTACCAAGATTCTCTTTTTGGGTGGTCCCCTCCATGACCAAGTACACACTTATAAATCCTGAATTCACATCTAAAGTATCCAAACATCTAACAGCCTCATTGTCATCTGTTATCAATCTAAGCCCCTCTTTCATACTTTTACCATCTTGAACATAAAACAACTTAAAAG
Source organism: Amaranthus palmeri (assembly GCA_019776075.1). Classification (NCBI taxonomy): domain Eukaryota; kingdom Viridiplantae; phylum Streptophyta; class Magnoliopsida; order Caryophyllales; family Amaranthaceae; genus Amaranthus; species Amaranthus palmeri. The sequence goes on along the minus strand of JAAKBH010000355.1, from coordinate 357,194 downwards.
GACTTTTCAATTTCAGTCTTCTATTGACTAAGAAATATAAAGCATTAAAGTCATAACTATCATAAGGAATTATCAAAGTTTTCACAGAACCCCCAAGATATTGAACAACATCATCTACAATGTAAAAATCACCCCCATGATACTACTTGTAGAAACTCGTTTGAAATTGTCATCTGTATGTAAAAATCAAAGAGCATTTCAATAAACAAGCAACACATGAACCCTAAACATCTACCAACACAGAACCAGCACATAAACCCTAGAAATCTATCAAAAAAAAAAGGGGAATTTTAAACGACATTAACAAACCCTAAATGTCGAAATTCAGATGAAAGTGTCGAAATTGAACCCAAATCACCATAAAAACGCAAACTTTACTTAATAAAGTAAAAAAAGAAGAGAGAAGAACTTACCTTTTTCCAAGCTTCGTATCAATGGAAGAAGAAGGGACAGCAATGGAGATGATGATGATGACAGTGACAGTTACCCAAAGAAATGAAATGTAGTTACAGAGTAATGAATGAACGTTGAGTTTGAATTTGGGTTGGTTAAAGGGTTAACCATCCTTGGTTAGTGACTGGGAAGAAGGGATGGTCAACGGTGATAATAGTGGTCAACGGTCACTTGGCCGTAATTGTGGTCACTTTTGAAAGTTGAAGGCTGTAATTCATAAAAAAAAAACTTTGAGGCTGTAATTCATAAAAGGAGTAAACTTTGAGGCTGTTTTTCATAAAAAACCCTTTATTTTAATTATTTAAGTTTTATTCCTTTTGATTAAATAACCCAATTTTCCTACTTCTCTTTAAATCTCAATTTACTTTTAAATCTTGTATTATTCATTTTATTCTTTAGTTAGTCTCTCATATCTTTTAATCTAATATTAACAATTTTAGAAATAAAATTATACTTGTATTTTATTTTAGAGTATGTCAAATTTCGATTTACTTATACCTTTAATCTTAAAAGAAAATTTTGATTTAGTTTAAAGGGGTATTACAAATAGTTTATCTAACCCTCCTTCCGACCTAAATATTGTAGACGGAGATTTCGGGAGATCAATAAACGCAACGAATTATTAGTTCACTTCTTTCGACGCCTTTTCTACTACTCGAGGTATAATTTCGATGTCCACTATACTCCTATCCGTTACCCGATATAATTATAAATATATTTTTATAAAATATAATTTGGTTATTCTAATACGACTATACGTACGATTAAATACTAGTACGATTAATATGATTTTAATTTATACTCTTATAAAATATATTAATACGATCGATATTTTCATTGGCATTAATTATAAAACGATGTGAAATCTTGTGTTCCTTGTGTTATATTTCTTAATTTATTTTTTTGATCTAATAAACGGCTATGATTATTTTCGATTGAAACTTAAAATAATGTTAAATCTTAAAGTGATATAAAGTGAAGTTAAATTGTGTTTGTTTTATAAAGGCTATGACGGTTAATTTTAATTAACAATAATATGTTATGAGGAAAATGTAACCCGTAGGGGTGTTGAACAGTATGTTTTGTTGGGTTAGTATAGCTACCCACAAACTGTATTTTTACATTTATATATTCTGTTTGTCTTCCTTCTATTTGTTGTGATCCAAGTAGAAGGGGTGTGCACACTAGGGACTCTTGTGATTGGCCATTATTATTATTAAGGTGACGACCTTTGTTGAAGTAGGCGGATAACAGGGATTAGTCCCGACCTACTAGCGTTCACATTTCTCCTCTAACTTATCTAAATTATTTATGATCGATAAATTTAAGAAGGATTAATTATTTAAAGATACTTATTTTCTTTTGAACTATTTATTTTAAACTGTTTACTTCCTCAAAGACGATTTATATTTTGAAATTATTTTGTTAAAGAATTATTTTACGGAATGGAGTCGAATTACTCAGTTTAACTGATTTTTGTTTATTTTTGTCTTTCTTGTTTTCCTCTTAATTTTGCAGGTTATTCTTAAAGGGGAATTTTTGAGTGAGGATGCTTAGAATAAGATCGTATAGAATGTCATTTTGAATTTTCCGCTTTTCTTTTTAAGTCTTTTCTTTTATGAACTTCCTATTAAGATGTAACTTGAATCTGAACATTTTATCTTCCGCGTATTTTAAATAATTTTATTATGTTTTCCACTTCGTTTTTATGTCCGATTACACTCTCTAAGTTAAGTTTTGTTTTTATTAAACGAAAATATCTTTAAGTTATACAGACTTAATTTAGAGGGTGTTACACATAATCACCCAAGGTAAAACATAACCGGTCACAGATCTTCTGGTATCCACATCAGTTACATACTTAGAATCAAAATACCATGTTACCAAGCACTCCTTATCATTCCCGTATACAAACCCAATATCAGCTACCCTCTTAGGTAGCAAAATATCCTCTACACACCTTGCCAGTGTTCCTTTTGAAGTCGGGTCATAAACGTATTTATAACACTATTTGCATGCGTAATGTCCGGTCTAGTACAAACCATAGCAAATATCAAACATCCAACTATGTTGGCATATAGGATTTTAGACATATAAGGAACCTCCTCCTCAATTTGAGGTGACATAGACATAGATAACTTACAACTCACAGTAGATCTCCATACCCAAAAATTTTCTGAGCCGCACCCAAGTCTTTTATGTCAAACTCCATGTTGAACATCTTATTCAATCTAGCAACATCAACCTTACTCTTCGTCGCAATCAGCATGTCATCAACATACAACATTAAGTAGATCATGGAACCATCCTTGATTTTACAATGTTACACGCAGCGATCATATGAATTCCTATTAAACCCATGTGAAACCAAAAAAGAGTCAAACCTTTTGTACCATTGTCGGGGGGATCGCTTCAGTCCATACAATGACTTAAGCAATTTGCAGGTGCAGTTAGTTTTAAATTTCAACAAAAGATGAGGAAATGTTATGTGTCACTTTCGAAAATTACAACTCGGCGCAAGGATGTTAGGATCGTTGAGGGGGTAAGACCGGTGGAATTGTATCGTAGAATTGTGTGATCTTACAAATATGCACTAAATGCTTTGGATAACTAATTATCAATTATATTTGTTTTTTAATAAGTTTCAAGGTGTCTATTAAGTTTTGAAAAAAATACTTTTGACAATCATTTTTAAACTGCGAATCAAGAAAAACTTAAATTTTATAATCGTATAGATATAATTATATATATACATAAGTAAAATCAAGAATATGTGAAATTTTTTTACTATTCAAACTACCCTTGTAGTATTGGATCGTTAGATCATAGGATCGGAGAATCGTGTAATGATTCTACCACCGAGATTTTGTGCTAAGTAGGGTTGCACGATTGTACCAGTATTAAGATTCTACCTACGATCCAGATTGGTTGCTTATTTTTGGATCATAAAATCATAGAATCGTAAATCAGGATCGAGATTCTAATAAGTATGACTCGGTGTGACTAAAATGTTGAATGTAAATTTTAGAGGTCTATGTGAGATTCGATCCCAAATTCTTACTAGGGAAAAATGATAATTGCTCTAATTGAGACAAAACTTAATTCTCAAAATGACACGAATATTAATAAAGAGAGATAGAAATTAAAAGATGTGTGTATAATCAGTAAATAAAGGGGAATTGTCAATAATAAAACAACATTTGCTTGATCCGCCAAAAACAAATACAACTATAATTCATTTATAAATAAACTCACCTATTAGGTAATTTGTTAGTAACAAACTCATCGATTAATTATATCAATCTTTAAAGCTTCTTTGTAAATCAAGAATTAAGAATAATTGCAAAAACAATAGTTAAGTTTACTTTTAATAATTATATCGAATAAATGAATTTATTTCGAAATAAACAATAGCTGAATTTATTTTCAGCGAATCGATCAAATATTATATTATTAGTAACAAGTTTCCTTTAAATAAATTAATAAATGCATTAATAAATATAAAAACATTACAAAATAAAAAAAAATCCTAAAATAAAAATATAACAAACTCATAGGAACAATACAAACAACGAAGTGAGTAGTGTTTGCATTTTATATAGGAAAAGTTGTCGGGAATAATCCCTACTTTTAACGTTTTCCTGTAAATAATCACTATTTTTGATTATTCATGAATAATTCAAACTTTGCAATATTTTTGCTCACAGCACCCCCTCCTCAAAGTATCCCGGTATAGCAGGTAAAAGTCTGTTTTGTGATCTGTTTTCTACCTTATAGTTGTTGCATTCATGTTCCTAAGGCTTGGGTTAACAATGGAGAAATGGAGGTGACAAAGAGGAAGATGAAGGCAACAACTATAAGGTAAAAAAACAGGTCACAAAACGGACCTTTACCTACTATAACCGGTCACTTTGAGGAGGGGAGGTGCTGTGAGCAAAAATATTGCAAAGTTAGGATTATTCATAAATAATCAAAAGTAGAGGTTATTCACAGGAAAACGTTAAAAGTAGGGATTATTTCCGATAATTTTTCCTTTTATATACTCCCTTTGAATCAATTTAGTTGCTGCATTTTCAGCGAATCAATTTAGTTGGAGTGTACAAGTAGTAAAAGTGGGGGTATTTTGGTCTTTACGTGTGTGAATATGGAATATTTAGGTTAAAAAAATTGAAAAAAAAAAGATGAACAATTGATATGAATTTGTTAAATAAGAAAATGAGACAACTAAATTAATTCGGAGGGAATATAAATTTAAATATTTAATAGTCCACCTTCAGTTTTGAATATAAAACTGATAAATTTTCGAAAGTCTAGATGCTTACTAATATAAGTAAAGAAGAGGCCAATAACACGTACAAAAAATTTACCATTCTTAAACAAAAATCACTAAATAAATAAAATAAAATAATATAATAATAATGGAGTACTTTTAAACTCCAAAAACAATAGGTTGAAAAGTAGGAGTAATAAAAAGTCAGAAATTTTCCATACGAAATCCAAACGTCTCTCTCTTCTCACCTGACCTGTTTCTGCCCACCTTCATAAATAATCATAATTATCTCCCCTGTTTTTCTGAAATTCCATTTTTTTTGCATTTGATCTAAATAATCTCAGGATTCTAAAATTTTCAATTACGCGTATTCAATTCAGGAAAACGTCTCTACTTTGTAATTTCTTTTCTGAGATTTTCAGGTATTCATTTCTTTTGTTAATGTCGATCATTTCTTGAATCCATTGGGGTTTTCAATTTTCTGAGTTTTTTTATTCAGGTTTTAGCTTGTTAAAATCCTGGAAATTGAGAAACATTAACAACGACATATATTTTAGCTGTTTTTTGATCTTTTGATCGGTAGAATAACTCTCTTTGTATCATTTATGAGACTTTCTCTGTCAAATTTTATGTGTTGGTATACCTAATTTGATTGATTTTGATCAAACGCTAGATACTTGAGTTGAGGTTTTGGTTGTTCGATCTTGATCAAATGATTCGTATTGATTAATTCAAAAGTTAGAAACTGTTGGAGTTGGATTTGATTGATTTAGATTAAACCATAGGAATCAAAAGATATAATAGTTTAAGATTCGGGTTGATTGGTAATGGATAGATATGGTGCTTCACCTCCATACCCTTATGCTTATCCACCTCTAAGTCAGCCATATCCTCAACCACCAAGTCAGCCATATCCTCCACCTCAAAGTCAGCCATATCCTCCACCTCCAAGTCAGCCATATCCTCCACCTCCAAGTCAATCATATCCTCCACCATCTGAGACATACCCAACTCCTCCAAACCCACATTCCCCATACTCATACCCGTATGCTTCTCCTTATCCATACCCGTACTCACAACCGGCTTATCCATATCCGCCTCACCCGTATCATCAACCTAGTTACCCACCTCCCCCTCCTAGACATTACTCATATTCTGGCCCTCTTCCTCAAGCTAGTCCACCTGCACCAAGTCTCCAACATAGTAGTAGTTTTCAGTATGGTTCATCGCATCATCACTATTCCGATTCGTCTCCATACCCGCCTCACAATGTCCCGCATGTTCTTCCTTCACGAAGTAATAGCTTCAATAGTATTCAAGGACATGATGTTTTAGAAACTGAATTTCCACCAAATGGTGGAAATGGAGTTGGTGGCAAGCCCTCTAATGCTTTGGTATATCCACCCTTGGATGACCTAATGGCAGATATGCGATTATCTGATAATCGTCCATCTGCCCCAGCCTCACCTCCTGCACCTTCTATGCCTTCTGCTCCTTCTGCAGATAATTTAGCATTGGCATACTCACCAAGTTCTAGTGGAGAGTTTAGTCCTCATGGTAGTTTTTATGGAACACACTCTAGAAGACCTAGTTGGGATAGTTGTTTTTCTTATATGGGAAGTTGTGGTGCTTCTCCACACTCACCTTATTATGAGAGCGAAGGAATGCAAGTTGTTCCTTACCAGAAAGGGTCCTTAAAAGTTTTGCTTTTGCATGGAAACTTAGATATATGGATTTATGAGGCTAAGAATCTTCCAAACATGGACATGTTCCATAAAACTTTGGGTGATATGTTTGGTAGATTGCCAGTTGGTGTGAGCAAAATTGAGGGACAACTTTCGCGCAAGATCACTAGTGATCCTTATGTGTCAATTTCAGTCTCCAATTCTGTGATTGGTCGAACTTATGTCATTAGTAATGAAGAAAATCCTGTGTGGATGCAACACTTTAATGTTCCAGTGGCACATCGTGCTGCTGAAGTGCACTTCTTGGTGAAGGACAGTGATGTTGTAGGCTCTCAATTAATTGGAAATGTATCACTTCCTGTGGAACAGATATATTTGGGGGCGAAGGTTGAAGGCACCTATCCTATTCTTAATGGAAGTGGGAAGCAATGTAAGGCTGGAGCTGTCTTGAGCTTTTCAATTCAGTATACACCCATCAAGAATCTAAGCATTTATCACCATGGAGTTGGTGCTGGCCCTGATTATCAAGGGATTCCTGGCACATATTTTCCACTTAGAAAAGGAGGAACACTTAAACTTTATCAGGATGCTCATGTACCTGATGGGTTCTTACCTGAGTTTATGTTGGATAATGGAATGAAATATGTGCATGGAAAGTGTTGGCAAGACATTTTTGATGCGATACGACAAGCAAAAAAGTTAGTATATATCACTGGATGGTCAGTTTGGCATAAAGTTAGACTAGTTCGTGATAGTGTTAATCATGCAGCGGACTGCAGCCTGGGAGAGCTTCTTAGGTCCAAGTCAGCCGAAGGAGTCAGGGTTTTGCTTCTTGTGTGGGATGACCCTACTTCAAGAAGCATATTGGGCTATAAAACGGTCAGTGGCTTCTTCCAGACTTCATTCTGTTATTATATAGCAATAGTTTCTTTCTTCTGAAATAGGGGCATGTGTGCTCATTGAGCGAGTCATCATTTGTTCAGTATGCGAACAAAGTGATGATATTTCAATATCCCCACTCAATTAGAACTCTGCTAATGGATCTGCTTCACACATGATTTTATTTTTTATGTGTTAAATAATGTGAGATACAGGATGGAATTATGGCAACCCATGATGAAGAGACCCGTCGTTTTTTCAAGCATTCTTCTGTGCAGGTGCTTCTTTGTCCTCGCATTGGTGGAAAAAGACACAGCTGGCTTAAACAAAAAGTAAGTGTTGCTTATCTTTTACTTCTACCGTGTAAAGCTTTTATCCTTCGTAAAGCTTAAACAGATGGTATGGTTATTACTTTTAAGACTTTTAATGTTAGAGTGAAAACTAGCTTTGATCTTTTGGGTGTTGTATGTAAATTTGTTCTGGCCTAGCTTTAAGTTTGTTTTCTGGAGTCTATGTCCTCCTCCAAACACTTGTTTCACATAAGGACATTGAAAGCTCATGTAAACGTAGCAAAATAAAAGAGGAAAAGATGCTGAGAGACGGTAAAGGCTTATGGACACTTCAAATAAAAAAGGGAAATTAAGCCAACATGAGTCAATGGTCATAAATTATAGAATTATTAGTGGTAGCATGACAATGCTAGCTAGGTCTTAAGTCGCATAGCATGTCTGTAGGGATATAGTTCTGACCCTTCAAAAATCCTAGACTAGATTATATATTTATATTTTTGTTAGCTCTTGCTTTCTTTGCTATATCAAGCTACAATTTTGCACCAAATATAGCAAAAGTATCGAGTTAGGTGTGCATAAGTATAAGTATTTGGATGAGAATGCTTACACAATGCAACCAGTTGTTAAACAATCTTGCGATGATTCAACCATCATTAGAATGCCTTGTTTCATTCACTAGAAGTCCTCAATTCTCACCTCTCGTTCCAACAAGCTTCACTCACTTGACCTTCATGGGTTTGTTTGTGTCTTTTACTCACTTCTATCACGAAATAAGAACACAAGAAAAGAAATGCAATCTAGCAAACTTAAAATTTTTTTAAGGAAAAATTGTCTATTATAATCTCATCAATTGTCCATTTGTTGTGAATAATCCCTACTAGTGATTATTTCTAAATAGTCTAAACTTTGTATATTATTTGCTGGCAGCACCCATTTCTACATTTAATCGGCTACTGTAGGTGCCTAGTAGTCGTTACACTCACTTCTTCTTCCCCCTTATACTTCTTCGTAGGTCTTACCCAACTTTTTCCCTTTTTTTTTTTAAGGAAAATTTACTTTTAAAAATCCGACCTTTTGCTTGTTCTATTTTAAAAATCCCACCTTTCGATTATTTTTTAAAAATCCGACCTTTTACCTCTGTTTTCTTTTAAAGTACTAACCGATTTTCTTTACCTATAGTAGCCAGTTTTTTTTTTGTTGAAAAATAAAGCCATGCGTCCTTTGATTATTCTTTACATCCCAATCTATCCCTTCCTAAAAACCCCATTTCTTGTCCTCTAACAAAGTAACAATGGTGTCCTTCTTCGTCCTCCCAGCTACGGATGAACACCAAGAACAAACTGGAAATTTGTTCTATCTGAGATTTGACTCAGTTCAGGATAAGGACAAGGATCCAGCAATCTCCTTTTGCTTTTTAATCTGAGATGCTATAGCATAAGCCCTATTCAGAGGTGGGTAGGGGGTCCATAGCAAGGATATTTGTAATGGTATTATCAAAACCATTGTCAAACCAAGCAAAACAAGACTGAATCAAACCATATAGCGAGTGTATTGTAAAGGTATTTGACTTTACCGCGACCGAAATATAGGAGCCATTGAATCAAACAAGACTGTATTTTTGCGCTATGCTTCCACTTAAAAGCTTCCCATCATCCCAATAACAATTTAACTTCCAACAAAAAATAAACAATGCACGAACATTTCTCAGATAAAAGCAAGCCAAAAAGTTTCCAAACAAAAACAGCAGAAACAGTAAAACAATACATGCCGGATTCACTAACTAAAAATTTAAAACAAAATTCAAAAAGGGAGTAAAATTAGTAATTTAAAAACCTGGATCATGGGTTTGCCAAGAATGTCAACAAGAGGTTTTCCTTCAAAACGAGAAGGGTGGTTTTAGAACTAGTGGTTTAAAGATGGTGGTTTCTGGGGAGGAGGAGGGTGGCAGTAGGTGAGTGGAAAGCATAAAAGGGATGGGAGACTATTTCCTTTTTTTTAGAATTCTTTTTTTTAATTTTTAAATTATAAAATATGTTAAAATAAACAATTTTAAATGTAACCTTTTTACAAGGTAACCAGTCATTTGGATCTTTAAAAGAAAACAGAAGTAAAAGGTCGGATTTTTAAAAAATAATCGAAAGGTTGGATTTTTAAAAGAGAACAAGCAAAAGGTCGGATTTTTTAAAGCAAATTTTCCTTTCTTTAATCGCAAATTTGAATTCTGAAATCTATTGGCCATAAAGCCTGGGTTTTAAAAGAATATATTTTAGTAACTATTCTAATCTTCTTAGGACTCTAAAAAGATATGATATAAAACTATAACATAAGATATGAATAAAAAACTGTCGTGCCCGTCCGTTTCCGCGGTCATCCATTATATGACCGGTTAGCACACAAGTTTGATTCTCACATTTGACCGGTCGTTAGAAAGCTCTACAAGTCCTCTATCATAGAATTATCATCAAATTCTTGTTAATTCAATTAGGTGCTCTTGAGTTTGATGATGTACAAAAGAAGTACAAACTTTGATCCGTCTTGACCCAATTCTTGACGCTTAACCAACATTTTGTTACACCAGCTACGAATAAGGTCCATCTAATTACCTACAAGAGGTGTTACAGAAAGAATGTGGAGAAAAGTGTATGCAATTACAGAAAGAAAAGTGTTATGCGAGCTGGACAATAGATAGCAATTAAAAGTGGGTCAAAGTTTGTTACGAGGTCATTCTAGAAAGAACATTGTTGTTGAGTTGTTAGGCTTAATGACTATAGATACCTACCTATGATGTAATAAGGAATGACATATGCTGAAGAAATGGAGTAAATCTTGGAGTATTGCAGTTACGATTTCTTTTCTTTTTGCTTTTCGTATTTGTTTTGTACTTTACTTTTTCACAACCCATAAAACAATATATGACATAATCATTCTCTAATTAGGAATGCACAAAACAAGTAAAAATTCTAATGGGAAAAACTTGTTATGCTAATTGACTCTAAAAATATAGAACATAGTGCCAAAATGCAATTATTGCTTAAATCACGGTAACGGAACGGTGATGTAGTAACGAAAGTGATACGATTATCGTAATGCCTAGATATCGACTGAAAGCATGAGATGCACTTGATATAGCCCAAAATCCTTTTCTTATACCTTTACAACATGAGAAATATGTTTTTTATGGGAACCTTTTCAACGCGGGCTATGCGATGTGAGGCGGCCTTGTTAATGCACTATGATATAGAAACAGAATCTGACTTTTACTAAAAGAGAAAATATTATAAAATTAGACTTAAAGTTGAACTTCGTTCAAACTTGGCCTTATGTCCCAATGAACCCTCCTCTACAGATGCTGCCAAATGCTCCCATTTCATTCTTCACACGTGTAAATATACTCACGTCTTTGAAATTTTTACCTTTTTATTTTTCTCAGCAAGTGAGGCTGTTTTCTCTTGTGTTTTTAATGTGTTAATGAGGTAGATGGATAGTAATTTTATTCTGAACAATTAACATCATCTTGAACGATTATTTTCATAAATCTGAGCGGAGAGTTTTTTAAATGGTGATTACAACTTATTTAAGGCTGTAAATATAGCATGAAGTTGTAGTGTGGGGCATACGATCTGTCCTGATAACTTTACTTTTTTGTTTTGTTACTTTTGTATTGCATTGACTTCTGAATTGTAGAACATTATAGATATAACTCATTTTTTATAATGTGTTCGTACTTAGGAAGTTTCAACTATTTATACCCATCATCAAAAAACTGTGATAGTGGATGCTGATGCTGGCAACAATAGAAGAAAAATTGTTGCGTTTGTTGGTGGGCTTGACTTGTGTGATGGTCGATATGATACTCCAGGTCACCCTCTATTTAGATCCCTGCACACGACTCACAAAGATGACTATCACAACCCTTGCTTCCAAGTAAGTTCCTTGTATATTTATCCATGCTTTACTTTTATGATCAATGCTTGACTTTAAAAGCACAAAGTAGCTTGGATGTATTGTTATAATTGGCTGGATAAGTCACATTAATTTTTGAAGGTGATGAAAACTATTTTGTGATTTGTAAATGTACTCTTCTTGTAAGTATGTCTGGAAAACAAGTTAAAAAAGAGCTGGAACTTTGATGGCTGACAGGTTCCAGATGTAGACTAAAGTCAATGTTTACCTGTACATATCAATCTTGCTAGTTTACTATGAGTACTAGATATGCCTCTATCTGCTCTGCATTCTGTTAACCGTCCTCTGTATGAACTTCTTATATGTGCCTGTTTTTGTGAAACTTTTGGACAGGGAAATACCACAGGCTGCCCAAGAGAACCCTGGCATGACTTGCATTGTAAAATAGATGGACCAGCTGCATATGATGTTCTTACGAATTTCCAGGAACGATGGTTAAGGGCTGCTAAGCCACATGGGATTAAAAAGTTGAAAATGTCTAATGATTCTTTGCTGGTAATTGAACGGTTGCCCGAAATTGTTGGTATATCTGATGTTCCTTGCCTTAGTGAGGATGATCCAGAATCTTGGCATGTGCAGGTATTGCACACTAGTTCACAGTTTCCTCCTGGTTCTGCATTTTTTTTTTTTTGAGCAAAGAAATTCAAAACTCTTTTCATTCAGGTTTTCCGGTCCATAGATTCCAGTTCTGTGAAAGGTTTTCCGAAGAATCCGAAGGAAGCTACAAGCAAGGTTGTGAAGATTTCCTTCCCACGTACTTATACTGTTTCGTTATTCTATCTTTCTCCTCTTTTGCGTGTCTATTGCTTCAGCTGATCTGCTAAACGCTGATCCGTTGCTTTGAATCTGCAGAATTTGGTTTGTGGAAAGAATGTGTTGATTGACATGAGCATACATACAGCATATGTAAAGGCTATTCGATCTGCCCAACACTATATTTATATAGAGAATCAGTATTTCATTGGTTCCTCGTATAATTGGAGTGCACACAATGACTTAGGTGAGAATCTTCTTTAAATTTGCTAGGATGTTAAGCAGTTGGCATATCTTACTGTATCTGGTACTTCGTTTCTGCTACCTTAGGCTTATACTTATTTTGATAATTGATGTACTACATTATGTGTTCCTCTTCTAGGATCCTCATTTGAGAGAAACTTTCGTCGTTGTGAGATTTTTTTTTTTAATTGACACATGTTCTGGTTTATAAGGCTCTATTATACAATCTATTGGTTCAGCTAATGTTGCACTGAGTGTTGCTATAATCTGCTTAGGTTTCGCGCTTCTGACCTTTAATGTTTTCGGGTTTTTTGGGTGGTAAGATAGTGTTCAAGTGTCTTTTTGGAGATAAACTTTAGCTGCAACCTATGTTTGCTTGTCCCTATACTGAAGTTATTGTTTGCACAGGTGCTGATAATTTGATTCCCATGGAAATTGCTCTCAAAATAGCGGAAAAAATCAAAGCTCATGAGAGATTTGCTGCGTATATTGTTCTCCCAATGTGGCCAGAGGGCGTTCCTACAGGTGCTGCTACTCAAAGGATTCTTTTTTGGCAGGTGATTTGCTTGTCTTAGTATTGTTCTGCTAGAGTGAACAGCTGCAAGTTATTTTTTCTAGATCGTCTGATGACCCGTCTATTAAAATTTCTGCAACTCACAAATGGAATTTACTGATGGACTTGGTCAATGTGTATACTGCAAGTATTAAGATAAAAAAAAATAGTGTTTGTTAAAGTCATTTAACACTGGTACTGTGACAAATTGCACGAACTCTAATACTTCAGGATATCAGAATTTATTTTGGGCTATGGGAGGGGGTGATGTTGCTGAAGGATTCTTTTTTTGATGAGTCTTGTGAGGTGCTTCCAAACTCTGACATTTAGAGTGTGTTTGGATGCAAGGAAATGGAGGGAAAGGAAGGGGAGGGATTTAGAGGGATGAAGATTTGTTGTTTGGATAACAAAATGGGAAGGGGTTTGGAGGGGAGAGATTAGATGAATAATTGTTGTTAAGGGATCAATCCCTCCAATGTTGGAAAGATTTGGAGGGAGAACTCCATCCTTTCCCTTTTAAACAAACGAGAGTTACTTTCCATCTACATCTCTTCCCTTCCTTTCTTGTCACTCTAAAATTGTTATTCAAACATGGTGTTAGGCATTTGTGAGATTTTTTTGTTGGATGAAATTAGAACTAACTTCTAAGGTCTGAGGGGTGCTGACTACTGCAATCTTTGTAGTATTGTTTTTTTATTGGTTTGGTTAGAACACGCACATGCACACTTATCGACTATTCGTGAGTCTGTGATATACATGGATGAAGAGAGCTAATTAATGCTTCCCCAAAAAATAGCAAAGAAAATTGTCAACATTGATCTACTTTTTGAATGGATAACTCTTCATAGTGTATGGAACATCAATCATATAACAATTGGTCATTTTAATCAATGATCTATGATTAATGCAGTTGACTGTTATGAGTTTACTAGGAGATTAAGATGTAAATAACTATGAACCTCTGTGACATGTACATGGCCTAGGATCTTGGGGTTATGGGTGTGTATCATTCAAGTATCGGACCAGAAGTTTTATGAAAAGTTGCACATTTTAGCACATAATAAATTGTTGGAGTATCACATCCATGTTAAGAGTATCGAAAATTGGACAAAGTTACATGAGGTAAACTGAAGAATTCATATAATAGAAAATGGACCCGGAGAGAAGGTAGCTGTAAAGGTATACTTCTGTTAAATATGCTAATATTTGCTAGATGAACAGAGATCCATTCTATTTATGATTTAGGGTGATTTCTTGTAGGTACTGAACCAACGTTACATGAAAAGAAATTTGATTTGATACGGAAATGAGAAACTGAGAAATGTTAATTGAGTTTATTAGAAACTTGGGAATGAAATTTGATCCAGTAGAAGCTTAGATAGTGTCATGGTACTGTCTAAATACATTTATCTAAATATTACCATACACGTATTTATAATCAATAAAAAATATATCACATATGTAGAGTAGAACTTAATATACCCATATTCGTAAAAGAAAAAAAAAAGACAAGCTTTTCCATATTGAGAGAAACAAGAAACGTTAATTTAGTGTTTCAAATCGCATTTCCTTTTTTCGGTACAAACAGTTTGAAACACGATACAGACCATAGTTTTGTGTTTCGTGCTTCAATGTTCTGAACTTCCCATTCTTAGTCTGGTGTATAAAAATTTTACTATTTGTGCAGAACAAAACAATGCAAATGATGTATGAAACCATTTACAAGGCTCTGGTAGAGGTCGGACTGGAGGAAGCTTATACACCCCAAGATTACTTGAACTTCTTTTGCCTTGGCAATCGTGAAGGTCCAGATGGCAGTTTTGATGCAGCTGGGGGTCCTCATCCGCCAAACAGTCCACAGGTTGGCTTTTTAATGCATCCCTTAATGCTAGAACTCTATGTTTGGAAGGTCTTTAGGAATCTTGAAATTTTATAACTAATCTGAGCCAATGATTGTCTTTTTTCTTTTGTCTTTTGATTTATTCAAATTTCTGAAATTTCTTTTTTGGATTTCATGTAATCTTTTGTCCCATACTATCTTGTATTTCGATCATCATATTCATTTCTGTTTCTTGGCATATACAGGCTCTGAGTCAAAAGAGCAGGAGGTTCATGATTTATGTCCATTCAAAAGGCATGATAGTCGATGATGAGTATGTGATATTGGGTTCCGCAAATATTAACCAACGGTCAATGGAGGGAACTAGGGACACTGAGATTGCCATGGGAGCCTATCAACCTCATTACACCTGGGCCAAAAAATCAGGTCATCCTTACGGACAGGTACAATGCCTTTTCTATTCCACTTATGTTTTTAAGTTTTGTGCCATGGCTTACCATTGATATCATACAATCTCTTTAGATAGGCATTATGTACAGGTTATTATATTATTTACCATTGACAACTGGCCTAAATTGATCTTGGGAAGAATTCTTACGGGCTTTGGCAATTATTTTCTTTTATCTTGGACTTTATCTGGCCATAGACCTGGCCCAAAACATGCCAGAACTCTCTTATCTTGAATAGTTAACGGTAAGCTGTTAATGTACATCTGTTATGCAGATATATGGTTACAGAATGTCTCTTTGGGCGGAGCATTTGGGACTGATTGATGATAGCTTTAATGAACCTGAAACTGTGGAGTGTGTAAGAAAAGTGAGAAGATTTGGAGAAACGAACTGGAAACAATTCGCTGCTCCAGAAGTCTCGGAAATGAGGGGCCACCTCCTGAAATACCCTGTTGAAGTTGATCGGAGGGGTAAGGTGAGACCCCTTCCAGGATGCGAAAATTTTCCTGATCTTGGAGGAAACATATGTGGCTCATTTCTCGCTATTCAAGAGAATCTAACCATCTGATTTCTGATCAACTTTATCCCCTACCACCGTGCAACTGATTCTGCTGTCAAGAGATGCTGTAAATAATTTACCAAACGGAATTTTGTGATTGGCGAGAGCTCGTTGTTGACGCATCTATATCTATTCCTGTCTCCTGAGGGGTGTGATCTTAATTTTTTTGGATAGTTTTAACTTACCTAATCTTCTCTGTAAATGAGTTGATAATTATAGCCTTATAGTCTTATAGGTCATGAACGCACTTATAATTGTATTATTCGAATCAATCAGCCATGTAGTCAGTCACATTCTGTTTCTCCCATCAATATATATACGCAGCGTACTGGCTCAAGTATGTTGTAGTTGCGTACGACTACTTATTGTATATTTGTATAGCACCAGAACTTACTCTTATTTCTATGTCGTACTCTTACCTTTCGTGGCTCGTAGATGTAGGCAAGATACCAATCTGATTGAATTTTGTTTAAGACCCTATAAAGAACTTTTCTATTTGTATCATTATTTATATAAATAACTTTAATCACCAAATCTAAATCCTTTTTTTAATGATTTTTCAATAATAATCCCACCACCTATTGATTAATCATTAATAACCCTAACTTTAGGAGTATTTGTCTGAAATAAACTAAGTAACACATTATTCTGTTATAGTAGGTAATTTACCAAAAAAGCAAATTGAAATTCAATGTAAAATTAGAGAAAAATTTATGAAAATTTACATACAAAATTCTAAGTAATAAAAAAAATCAGAAAACCTTTTTAACATTTTATTTAAATTAATATTATTTTGAAAAAATAAAAAATTATCGTAGCAAGTTATCCAATTATCGAATTTACTATGTGAAAATACCCTCTAAAGTTGGGATTATTCAAGATTAATCAATAGATAAAACTATTGTAGGAAAATCATAAAAAGATTAGATTATAATATGTAATTTTTTCAATTTTTTAATGTTTATGGATTTTTTGTACCCTTATTTTAACATTATTATAATGTTTTTAATATTCTTACATGTTTACCACTAATTTTAATCTAATATTTCTTAATAGGAAAAATTGTCGGGAATAACCCGTACTTTTAACGTTTGCCTGTGAATAATCCGTACTTTTGATTATTCATAAATAATCCGAACTTTGAAGTCAGTTTGTTCCTAGCACCCCCTCCTCATTTTTGACCGGTTGTAGCAAGTTACCCCAACGAAATTACTTGTTCCTTCCCCTTTATTATGAGCTGCTGGTTGATTTTTCAATTCATCATCTTCAACCTCTTACTTTCCTCCATTGTTAAACCCTAAGCTTAGAGAGAGAAAATTCAATCTTTTCATTCACCTTTTTTTTCGTTTTTTTTTTCAAAAATGAATCCTCATTGTTCTTCAACATATAGTAGAGGTTCTAATTTGAATAAGAGTGTGAAATGTGAGCATGGATTTGTTGCCAAATTGACAATGGCGAAAAAGTGTGAGCATGTGAGCATAGTGAATTCGCACAGTGAACCTAGTTATCGAACAAAATTGAAAAAAAAAAAACTCCATAAGAGTAGAATCTTACCATTTTAATGAAGATAAAGAGTACCCACAACCAATTGAAGATAGCCTTGCCAAGATTTGTCTTTAATTTGCAAAATTTGGGATGTATTCATGAACCCTAGAAATGAATTGGGGTTTTTGCTTGTGGAAGTATCAATTCGAAAGGAAGGAGAAGGTTGTATGGGGTTACTTAAAGGCAACCTAGAATAGCAGGTTTCGAAAATTTGGGGGTGCTGTGAACAAACTTACTTCAAAGTTCGGATTATTTATGAATAATCAAAAGTAAGGATTATTCACAGGCAAACGTTAAAAGTACGGTTTATTCCCGACAATTTTTCCTTCTTAATATGGGTGATATTTATATCTTTTTTCACTAATTTTATTGTGTATATTTTTAATGCTTTTGGTCCTTTCTCCTTACCTGTTCTCCATTAATATAAAATAATATTTCAAGCATCTAAAAATATTTAAATTTTTAAATTTCCACGAAAATTTCTTATAAGAATATGTTACAAATGGTGCTATGAAGGATCGACCCAGGGGCCAGGGGCGGATACATGTGCCCTCTGTGCCGACACGCAAGGGCACTGCTTTTAAAAAAAAAAAGTTGATTATATGCCACTATAATCTATAGTGTATCGAACTCACGACATGTTGCAAGGTAAGGGTGGAAAATATTTATGATCATCAAGCAAGCACACAACTAAAACTACTAATTCAGATAAGGTTTACGAGCCAATTAAAAATTTATTTAATTGAATTACATGATAAATAAATCAATACCCTACGCCCTACACTAAAGAAGAAGCAAGCTCAAGTCATATTTACAAGCCTAGCACGTCTAGTATTCGGGTCTATTTCAACCTGCAGGCCTAGCTTAGCGAGTTCGGGAACCTCTACGGTGCCTTGCATCTCCATATCAGCAACAATCTGCTTGTTTTCATCATTACCTTGCAACAGATTGCTTGCACACCATATCCCCCATTCCCTTAAGAAGGGATTATCGTCGTCGAGAACACATTGCTGTAAAAGAAGAAATATACAGTTCTTTTTTCTCACTTCATCTTGTACATTTTTCCTTCTGTATAAGCAATTTCCGATGACTGCAACAATGTCTCTTCTGAAACCCTTGTAAGGACACACCTTTGGCGAATGAGAAGCTGACACTTGGTTCATATCCGGTTTCATGGTTTTCCTGATTGATGTTGGTAATTCAAGCTCATTAAGTAGGGATAACAGCAAGTCCAAAAGCCCCCTAGACACTAATGAATCTACAACATCTTCTAGAAGTTCTTTATCTTCAGAAATTGTCGTACTCCCTTGCGCGCATACATCTCTCAAAAGAATGAGCGAGTATCCAAGGACATCAATGGACGGGACACCAGTGGGCAGCATAGACTGGCCCCTGATGTAAAAGTCAATAGCTTTGATAGCATTCTCAAACAACCCAAGAATATATAAAGCAAAATCGGAACCAACGTGAATATCCTCGAGTCTTTCATTCAAAATTTCAGACACAATGCGCAAAAGGAAAGCTTGCTCTCCTGTAAAATGAATATTTATACTTTCATGATCTTTTAGTTTGTCAAAGTCATCATTTAGATACTCGAACAATGCAGGTAAATGAGATTCCTCCAAACAAATTCTTGAAAGTAGTATCTTGGCCCAGTCTTCTCCAAAGCCAACTAGTTGAGAAGATAATAGAAACCCCGATTAGACTCCAAAACAAGAACAGCTAATGAAATTCGAAAAGAAATTAATACCTTTTGAAGCTGTACGAACAATTTCAGCAATGATAGCCAATCCTGGATTTCTGCAAAGCTCAGAATACAAGTGAATACTTCCATCACAACAAGTATAAATTATCATACTCAAAGGATCACAAGTTTCCCTTCTGCGAATACTAGCAATTTTGAGAAATAAATCAGGGAAAAATTGGTCCCATATTACACGCTGATTTTCCTTCCCGGCCAGTGAAACATTTGCTACCACCTGTAAGGCAGTGCGAATAATTGTGCAAGCTGAATTATCAGAATCATAGCCCACATAATTGATTGCACTGGAAACGATTGCAGCACCGTTCTGCTCAATGAAAAAGTTCTGATTCACCGCATCTCCAGCACATAGATTTCTGAGAAGTCTAAGAGACAGCAAGAGAACATGATGTGCAGAAGGATACGAGAGATGCTGAACTAGCTGGAGTACAACTGGGAGTATCTGCTTCGATGCAAGATCTGATCGTCCGTCATTGCTTTTTGAAACAGCAATAAGGTTTTCTAAAGCTTCAGTCAATGTTGACGAATTTGAAGCCTTCTGCAATGGCTGTAGAACATCCTTTGGTACATTTAATTCCACAGACATTGCAGCATTCATTTTACTGCACAAATTACCAGAAAACACATTACTCATTTCTGCTCGAATTTTGTCATTTAAAAAAGCTTAATTACTACACCACATAATAGCAGATAAAATGAACACATCTTCTAATCCTTTACTACATCATTATCCAACAAGGAATCATCTTCGAGGGTGAACCTCATGAACATTGAATAAGAAAATAATTTAATCGTCACTTTTAAAGCTCAAGGCTACTTATCTAATTATAAACATAAAGAGCTTTATAATAGTAGCTGAAACTCAATAACATATTTCCTCCCTATATTCGAGTTATAGACAAGTACTACTAGATAGAACCGGATAAAGTATAATCTTAATAGATAGAATGAGGACATATCTGAATGACCATTGAAATTGATTTTCTTGGTTATAGACAAGTAGTATTAGATTGAATCGGATAAAGTATAATCTTTCCTAACATCTCTCATACTGATTACTTTGATTTATATTGTCGACTCAATATTATTTGTGCTATGACTTTGGCATTGTTGTTAATTTCTCATCATTAAAATAATATATTTAAAACAAACATAATACTTCAATGAAAATAACTTTCAATCAATATAAATTGGTAATTACCGCATAAAATTAACGTTAAAATAAGAATTACACTACCTTCAGACTGTGGTTTCGTCAAGATCGTATAATTTTATCGTTTGGTATTTTTCGACTTCATGTACAACACCCGCTTATTCTTTAGTGTAATTATCCTGTAACTTTCATGGCTAATAACTTTAGACTTTGAAGATTAACTCTAAAGGCCTTCCAATCAAATCAACAATTTATCCACAAATAGAGATTGAAGGCAGAAAGTAGATTAAATCAAACAATTACCCACAATTATTTTAAGTTCATGAATCAAATAATTATCATTTATCCACAAATAGAGATTGAAGGCAGAATGCAGATTGTATCAAACAATTACCCACAATTATTCCAAGTTTATGGATCAAACAAGTAGATAGGGATGGCAATGGGTCGGACTCGGCTCGGATTATACATACTCCGACTTTGCTCCGGATAATAGTCGGACTTTTGTTTTCAGTCCACCTCCACTCGGAGTCGGATTATGCATACTCCATGTTTGCCCCGACTCGGACTCTCGGATCTCCAACGGAGTCGGATGCAGTTTCGGATTATTATCAAACAGTATCGTTATGATATTGTACTAATGATTTTAAAGCATACAAAATTAACAAAATACATTTTTCAAATACAATCTAACAAAAAAATATGTACTTCAATTTGAATTCAATTTTAACCAGAGAAATAATCCTACTAGTACTACAATTTAACAAAATTTTCTCGTATTTTGATTTGACGTATTTTATTTGTCTTGATTTCATTTGTCGTATCTTGATTCATTAATCAAAATAAAGATACCAAGTAATTTTTCAAAATCGAAAATTACAACTAGTATAAGAGAGAGCTTGAATCAGTCACGTCTAGAGTTTTAAAGAAAACAAAATATAAGTTTAAAAGTCAAATTCAAAGTCAAATGTCCTACAGGGTCGGAGTCGGGTCGGAGTCTCGGATTTTTAATCAGGTCCACCTCCGACCCGTCTCTAACTCGGACTCGGATCATAAAGTCGGAGTCGGAGTCGGATGACTATTTCCTCGGACTCGAATCGGATTATTTTCCTCGGATCGAGTCGGACTAGGGTCGGATTCGGACTGAATTGCCATCCCTACAAGTAGAGATTTTATCAAACAACAAATAGATATTGAATCAAAAAGGTAAAAACAAATTGAATGCCAAAACAATTACCTGCGAGTAGAGAAGACCGAAGGGAAAGCAGTAGTGAGAAGCTCGTGGCAGATGAATCAAGATCAGGCTCAGGCGTCTGCGTGTCAGCCTTGGACGTTGAAACGGCGGTTGAGCTTGGTTTCAGACTTGAAGCTGGCACGTAGCGAGGGTTGTTGAAACCGCAAATGGAAGATGTCGAAGAAAACTAGGGGTTTAGTGGAATGATTTCAAAACTGGGAAAAAAAATTCAAAAAAGAGTTAGCGTATTCAAACCTGCAGCCGTTAAGTTATGAACTTAGAAGGTGTTCTCTTCAACTTATTTTTTTGACTTATTACTTATTCTTATTGGAATCAGATCAGATCAGATCAGACCAGATCAGATCAGATCAGATCAGATCAGACCAGACCAGATCAGATCAGACCAGATCAGATCAGATCAGACCATATCATTATTATTATTATTATTATTATTATTATTATTATTATTAATAATAATATTATTATTATTATTATTATTATTATTGATAATAATAATAATAATAATATTATTATTATTATTATTATTATTGTTAATTTTATTATTAATATTAATATTGTTATTATAATATTATTATTAATATTATTATTATTATTATTATTATTATTATTATTATTATTATATTATTATTATTATTATTATTATTATTTGAATTTATTATTATTATTATTACTAATTACTTATTTTTTTTAAATACTGATTACTTATTATTATAACTAATATTAATTAATTAATTAATTAATTAATAACATAACTAATATATAAATATATAAATAATAATTTTAATGATATAAATAATAATTTTAATTAATTAATTAATAACATTATTATGTTAATTTATTTATTAATTAACAATAATTTTATAATTAATTAATTAATTATATAATAATAATAATATAAATGACTATTTAATAATTATAATAATGTTAATGACATTATTATTAATTTATTTTTTGATTAATTAATTAAATAATATTAGTATTTATTAATTAAATTATTTTTTTGAACAAACGAGTTTATTAATTAAATTCTTAATTAGATACTAATAGTAATAATAATAATAATAATAATAATAATAATAATAATAATAATAATAATAATAATAATAATAATAATAATAATAATAATAATAATAACAATAACAATAATAATATAAAAGTAATAATATTAATAATAATGATAATAATATAAAAAAACAAACAATGAAAATAATAATAACAATAATAATAATAATAATAATAATAATAATAATAATAACAACAACTTTATGAATTCAAATCAGATCAGATCAGATTAGACCAGATCAGACCAGATCAGACCAGACCAGATCAGACCAGACCAGATCAGACCAGACCAGATCAGATCAGATCAGATCAGACCAGATCAGAAAGATTCAGATTAGATCAGACTGAATCAGACCAGACCAGATCAGATCAGATCAGATCAGATCAGATCAGACCTTAGTAAATTCAGACCTTATTCAATCAGATCAGACGAAGAGAACAGGCCCTTATTATATACTTGATTTCTCTACACTCTCCTCTAACAGATTCCCAAATATTTTATTACCAGTTTTTCAAATAAATTTAAATGATAAAAGTGGCTTATCCAAATTCAAATATTTTATTATATTTGATTTCTCTACACTCTCCTCTAACAAATTCAAACCTGCAGCCGTTAAGTAATGACTTATCCAAATAATCATAACTTTCTAACTTAAATTACATAATTCTCAAATAACTCAAAATCCAAACTCCAAGGAAAATTTACTAACCAAACCTATGAACTTTAGTAATTTACAGAATGTAAATTAAACTTTCAAACACTAATCTCATAATCCATAATCCGTAACCAACTTCAAAATCAACCTTATATGACCATTTTTGTAATGAAGCTCATTACATCAATCTCTAAGTTCAATCTTGATATTCGGTTCATAACCAACATCATATAATTAAGATCACATTTTAAACTTCGATTCCCAATTCATATTTAATACTTCAAATCTCAATTCCTATTCTTATTTATATTCAAAATTCCCAATAATTAGTTCTTTAACGAGAAATTCATACTCCAATTGATTCTCATAATCTCAATTCATACTCAATATAATACATATCAACTCACAATTTATCTTGTGTTCATATTTCCAGCTCACACGCAATTTATCCAATGCCAATTTCATTCGATTACGATCCTAATTCATAATCAAACCTTTACCAATTTATACTCTTAACTGATATTCATAATTTTTATTAAAAGCAATTCACCTATACATCAATTAGCAAATATCGATACACCACATTACTACTTCAATCAAACAACAAACCTAAATAACACAATCTTTTGCTTCAACTCTCAACGATTCAAAGGTTTACATTATTACGATTTGTTTTACAATTAAATTCGATTACTCACATAACATAAATCAACACAAAAAACTTTCCAAGACGAATATCTCAATATAATTCGAAAACAATCAAAACTAGAGTATAATCAACATCTCCATTATAAACCACAAAAACAATAATCATTCACTTAAATTCAATAATTTTCTATAATTTCACAATGTTTCAAAGAATTGGGAACATACAAAATAAAATTTACTCATAAAATAATTTTAATCAAACCAACTGATATTCATTTAGGGTGGGAAAGTACCTCAAATTGGAAGGACGGCTCTTGTCTGCAGTTTACACAATCTGAGTGGCGTCCTGGGATGAGAGATATAAAGAAATACAGCTATCAAGTTTACTAATTCAGATGGAAAATCAAGGAAAAGGGCATCATCAATTTGATAAACCTTAACTTATTTTGAGTTAAACAAGTCTGAAGTCAATTGAGGTTGAGGGTTCATCAAATTTCTGCGTACAAAGATAAAAGAAACTCAAGATTATAGCAGCAGCAGATCAAAAAAAAAGATGTCAATAGTTAAAAAATTACAATCACCATTGAATAAATTAAGGCAATTGCTGCGTTTTCATATTTTGAAAGTCATGCATAATTTCATCGTTTGACAAGCTAGAAACAATCACACTAAAAAAATTACATAAGTATCATTCAAAAACTCATCACAACCATGAACTAGAAAGAATATGTGATTCGAAAGTAAGTCTTTTGAAATGTCTATCCATTTGTAGCTCTACAATACACAACCATGAATATTTTAAATTAATTATTAATCACTATTGATAATCCTAATTTCAATTTTCAACATCAAATTCAAAAACCCAAATCATGCCAACAAATTTACCCAATTAAAAAAAAACTCCAAAATTAACAACCCTAATTTAACAACTTTACTCAATTGAAAAAAAACCCAAAAAACCAAATTCATGCCAACTTTAGAAATGAATTACTACAAATTAATTTGATTAATTTCAGTATCATATCAAATGACAATAAATGTCAAATAAAAAAGAAAAAATAACCTTAAATAACAGTGATGGTCCAATTAATGATTGAAGTTGAAGAGAAGAGCAGAGCGAGCGTGCGGCTTGGCCTGTAGCTGGTGCAGCAGACGGTGGTGGTCAGGTAGTGGCACCGACCGGAGTTTGAGGAGACAGCAGGCTGGGGCACTCGGGTTTGGAAATTGGAATGACAAGGGTTTCTTACTCTTTTGTGGGATTGGGGTACAACAAAATATACATGAAATGGAAAAATGCAAGTTGTGGGTCTCGAACCCTGATATTTTCTATGGGTAACCAACTCATTTAGCATATAGTTATTATTTGATTTTATTTTATATTTAAGTGATGTCAACTGACCTCGTTGACTTCACATAATCACACATTGACGTTGTATTCACCAATGTTACTTATAGAGATGGTAATTAAGCATCGGTTATGGGCTATTGGGAAGCTAAGTCTGAGGTCGTAAAGTAGCTCCTCAATTGAAGGAATGGTTGTTGTGTGCTAATCGTGGTTGCTGGCTGGCGGAGCAAGAGGCATGAGGCATTGTAGGGGCTCACCCACGCTGCAGAAAAGACGTGGGGTGGTTGGCAGTGAAGTGGCTCGAGTAGATGGGCATACAGTGATGGGTTGAATCGTGGAATTCCAGCGATGGAGCTACGGGGTGTTTGGCACAAGAGAATAAGATTTGTAAGACTTTAAGATGAAATTTTTGTTGAACATTTAGTGTCTAATAATCCTAAGTATATAATAATCAAGTACTACAAATAGTAGTGGGACAATATGTATTAAAATACAAGGTCTTTGCATTGGATTTCATTACTTATTCCATATTAATTTTGGAGTTACAAAGGATTAATTAGGAGGAATAATGCACATGAATACCTTGGTATTGGTATTGATTGGAGGCCATTAATAGAACTTCTTTTTTTTTAAACTTATTTTCCAAAGTATTTGGAAATATAAGAGCCACCCCAAACTAATTTGGAAAATGAGCTTCTAGGGAAATCGCTGATAAGCGTAGCGATTTTGCACCCCATTGGGCCAGATATCGGGTGTTGGGTTGAAAAGGAAAACGCTGTCTAAGACAGCGTGTTAGGGTCAAGTAAAATCGCTGCTTAGAGCAGCGTTTTTCCTCATTTTCTTTTTTTTTTTTTTTTGAATTTTTTTTTGAGAAAAAAAAATAATTTTGTAGAGTGGTGGTAGTAGGATTAGAAGCTTGGTACCTTGCAAACTCCATTCATGCACTAACCACTAAACCAAATCAATTTCTTTATCACTATTATACAATAAACATAACTTAATATGGAAATAATCTCCAAATTAAAAGTTTCCAAAACATTTATTAATATCAAACTTTGGTATATTAAAAAAATATCAAACTTTGACTTATTTTTCTTTACTTATTTAAATTAATATTTTTTAATAACTTTGGTAAGATTATTTTTTAGAAAGGAAACGAAACTAATAAGTTGTTTTAATTATCAAGAAATGAAAATTAAGAATACTAATATCATTTAAGAATATTTATATTTTTATTTACTTATATAAAATCTTAATTTTTCGTTTTTAGCATTCTTAATTTTTAATTTTTTAGTATTCTTTACTTGTAATTAGTAGATAAAATTAAACAAATGTGACTATAAGAATAGCCGTAATAATCTAATTTTTTAATATTTTTAATATTCATATTATTAATATTCTTAATTTTAATTTATATTTTTTTAATATTCGTATTTTAATATTACAAAGAACTGCCTTTACGTGATTGATTTAAAATTACTAACAAATATATGATGCAGCTACTAGACTTTTAAGTTACCAATGCAAAAATGTTGTATTCTATTATTCATATTATTAATATTGTTAATTTATTTATTAATATTCATATTATTAATATTCTTAATTTCTTTATTAATGAGTTTGTTTTTATCTTGTCTTTTTCCTCCTTTACTAGGACAACTTATTTCTTCATTGTAACAACTCATAGATGCCTTGTATATATAGTAATAATGACTTGTACTTTTTAGCTGTATTTTATTCTTACTTTTGAATAATAAATGGAATAGAGTCTCTTTCTTTTTCTTTGCATGCTAACAGGTGAATACCACCATTTTCATGGAGCTTGTTCTTCACCGTTTCACATCTTCCAACTTCCAATTAAGTAAGCTATAAATATAAAAGCCATATTCAGTGTATTGTCTCATAGTCTTCGCCTCTCTATTATCTCTGATTTTAATTTATTTTGTGCATTTTATTTATATTATTTTACCAAAAATATTCCATATAAGAAAAAGACACACAAAAAAAAAATATGGTGTCTACCCAGGTAAACATGTTATATTGATATATTATAGTCGTTTTAAGTCCAAAGACATTTTTGTCATTTTAATTATTTTAATTTAAATTAACGTGGCGATAAAATGAAAAGAGTAACGAATTTTAAAAATCCATATACATATTTCTAAAATTAAACAAGAAAATTAAATATATAGGCTAAAAAATTCTGGTATGGTTAGAATTTAGAAGAGTACAAGGTAGTGGTAGAATTAAAATTGGAAAGATCCAATGATACAACCCAACAAACTTATTAAGTTTCATTATCTCAAAAAAAAAACTTATTAAGTTTCATAGTGCTGAAGTGCACACAGGCAAAATCGCTGTGCTTATCAGCGACTTCTTTCCCCAGCACACATAAATCGCTGCTCCAAACAGCGATTTTTGCTTAGACCAAAAATCGCTTTTCCACACTGCGACTTTCTTAAATGGTCAAAACCCATCCTCCAGCCCAATCATCATACTATAATACTCCCTCCTATTCATTAGTATTGTCCACTTTGGGTTTGGATCGGATTTTAAGAAAAAATGATAGTGGGGTATTTTAAGTGATTATAATAATTGAAAAGGTGGTAGTGGGGTATTTTAAGTGATTATAATAATTGAAAAGGTGATAGTGGGGTATTTTAAGTGATTATAATAATTGAAAAGGTGGTAGGTGGGGTATTATTTAATAATATAAGTTGGGGTAGTTGGGGGTATTTAGGTAAAAATTTTTGCCAAAAATAGAAAGTGGACAAGTGAAGTGACTTTACCAAATAAGGAAAGTGGACAAAACTAATGAATAGGAGGGAGTATAATTTTGGTGCAAAAATGCCAGGTGGCAATCTCACAGTCACTTTCAAGAAAATGCCTTATTTATTCCAAAAACATGGTTTATTTAAGAATTTATTTGAATTTAATGCTGAATAAAAATTACTGAAAAAATTTAGTACATTTACATTCCAAACATAAATTAAGCTCCTATTCTGAAAAATTACTGATGAATCATCATACTATAATATAATTTTGGTGCAAAAATGCCAGGTGGCAATTTCACAGCCACTTTCAAGAAAATGCCTTATTTATTCCAAAAACATGCCTTATTTAAGAATTTATTTAGAATTAATGCTGAATAAAAATTACTGATGAAAAAATTTAGTAAATTTATACTAAGATCTGAAAAAAATAACTATATTTCCTAAGTATTGAATTTTAAATAAAAACTTATTTCGTTAAAAATTAGAAAACTAATTAAAATTAAGTACTCCAAAAAAAATTCCTTATAAATCGGAAAAGAAAATGAAATAAGAGTACAAATTACTAGGATTTAATTTACAATTAAAGCAAAAATAAAAAAAGAAGAACTAAATCAATGCAATATAATGGAATTTAAAAAATATAGGCAACCTTTAGCATTAATCTCTAATAAAATCCCACAATTTCTTCCTCTTTTTAGCCAAATTGTTTGACTTAAAATAAGTCAATGTTATATTGCAAACTATATATAAATGCTGGATGTGTCAATCAAAAACCATTAGTTTCTTTTAGAACTTTTTCTATTTAACCAGACGTGAATAAACACAATAATAATTCTTTCAACTAAAAACATAATAATTTCTTAATCAATCTACATAGCAAAACAAGAAAATCACCATTTTTTTAATCTTACTCATAGATTTCTCTCTTAATTTTATCTACACAATTTATTATCTCTATTATCGAATATCTAAATTATTTTAGAAACATTTTACTTTATGTTACAGTGGACAATCACCCTTTATTTCTAAAAACTATGTTGTAGAAGTATCTCCTACAGGTACATTTCATCAATTTTACGAAGATGATTTGTATTTTAGATTCAGAAGGGAAGCAATTAAAATGACAAGGTTTGTATTTCTATCATATATATATTTTTTCTGAATTTCATTTTCAATAAATTTTGAATAGATTGGAAATCTAATCACATATTCAATCAATAATCAGTTATATAATTTGATTTGTAAGACAATGTTTTGAACTTGTTTCAACAGTATTGCAAAACATATATCCCAAGCTAGTGAATATGCTTTTTGTAATTGTGATTTCACACTGGCAAAACATTTATCACATATTTTTATTGTTGTAATTTAATAATGACATTGTGCAAATCCACAATAATTTAAAAGTTATATTTCAAATAAAAAAAATTTATTTTACAGAACTCCATGCGATGCATGGGTTTTATACTAGTAGAGTATGAAATCGCTGCATCCAGAAGCGATTTTACTAGAAGCTTATTTTCCAAGTTAGTTTGGGGTGGCTCTTATTTTTCAAAATAGTTTGGAAAATAAGCTTAAATAAAAAAAAAGTTCCCCATTAATATTGCTCATCAATGGGTGATTGAATGGCCATGAACCTTAGCTATACTTGGAGTAGTATAAATAGGGACTTGGGGAAGAGTGAGTAGTACACCAATTTCTAAAATCTAATTTTTGCTCTTTCTCTTTCACTTGTTTTCTTTCAAGAGAGTAATTAACTTTTTTTTAGAACTTTCAAATCTTATAATTCATCAAATACTTGTTGTTAAGTGACATACCTAAGTACTAAGGGTGTGTTGTGTTGTTTGTATCTCGTTGTGAATATCCAATTCAAAACCCAAGTACCTCTACCTTTGTGGGGGAGAAATATCAAAAAAGATTATTAAGAAATAATAATGAAAAATACAAATTCCCAATTGTAATTTGTATTTTGCATTATTATTTCTTAATAACTTTTAAGATGAAACTTTTAAGATAAAAAAAGTTTCATCTCTTGTTTGGAATGTGAGAGACTTTAAAGAAGAAGAGAAAAGTGAAAGTCTCAACTATAATACTCACCCTTCCCCCAAGACATTTTTCTTGGGGACTTTAATTCTTTTTAGTCTCATTCCCTACTTTCATTCGCCTTAGACAAACAAGGACTTAGACCTTTTGCGAAAAAGTCTCATTACCTTCCTCAAATCCCACACGCCAAACACTCCCTAGATATTAGTCGGTTACCGTGAATTGCAGGAGTATAAGAGAGTTAAACTGGGACACATTAAATATTCCAGAAATGAAATGAGAAAGAGGATGGAAAGGGATTGGGGAAACACAAAAACATGCTCGAGACGGACTCATTATAAGACCGTCAATTTGGGCTGGCCCAATTCGCGTGTGTAACAACAACCTCCCATGCTTTCCGTCGTATTTTTCATTTTATTGGGCATTTATCAATTTTGACCTTAAAGGTATCAATTTCAACTTGAAGTAAACCTTAAACAGATCAATCAATCAAAATAAAATTTTCAATTTTGACTGACAAGTGATCAATTTTGATATAAAACTGATCAAGTTCTACCTAAATATTGTTCTATTTTTACAATTTCAAAACAAAGTTAATAAAATGGTACCATTTTATCATTCTATATATGGATGAAATCCAAACAACAAATAAATGGTCAATAACACTATCAATAATAGTGTTAAAACATTGCACAATACAAAAATTCTTATTCAATGCAACATGATGGTTCTAATGAAACATAAGAGTACTTATACACTTTAATCATCGATCAATAATAGTGATATTATTCTTTCCTTAATAGCATCTGTTTATAATGGATTTGGAGATCAAGTTGTAAGTGTAGTGTTTGCTTATCTTTGATGTAAAGGCTTAGGAAGTGACCAGACTATCTTGAGTTATGTTTTGCCAAATGATTCGATGAATGCTCTTGGAAGTGATCAAGAGTTTATGACTGCTTTGTTATAAAAATTTCAATTTTGATATAAAAATGATGAATTTAGACCTTAAAATGATTCATTAAATAAATGATTTTTGGAAATGATAAGAGTTCATGATTGCTTTGTTATAAAAGATTTCAATTATGATCTTAAATAAACTGAGTACTAAGCACATATTGGGAAAAACTATTTTTAAGTTGATTGACTTATCCATCTCATCATGAGACGATCTCACGCAAGACCGACTGTTTGAAATCTCTAAACTTCACCTCGACTTGGGCTGTGACTCGGATCTTCACCTTGACCATCTAATCTTGACCTTTAACCAAGGGCATTTTCGACATTCACCTCAATGGGATATTTTATCCGAACAGTAATTTATATTTTAAATCTATTTTTATCTCTTACAAAGCCAAAAACAAAGTGTAAAATTTATAGTCTCAACCATAAATTTTCAATCAAATTTCACCTCCAGATTCCAAAATGATATCATTCATCCCCATTTACCAAAGGAACCCTAAATAACTACCTCCTCCAAAAACCCAGCATTAAATTTCACATCCTTTAATTTTCAAAAAAAAAAAAAAAAAAAATTTCACATCCTTTTTTAGAAGAAAACAAGAATTTTGTTTGAGGAACTTCCTCTTCTTCTTGTTTGTTTTATAAATCCCATGAAATAGTTTAACTTTTCACCCACTCTTTCTCTCTCTTCTTCTGGAATCCCACAAATTTGAATCCCCAATTTTACAAATCCCTAAATTTAGTGGTAATAAACCGGTAGAAGAGAGAAAGCTTGGATCTTTTCAATGGCATCAGATCAGGAATTATCTGAGGAAATACCAGAAGGAACATTGAAGAACATTCTAGACCAAGATACCCTAAAATGGGTTTTTGTAGGAGGGAAAGGAGGTGTTGGTAAAACAACTTGTAGC
Source organism: Amaranthus palmeri (assembly GCA_019776075.1). NCBI lineage: Eukaryota > Viridiplantae > Streptophyta > Magnoliopsida > Caryophyllales > Amaranthaceae > Amaranthus > Amaranthus palmeri. The sequence continues at coordinate 325,143 of JAAKBH010000355.1, read as the reverse complement.
TCCATTCTTGCAATTCTACTTGCGAGCGTGAGACAATCTGTTCTTATTATCTCAACTGATCCAGCCCACAATCTTAGTGATGCTTTTCAACAACGTTTTACAAAGACTCCTACCCTTGTTAATGGCTTCACCAATCTCTTTGCAATGGTAAATTTCTATCCCTTTTTTGCACTTTTTGGTTAGAGATGTTTCTTGTTCTTATCAATTTGCTATATTTGTTTTGGGTGTAATTTCTAATTTGATCTTATTTATGGGTATTATAGAACGTTTTTTTGCGGCTTGACATCTTAATGGGAATTTAAATATATTTTGCTTGGTTTGAATTGATTAGAGATGATTAGTCGTTAAGGTTGACTTCTTGCTTGCTTGAATGGTTATATTGGGTGGAAATGCAAGTTGGATGATTTAGGTTTTATTAAATTGCTTTTGCATGGCTGATGTTTAGTAAAGTTCTTCCAGCAATATGTTATATACTTTTATTAGTGGCCTTGTTATTTTATTAGTAGTACTTTCATGTCATTTGGTTTGTTCACCTTTTTAGATGTAGACTTATTCCTCATTATAAGAAGTGGATTGAAGGGGAAGATGTGAATGTGATGCTGTTTTTATATGTTGTCTAATACGTCTAATACCATAGTAAAAATTTGTATGTAGGAAAGTAACAGTTTAATTGTTTATATTTGTTGGAATTTAATGTTGTCAAATGTCAAATTATGTTTACATGCAGGAAGTGGATCCGTCTGTAGAAAATGAAGATCTTACTAGTGAAGGGCCTGATAATTTTGTATCAGAGCTGGCAAATGCAATCCCTGGAATTGATGAAGCCATGAGTTTTGCGGAAATGCTGAAGTGAGTTTTTTTTTCCCTCTGATTTTGAGTTCTATTGTTGTCCGATTTGTGTTTGATTGTTTTTTCGTATGGTTTGTGTTTGATCTTGCTGCAGTAAAGATTGTTATGAACAAGCTTCCTTTTGGTATAGGCTTACTTTTTATTTAATATAATGTTTTATTTTTAAAATTTTAGGCACTAATGAAGGTCTTTTTTGTGTTTGCCAACTTCCAATCTACTTGGTCTCATTTGGCAAATAGAGAATGCATATGTAGAGCAAAGGCTTTAGGTTAGCAATTATGATTTGAGTTATGATGTGAGTTGACTTTGAGTCATTTAATTTACTATTTCTCATGTTTAGTGAAGATAAGAGGTGTTATATAGCCTTTCAGACTTTGAAGTACAAGTATTGTAAATTCCATTGTAGCATAGTTTGTTGTAAATTGAAGATACTTTATCAAACTCGCTTTTCTTTCAAGATAAGCAATAGAGTGAACTTTTATTTTCAAGTTGGAATATAAATGGAAAAGTGATTTCATATTATATAGACCACATATTTTACCAATTACTATGTTATCAAGGTTTAGAAAGTGGCCTTCTGGGCTATTGTCATTGGGAAGTGACTCCATTTGGCCCAAAAAATGTTGTCTGAGAATTTTAACAATCTTTGAGGGCCGAGTTATGAGTAAGATTTATCCATTAACACTAGCATCTTGAAAGTAGAGAATAATAAAAGATGTGTAGGAAGTATACATTTACCGAGGGAAGTGACAATAAGTGTAACCATTGGGACTATAGAAAACTTGGAACGTGGGAGGTAGCCTTCTTTTCACGATCTGGTAACATCCAACCTATATCACCAATGAAACATGACCCAAATCGCGCAAGGAAGCATTTGTTTTAAAAAAGTAAACTTGTCGCCGTATAGAATATAGTGTAAAAATAAAGCCGCATCGCATTTATCGCATTGTAAAGGTTTCTATATAAGCAAACCGGAATTTCTTGACTAGTAAAGGTGTAAAAAAATACGTTTTCGGTCGTATCAAGGGTAGCTATAATTTCGACCGATATTTAGGCGTTACAATAACTGTAACACTTCATCACTGTTCCGTTACCACGATTGTGACAGTTTCTATGATGAACACCATCATTTTCTTTCTATCTTTCGCAAGACATGGAGTTTTGTAGCCATTTTGCTGTGTTTGTAGTTATTTCTTTGAATGTATGAGAAGTACTTGATCTTCCCTTGTACAAAACTGCAAAAGGGCAAGGAAAAAAAGCTCTTGCCTTTTAGCTATCATGATGAAATTCATCTGGGTAAGTCGAGTGACGCTTAGAATTCAGAAGCTAATTCTTGACTCCAATTATACACTTGAAACCACGAAATTGCCTGCAAAACAATCTTCCTCATCAAACAAGTCATTTGTCTTCTATGTATAAGCTGTACCAACTATTTAATTACATTGTATATGTTTTACGTGGATGCTGCGTGTAGTTGTTAGTTGTTAATATTTGCACTCTTTGTTTTTTCAGATTGGTTCAAACGATGGATTACTCAGTCATAGTGTTTGATACAGCTCCCACAGGGCATACACTTCGTCTTTTGCAATTCCCTTCCACTTTAGAAAAGGGGCTATCAAAAATGATGACCTTGAAAAATAAATTTGGGGGCTTGTTAAGTCAGGTTTGACATCTTACATCTTATCGTCTTACGGATTTCATTTTTTCTACTCAAAGATTATGGGCTTATCTCAATTTTTTTGAGAAAAACAGCTGTAATATTCACTATTGAGTATTGATAGCTTGGCATTACATATATGTTCTATCTGGGCCAGTTTCCATTTTGATCCTATATGATGCATGTGAAAGGGTGTTAATTGGTATGATGCTGTTTTTTTAACATTCTTTGTGATATTTAAGTTCAGTTTCCTTGGTTAAGGACTTGATTCCCAATATTATTTGTTGAACAAAAAACTTAGGTTCAATTTGGCTTTATGGACCCTTAGCACTTTAGGTCGCCTTGCGCCATTTATAAGTAAGAGGTTGAGTGCTATTTGACAAATTTTAGAGACATTAATGCCATGAAAAGTTGACCACTTGTATACTCATGTGTCATTGTTGGTTTATACGTAAAGGAAAGGTAGAAATTAATGCCCCTCCTCCTGATTCCCCTTTATGGTTTCTGTCCCTTAGCCGGCTAAAAGAACTCCACAGTGGCCTTTAAATTCCCGGCGAAGGTCAGGATGGTGCTAATTTACTCTTTCTTCTTGAACATGTATTCATTGGAGATTTTCAAGCTCTTTGCGCCTGTGGTGGAGCTTATACAATGGTAGTGTTTGATATTTGATGCCTTGCCGTAATGAGAATGAGTGAGGTGTTGGTAAGGTGTAGGTCAGTATTGTCTAATTTGTTAACCCTCCAGTATGTTGTAGATTGAGAAAACGAATCATGGATAGCGAATTCGATGGCGAATCAGGTAACAGTTGTCTGGAGACTGGCGGTGGTTGTGGTCAAGGTTTGTTATGGTGTAGAGGATTTTGAAGGTCATATGAAGCCTTTTGCAGGAGGCTGGAACTTGGATTGGTGATTTCCGAAAAAGTATCACCTTCTGGCTTCTATATGAGGGAAATAAGGGTCTTGATTACCTTTACCTTCTCTAAAATCCTACAGCCGCTGAAATTAATGACTTGCTAGTTTTTTCTTTTCTTTTTGTCATGTCAAGTGTAAATTGTAATACTATGAAAACTTCTATTTCTTGGAATTGGTTAGGGGATAATGGTATGGTATGATAAGTTGTTTAAAGTTGTTCTGTGTTAATTATTCTTTATTCTGTGTTGATTTTACATGCAAAGGGTTTTCAAGCACTTGATTTGTCTCCCAGCCTTCATGTTAAATTTAGTGTTGTTCATGTAGTTTCTCATAGGTCTTTTCCTGCTCCTTTTCTGTTATTGGATGCTACAACTTTTTTTGTGATTTTTCTGGCAACTCTGGAGCACGAATTAAATTTTAGCTTTAATCATGCGACAAAGTCATAGGCCTACATCACCTGGCCTTGTCCAATGTGCAGTTTAGTTGCCATTTCACATTTATTTGTAAGTAACCAAATCTTTGAATCTTTTCTAGATGACTCGTCTCTTTGGTGTTGAAGATGACTTTGGAGAAGATGCAATCCTTGGCAGGCTTGAGGGCATGAAAGACGTAATCGAGCAAGTCAACCAGCAATTCAGGGATCCAGTAAGCCCTCCTGTTCACTATGTTTCGTTTCTTTAAGTTATTATGTTGTGATTGTCAGAATCTGCTGCAATCCTTATCCTATGTCATGTGATTTCTTGTTTGCTGTTTTGTGGAATGACCTTTTGGACCCAAAATTCACACTTTGTATTGCCCAGCCCCAGTTCCTGCTTCTAACACAGTTACACGTCAACAACGTAGGGTGTATTCTCTTCAGATAACATTTGTTGAATTTAACCTTTTTTTCCATAGCTTTTTGCTTTTTCCTTCAAATATTATTAACCGCATTATTAATTTTATGCTGAAATGAACATGTCTTTGGTTGATTAGAACCTATTTTTTCTCCACTTTAAATTTTTTTTGTAACAAGTTAAAAAGAGCACACCCATATTTACCATATTCACAAATACAGAATAATAAAGTTTGGCTCACTTATCCAAAGTCAAGCTTCACAAAATTGAAGGACTTTTACTGTTTGCTATCAAGAAAATTGGACATTTTCGAAAAATTTGCAGGACATTTTATTAATTTAGACAGCTCGACTTTTTTACACACCACTTAGAGCCATGATCAGATGTCAGGATTTGGCCTTTTAATTTTAACCACCATGTTCCCCACCTCCCATTGACCACCTCCCTATAACTTGTAAGCAACCAGAATTCAGATTTGCGTCTCCCCTTTTTCTCTCTCCTCTACTTTCCCCTTTTCAACATTGATCCACCTTCACCTTCATCTTCTTTTCGTTTTTGTGGGTTTTTAATGGTGGATTTAAGGAAGGAGAATTGAGTGTGGGCTGATTATGACATTTGAAGGTGAGTGGAAGATGAAGATGATTTATGTATTGAAGATCAAGATGTTTATAAAGGTGAATTGATGAAGGAAAACAAAAAGTACAGGAGAGAAAAATAGAGGGGAGAGAAAAATCTGAATTTTGGTTGCTTGGTGGTGTTGGTGTGATGGTGACACATGGTGGTCAGAAGGCAGAATCTGCTCCTTCAGTAGTGGTTTGAGATGTTGTATTAAAGTTTGGTAGTTTTTTAACATCAGAGAAATATTTGGTTGTTTTTTTTAAAAAATATGACACATTTCTGTTTGTAAACAGTGAAAAATCTTAAAAAAAAATCATCATTTTTAATTCTTATTTTATCACCTAAATCAAAATGAGGCGGCTGTTTTGAATATGTGGGCACTCACTGTTAGCTGCCTGCTAATCTTTGGTATTTCGATGCTCATGATGCTTGTGCTGCTGGTATTGCAGGATTTGACAACCTTTGTGTGTGTGTGCATTCCTGAATTCTTATCTCTTTATGAAACCGAAAGATTGGTGCAAGAACTCGCGAAGTTCGAGATTGATACTCATAATATTATCATTAATCAAGTCATATTTGACGATGAAGGTATATTTTTACTGATGTACTTTTTTGTGGGGTCAGTCACAACTCTGAGACTATTGAATATTTAACTTGTGGTTATTTGAATTTTGGTGTTTTAGTTGTTGACTCAAAGCTGCTGAAAGCAAGAATGAGAATGCAAGAGAGGTATATTGATCAGTTCTATATGTTATATGAAGACTTCCACATCACAAAGTTGCCGTTGATGCCAGAAGAGGTAAACACTTAAAATATATAACACTCAATAACTCCATGGCTGTAGTGTTCCAAATTACCACGTCTCTTTTTGATATGAACACTCATCTTTAAAAGCCTGTGATGCAAGCTTGCCTACATCACCTACATCAAAAATTTCTTACATAGCATATTGGGGTCATTTTCCTTTGCAATGTATAATATATGGACCTTCTACAACCATTAATTTTGCTTTTTTGACATGGGGGCCTGGGGCCTTGGGTGACGACCCCTATTGCCCACCCTTGGGGTCGGCCCTGATAGAACGCTTGGGTATAAGCTCAGCGATAGGTTATATTACCAGTACTACTAGTCCCCCCAAGTCCGAGATCATAATCAAATATAAATAAACCCGCACTTTGACCATGATTGTGCATGGTTCAACACGTTTGACCCTCAAATCCGCAATAAGGCCAAAGTCTAGCTCCCAATTCTGAAGTACCTAAAAGCACTAATCAGTTAAAAAGAGTTATATAAGGAATCCATATTAGACCTAATCAATTCGATAATTCACTAGGCAACAACACCAGCTTTATTAAATTCACATTGCACCAGTCCAGCAGCATCCCTAATCATATGAGCATAAATTAGACCGAGGGGTGACGTTGGGACACTGTGGAGGTGGCAGAGGGAAGGGGCTGAGCTGGCTAAAGGAGGGAGAGAGAAAATTTTTCTTTTTCTTTTTCTTTTTCTTTTTCTTTTTTCTACTTTATGTTATTCTTCTTCTATTTATCCTTTTAAAAGGCGGTTTTCCTTTTTCTGATATATATATATATATATATATATATATATATATATATATATATATATATATATATATATATATATATATATATATATATATATATATATATGAAGAAGTTTCAGTGAGAACCATCCTTATATGAGAACCATGAGAACCAATCAGTCTTACAAAAAAGTGTTACTTTTTACTAAAAAGGTGTTACTTATGGGTAAAAAGGTGTTACTGTATTTTATGATACTATTGGGCAAAAAAGTGTTACTTTAAGAAAAAAATTCTGAAAAAAACACAGAAAAAGGTGTTACTTTTTACATAAAAATGTGTTACTTTTCGAAAAAAACGTGTTACTTAATTTTTTTGAAAAAAATATTTTTTTCTAAAAGTAACACATTTTATGCTAAAAAGTATCAGCTTTTTTTTTAAACAAAAGTAACGTTTTACGGTTCTCATATAAGCTTGGTTCTCACTGGAACTTGACCCTATATATATATATATATATATATATATATATATATATATATATATATATATATATATATATATGTTATTGTTCATTTCGGAGTCTAAACGTTTTAAAATTTTTTTAGTGTTTAATTTTTATGATTGGAGTTTGGACTAAAACTGACTTGCATACATAATCCTTATGGATTTTCTAATTATACAATATGGTGAAGATTCATGTTCTACCCATGAGCTGCCTGAAGCATGATGCTCACCGAGCAGTGTAATCTCGCTCTCAGCTGAACATCTTGGCATAATACTAAAAGGTTGGGTTTTACAGGTGACTGGCTTGCAAGCATTGAAGTCGTTTTCACGGAATTTTCTTGTATCATATGAACCTGCAATCAAAAAAGGAAGTATGGAAGAGTTGGAATTAAGGGTAACTGAGTTGAAGCGACAGTTGAATGAAGCCGAAGAAGAGCTGGAGAGACTAAGAAAAGGGAAACAAAAGGTGTAAAAGGTCTTGATATTCTTGAAGTTCTTATTTATTTATAGATTTTGTTGTTATATTACTCTTCTGTTTTTACTTATACTCTAATTTCCTTTTTATTGGGCGGAAACATAGGCAGGTTTCCAGTCTATAAATGAGTAATATGAAGACATGTTTTATGGTATACATCTCTATTCTCTTGTATGTCGGATGCCCGGATACACTTTGGTTTATGTTGTCCTGTTACCATTTCAAAAATAAAAACTTTATATAGAATGAAAGAAAAGAAAAGGCCATTTTTATAGAACTAGAGAAGGCGAAGGAGTTTTTGACCACATTTTTTTATCTTAACGTCTCTGGTTGATGAAGTCATTGGAGTCCGTAATGCGCTTCGAGTTAGCCTGAAAAATTCATAAAGCCGGAAAATTTGAACAAAATAAGTTTTTTTTTTTCTTAAGTGAGCTTGTGATATTTTATTTTTCAAAATTAGCATCCTCCAGTCCGAGCTTGTGAAATGACATTGTTTGCTGTTAGTTACATGCGGACAATGTCATTCTTCAAGTTCGGATTATAAGACGCATATTTTGTGAAATAAAATTATCCAAAACTCACTTTGGGACTTCTTTTAGAAAAAAAAAAATTCATATTTTGTTCTCATTTTCCTGTTCTGGAAGATGAAGCAAGAATTACAAAGTTCTCTGTAGTTTAGAATTTCGCTTCGTGTAAACCTAAAATATTTAATGGGGTGTTTCCCAAGTCCGAATATAATATATGTATCACAAAATCTCACAAAAGACGGTCTATAGGATAGACCACAAAATTGGGCCAGCTCATTTCCCTTATCTGATTTTTTTTATTATCATATCAATTATATTATGTTATAATCCTAAATATAAGGTATTATAACCTCGAATATACTTTTCTATAACCCCAAATATAAGTTATTATAACCCCAAATAATTTATTATAACCCCAAATATACTATGTTATATTTTGGACTGGGCTTCATGGATTCCGTCTATAGAATAGACCGTCTCCCATGAGACTTACTATGTATGTATTTAGTTTATTTAAATAGAAAAAGATATTGGATGGCCAAACTATCATGTTAAAATTTGAGAAATCAACTGGTTAAAATAGATTTTATCTTTTCAAATTTTCCTTTGTTTTCATTAATGGCAAATATGTGAAGTATTTCATAAAAGCTTCATGTATTACTCTCAAAAATAATACCAATTCTCCCCTTAACTTTAGCCCACAATTTTACAATTTTAATCATCCTTTATAAAATCAAGAGATTTTTCAACTTAAATTTTAAAGTCTCATTTCTGCTTCGAAATTCTTCAAAACAAATACCTCTCTTAGCATTTAATATTTATAATGACGTGAGATTAAGTAATCAGAATTACACTTAAAAAACAAAATAACATCAGCATCATCCTACCTAGTATATTCCGTTCATAGAAAAATTATAGATAGGGTATGGGAGGAAAGGACGACGACAATTCATACCCATAAAAGAGAGCGCGGCCAAAGGAGTCACCCGACTCGAGAAAGATAAATGACTAAAACTTGTGTGAGACGATCGTTGTTGTACGACTGCTTTAGTATGGGCTTGGTAGCCCATTATCATCATATAATAAAAACTTAAAGAAGGCTTCTTTCTCACTAATATCACTTAAGCTTTCTACACCAAATCAATGGCTTCCTTCACCAAAAAATTTTGCAACCACCCTGAGTCTATGAAGTCCTCTTCTTCATGACCCACTCATGCCACCAATTCTAGCACCACCATCACAATAGTCTCTATCGCAATTGTCATTGTCATCTCCAATAAAATTTTAATCTCAATATTTAAAATTTTTATATTTCCTCCGTATTTGGTTATTTGCAACTTTTACCAAAAATGGTCGTATACTATTATTTGCAACTTTCTTTTTTTTTTTTTTTTTCCATTTATAGAAAGTTTTTTATTACTTTTTTATTATCTCTCTCTTTCTTTTTTATACTCTCTCTTACTTTTTAATACTCTCTCACATACTTTTTAATACTCTCTCTTACTTTTTAATATTATAATACTATAATCCCGTCCCACTAACTTCATTAATCTATTTTAATACACTACTAAAAGTTTTGCCTAGGAGTCCGCGCAAGACTCCAAAGTTGCAAATAACCAAATACGGAGGAAGTATTTAAAATTAAAAAATTAGTGAAAATATAGTGTTGATTATATTTAAAATTTTATACTCAATATTTTTAGGTATTATAAGTTAGGAAATAAAAGATTTGATGCAAAAATTGTACAACTACAAAAATGAATACAATTGTAAAAGTTATTCATACACTTCAAACCTTAAAATGTCAATTTACAAACCTTAAATGGTTAATTTCAAGCCTTAAAATCACAATTTAAAAGCTTAAAAGATTAATTATACTCCCTTCGAATTAGTTTAGATATCCTATTTGGGATTTCACGGATTTTAAGGGTTGAGTGTGGTCCATTAAAAAGGTAGTAATTGGGTTTTTTAATTGATTGAATTAATTGTAAAGGTGATAAGTGGGTATTGGGAATTTGAAAAGTGGGGGTATTTAGGTAAAAAAAAAAAGATAGACGAAAAAGGAAATGAGACAATTGGTGTGGTTTTGCCAAATAAGGAAATAGAACATCTAAACTGATTCGGAGGGAGTAAGATTTAAAAAGCCTATTCTAAAGCATGCATGTAATATCTACTACAAACCATAAAATGCCAAATTCAAGCCTTAAATGGCCAATTCCAAGCCTTAACAAGACAATCAAGCTCTAATACTAACTCAAATAATACAAGCAGTGGCGGACCCAGGAATTTCAAACTGGGGGTACAAAACACGAACGTCATACAGTGGCGGATCCAGGAATTCCAAATGAGGTCTTGCCATCGAATCTCACCTAGCCCTCCCCTTCCATCAACCTACCCCATATTAAAAATAAAAATAAAAATAAAAATAAAAATACTTGCGCTGGGCAGTCATGTGACACTTGAAGGAATGAACCCTAACGAACAAAATTCGATTGTCGCGGAACGGATCGCGGTAGGATAATTAATACAAATAAAAATAAAAATAGTAATGTTGCAAGTAATATAAAACTTCCAAAAATGGTAAGTGTTGCAAGTAAAATAGAACGGAGGTAGTACTTAATTAATACAATTACAATTGTTTTTTATACAAATACAATTTTTACAATTACAATAATAGATGTTATTAGACGTTGAGTGTCCTGTACAATGGGTATAATAGCAATTTTTTTTTATTAATGGTCCAAACTCCAACACTTCCCAACTTACTAAGTTACTAGTATATATATTTTTTACTATCTTCTATTCAGTTTAAATGTCCCATTTATTTTTTTGATACCATTGACTCATCACTCTTAATTTGTATTTTACTCTTAAGTCTTAATCTATAAGTTAAAACATAATCATGTGGCCTGTGGGATCTTATTTGATTTGTCTCAATACAAAAATTATTATCAAATTTTTATGATTTTTAATTAAAAATAATTTGAGATATTAAGAATCAAAATGTTGTCTCGAAAGTTTAAAAAAACTAAATGATCTCATTTAAGTTAAATAGGCAGTATTTTTTTTGGAAACCTTTTCCACTAAGCTTTGTAAAGTCACATCAATACATTGAAACAAAGCACATATAATTAATTAGTTGTACTTTATGTTTGAGTACAATGCATGGGTAAATGTAAAAGTCATTCATTCTCTTCTTCAACTCTTTCATTCCTTCAACTCTTTCATTCTCTTCTTCAATTCTTTTGAAGTGTTTGAACTGTGAACATGGCGTTCAAGTACCAACTTGCATCTGGTGAAATTTTTTTGTTTTCTTGTTTACAAATTCGCGTGTAAGATTTTTTATTGTATTATTTATTTGATTTTTTTGGGTTAATTGGTCTGGGATACTTAGATATCGCCCCAAAACAGAGCATCTCGCCCGTGATTTGTTAGGTTATTCACTAATAAATAGTGATTAAATGTTAGGTTATTCATATTCACTTATTCTTTTACTTGAATTTCTTTTTCCTGAATAAATATTGATTGATTTATTAGATTAATGTTAGGTTATTTGCTTATTTGATTCGATTGTACTGTTAGCAACTTAGCATAGGATTCCTTATTTTTTTTTTTAATTTTTTTTTTTTTCTGATTTTTTTTTCAAACTGGGGGTACAACTGTACCCCCTTGTCTCTTAGTGGGTCCGCCACTGAATACAAGGTTTATTCCAAGTCTCAAAATGATAATTCCAAAACTTAAAAGGCATATTCTAAGACGTATAATGCTTAATCAAAGAGAAAAAACAACATTAGTATAAAGCACTCCAATACTAAACTTGCTTACTAAAATAATATATGACGTTTTTCAAGCCTTAAAGTAGGGATTATAAGCTTTAAAATTAACATTTTCACTGTTCGAGTAAGCTTAAAATGCTCATTCTAAGGCTTAAAAATATAGTGAAGCCTTTGGAGAAGGAATGTTAAGGCTTGGAGTAGGGGTTTTAAGGCTTAAAATGGGCATTTAAAGTCTTCGAACGGGTATTTTAAAGCTTAAAATTGATATGTTTTCAAAAAATTAAAGAAATTAGTGAAAATATAAATGGACTGGGCTGGTCGTATGTGTGAGGCCGTCGCATGCAAGATTTGCTGAAGATAAATAGAAGTATCTAATAATAAAAGAAACGAGAAAAGTAAGAGAGCAAGTTAAAAAACAAAATGACGATTATTCAAAAAACAAAAACTTGGACCAGACGATCTCATTATGAGACCGTCAATTTAGGCAGACCCAATTCGCGCGTGTTACAACATTTTAATTTTCTGAGCATTCATCAAATTTGATATTAAAGGTATCAATTTTGAAAATTGATACATTTAAGATAAAAATTGATATCATTAAGATTTAAATTGAAAAATGCCCAGAAAATGAAGAATACCTAAGTTGTTACACACGCAAATTGAACCGACTCAAATTGACAGTCTCATAATGAAGCTGTTTATTCAAAATGGTAGTTATTCGTTCACTATGGGCCATTGGGCCTATAGCAACTAAAAGATTACTTGGTCTCCGCTAACCCGATTTTGGACACCCAACGTCTTCAATCATGAACTTACCAATGGCAATAAGCTAATAAATCAGAAAAATTGAAACATATAAGCAAAAAAATAAAAAAAATTACAAAAAAAGCCAAAGTTTGAAACTTTATCCCAAACTAGGCACTTTTTTGACGGAGTTAGAATATTTAACTGTTCGCTGTTAGTAACAGCGGGCGTTTAAAATATAAACACAATGGGCCGCTGTTACTAACAGCGGGCGATAAAAATACCAAGACAATGGGCCGCTGTTAGTAAGAGCGGCCCATTATTATGCCTCATTTCCATATCATATCCTCAAGTATATGACAGCCATACAACTAGCACTCACTTATCAAAAGGTGCTAGGACTTATCCATGTATAATAATAATAATAATAGTAATAATAATAATAATAATAATAATAATAATAATAATAATAATAATATATACCAATTAAAAATATATACAAAAGATTATTTACCATTCAAGAAATTCAAAACGTCCATAACAAGTTTTCATTCTTCGTCCACCCTATCTAATTGTGACGGCCTAGTTCGCCTCTTACGATAGTAAGAGTATGTGGTGTGACGCTCTGGAAAAGGTGGTGATTGGTATTGCACAACAGGTGCTTGTGATGATCCTGCATCGTCATGTGGATATGAGGATACGTCTAGCTCGTCCAAATGCGTCAATGGGGATGCACTCGGCTCCTCATCTGTTTGTTGAGCAGCGGGCTCCTCGACATCAGGAATGAAGTTCTCAAACTGAGAACCCCGAAGAATATTCTGTGCCATCTCCCTAACGGGGACCTCCTGACTTGTGCGGATCATAGACGCTACTCCTTGTGCCTTTAACAAGAGGAAATAAATGTTTGCAATTAATGTAGAATTAAAATGAATAATAATCGTTTAAGTTCATAAAGTAAATAGTACTTACGAATGCAGTCATCATAGGTGCAGCGGGTGCGTAATGGGCTGCAGCAACCATGGGCGGACCTAGCATAGGGCTTGGGGTTGCATATGCAACCCCATCAAAAAATTTGTAAATCAAGTGTTGTCATCAATTAACAATTCTTAATATTAAATTGTCTTTCATCAAAACCTTTAGTAACATTTAATGTTAAAACAGTTTTTAGATTGGCTAAAAGGCATCACCACTTTAGTTTGGTTTTAGCGGAACTTGTATTCTCTTTACGGCCTGTTTGGTAGGTGGTAATAAACGATGGTAATTGAAATGAAAATTAGTGTAATTTTGGACAAAAAATCTCATGTCTACCTTGATGGTCATGCTTGTCCAATTTTAATCATCTCATTTTCTTCATAAAATCCATTTCAATGTATTACCATTGGGAGATGTGATATTAAGTGGTAATAAAAATTTGTAAAAAAAAAAAAAAACTTTTTTGTGATCAAAGTTTCCTCACCATGAGACGTGGAACTTTTGATGAAATTTTACTTTATAAATCATTCTCATTACCATCATTTAGTACCACTAACCAAACGGATCGTTAGGACTTTGATAGGAATTAGAGTAATTTATTTCGTCAAAATTCCCAGAATTTGATTTGCCCTTAAAAGGAATTATGTTTAACCTGCATAGTCTAAAATGTGAATTTGAAAAATTATAACATGTGAATAAGTAATTGAATTAGTAGTTATAATTTTTTTTATTGTTATAATTTCAATGACTAGTTAATTATTTATTGTTGAAATGTCCATGTGTTACCCACATGTGACATGTGAGTTGTCTTACATCGGAAAAAGAAAAGAATATGCATTACTTTATAAACTCAAGGAGTAACTTCTACTTTCACCAATTGGTTTTAGTTTTGAACTTTCGTTGAGTTTGTCAGTGGACTACTTCTTCTCTTTCTTGTTTGGGGCGTCCAGACCTATTTTCTAAATTCTATCATTTATTTTGCCATATTTTAAAGTATTCAACTATATCATGCTTTATCAATGTAACGCAAAAAAAATGTTTAATTGTATATTGAAATGCATACTTAAAAAAATTATGCTACCCCATTCCTAAAATCCTGGGTCCGCCCCTGGCAGCAACAACATGTCGTGGAGTCATCCAACGACGAGTGATCGATAAGAACCAAGGTAGATAATCAGGCGTCGTAGGGACACCATTTGCCTAGTATATCGAAATGCTCTGTCGTATGTAATCCAGCCTTTGGTCCCATAGCGCGATGTGGCGCGCATTAATGTCGCTCCAATTCTTTGGCACTGGACCCATCCTGTTGGATCGATGGAGATGCGCATCCGTGTTGCACTCTGGAGGAATGCCCTGTACCATACCATACTGGCGCAATACGCGCTCCGGTAGGTGTAGCTCGACAATGTCGAAGCATATTAGTGGTACAGCGCTCCTCCAAGTGCCCGTCAACATACCCGAATGCTCAGGCAATGCAGCGTATGCCGTAGCAGGGTACGGATCCCATGCAAACTTTACAAATAACATTAATTAATTTATAAAAAGCAAACACAAATCTTAACAAAGTGTTAAGGAGAGATTTAGATACCTGATCAGCTCTAAGCAAATCTAACTGATCGCGGTAAAAGCCCACACCTGTAGACGTGTGTGTCCGCGTACGCTTGTCAAACAGCCATCTTGTTCCCCATGGAACATCTTCAGCTGGCTCTTGGGGATGAGCAACGGCACCACGACCAACAGGGCGTAACGGCTGGCCAATGCATATATGTTCCCAAGCCCAAAACTGTTCACATATAAAATAACAAGTTAGAATAATAATCAATTATTTGACTTTAAGTAATTCAACGTTTTTACCTGAAGGAGTACTAGTGGTCCAGAAATCTCCTTCACGTTTTTTTTTGATGCACGACAAAGGCTTCTGTATAAGTACGCTAGTGCCCCCGATCCCCAGCTATATGATCCAATGCGCTCCCAGGGCTGATCCAATAGGGTGATATACAACATCTGAATCTCGCCGCTGCTCTTGTCGGCGAACAAAACGGCACCAATCAAGTAGAATAGGTACGCCTTTGCGTACCTCTCAATAGTCCCCTCATCCGCATCAACGGAAAGCTCACGAAAGGTTTCAATCAGCCATGTAGCCCTCAATGCACTACCTCGACTACGTGGAGGGCGTTGTCCCAATACCCTCTCAACTATGTCTTGCCAGCTATGAAGCTGGCGACCAGCTGTGCAAACGGCATGTCCCTCAATGGGAAGCCGTGAAAGTACAGCGATGTCTAATAAGGTGATCGTTGCCTCACCTAGTGGGAGATGGAAAGTATGTGTCTCTTGGCGCCATCTCTCAACCAACGCCGTGATCATAGCTCGATCAACACGACCATATGCGACTAGATGATAATCGTATAACCTAGCTCTACGAAGATATGGGATGATATGGTCATCAATCTCCCATGGAGCTGAGTCGGGATGCCTACAGTACAATGTATCAGTGTCTGAAACCTGGGCATCCCATAATAATGTGCTCTTATGGTCTTCCTGCAATGTGAGGATGCTAGGGTCACTAGGGCCGAGCGCTGCTGGATCCATGTCTATCTACAAAGCAATGGTCGCTAAGTATCAATCACTAGAAGTAACATAGCTATTAAAGCTCCAAAGTTTCAACCCAAAACACCACTATCACCATTTAATGCATAAGAAGTATCAATCCAAGGTATTCAAGGGCTAATGATGTAAGGTTCTAAAACTGCACTTCATCATTTTACAGTTTCAAGTTTGCAACATATTCCTATGTCGTGCGCAAAGTTTATCTAATCAAATGAATATATGACCCTTAAATGTAAGGTCCTAAAACTGCACTTCATCACAAAATACTCTACAACCACATGAACATACAAAGCCATTTGCACACACACATCTATTTTATTATTTGGCATGCCCAAAAGAAATGTCACAAAATTGGCATGAAGTATATTTTAAGCTGAGCTGAAGAACACTTACAAAAGCTTTGAATTAGTTTATCTAAACACCACTATACCCTATTTAGCATAATTCACTTTCACCAACAAACAACAAATTGCATAATTCACTTTCACCAACAAACAACAAATTGCATCATAATTTAGCTAAAATATACTACATTAATCTCCAATGATGGCCTTATTTAACTTAACAAACAGTAGTATAACCAACAAACAACAACATATCATGATCTATGCCCTAAAAGATTCACAAAAAATATTGTATTCCTTTGCCTCAATCGTATTCACAAAAAATAGGATCAAATGAGAAGGATTTTAAAATGAGAAGGATGAGAAGAATTTTGGTTTGATTTTTTTGGTTACTAAGTATCCAAAAAAAGGATACTATGTTATGAAAAAAGAACATTTTATAATTGATGTCATAGTTACCTTTCTGTGTAACATAGTTACTTTTACAATTATGTGTTTTTGTCTCAATCGTGTCCATAGATTTTCTTATGTTAGTGAAATCAAGGGTGTAGAATCCTTCTTACCCTTCTCATTTTCAATACCCTTCTCATTGGATCTCTCCCATATATATATATATATATATGTATATGTATATATATATATATATATATATATATATATATATATATATATATATATATATATATATATATATATATATATATATATATATATATATATATATATATATATATATATATATATATATATATATATATATATATATATATATATATATATATATATATATATATATATATATATATATATATATATATATATATATATATATATATATATATATATATATATATAGGGGAGGGATCCAATGAGAAGGGGCATGAAAATGAGAAGGGTGAGAAGGATTTTCAGCCATCGATTTGTCCAAGATCTAACGGTGTGCATCATGAACCGGCTGAATCGGTTTCTTTAATTTTTAGGGCAAGAAAATGAAAAGAAATATGGCGCCTTTCTCTTCCAAGCTTTTCTCTTTCGAATAACCCTGTAAAATTGTCCATAAACCTCTAAAATAGGTTGATTTCTTCTGCGAAAATCTTCTTCTTCTCTTAAACTAAGGTATCTTCTACGAAAACCTTTGATTTGTGCCTGATTCAGTTTCGTTTTCTTTGCCTCTTCTCTTGATTCGTGTGTTTTTAATTTTTAGGGTTCATGTGTTTTTATGTTCTTGATTTCATTGTTACAATTGATTTCATTGTAATTATTGAATTTGAAGGTACATTTTACAGTGACTATGTTCTTCGAATATGCTAAGTTACTGTTTTTCCATTTGTGCTTACATTTACAGTGCTAACAATGGAAGATTCACAAAAAAATGCCCTCCCTGAAAACGAATCATCACATTCACCTTTACAATTGGTTGAATTTGAAGGTATATTTTATAAATTGTATGAAATTTTAATTTTTTGTGTTATTGTGTTCTTTGTTTCATTGTTGTTTTTGTGTTCAATTTTCAGGGTTTATGAGTTTAAAAAGTTTTGATTTAAATCATGTTTTGCTAATAGTTTATGAGTTCAATGTGTTACTGTATTCTGGGTTCAACTGTTCTTATCTTGAGCAATGGTTACTATCTTCTTTGAACAATTGTGAACATTATTCATATCAAAACTTACTATGTCCTTAATGAAGGTTACTATGTCCTTAATGAAGGATACTATGAATGTGTTGAGTTACTGTTTTCACAATTGTGGGTTCAACTGTTTTTCCATTTGTGCTTACATTTACAGTGCTAACAATGGCAGATTCACAAAAAAATGCCCTCCCTGAAAACGAATCATCACATTCACCTTTACAATTGGTTGAATTTGAAGGTATATTTTATAAATTCTATGAAATTTTGATTTTTTGTGTTATTGTGTTCTTTGTTTCATTGTTGTTTTTGTGTTCAATTTTCAGGGTTTATGAGTTTAAAAAGTTTTGATTTAAATCATGTTTATTTAATAGTTTATGAGTTCAATGTGTTACTGTATTCTGGGTTCAACTGTTCTTATCTTGAGCAATGGTTACTATCTTCTTTGAACAATTGTGAACATTATTCATATCAAAACTTACTATGTCCTTAATGAAGGTTACTATGTCCTTAATGAAGGATACTATGAATGTGTTGAGTTACTGTTTTCACAATTGTAATACTGGGAATTTACAGTGTTAAATTTTTATTACTATATTCTTTTAAGTTTACTATCTTAGTTAAATGACATAGTTAAATGACACAAGACCTTTGATTTGTTCTACAGGAACTCAAACCCCAAGAACCATTACACAACTTACTCCAAATGGTTCTGTGGTGTGGATTCCTCATTGTGATGTTGACAAAAAGCCAATTGTTGGTATGACTTTCGAAAACTTAGATAGAGCATTAGATTTTTATATTAAATATGCTGAGATATGTGGTTTTGACATACGTTCATCTACTACCTACAAAAATAAAGGTATTATAGTATTGAAATATTTTGTTTGTAGTAGGGAGGGATTTTTAAAATCAAAACATAAGAAAAGTGATGTAGTTGCGCGTTATAAAAGGTCAACTAAAAGAATTGGGTGTAAAGCTAGATTGATTTTGAAATATGACATAGTGAAAAGAACATATTATGTTCTAAAATTTGAAGAGGCACACACTCATTGTCTAGTTAGCCCTACATCGCGTCAATATTTATTGGGTAATAGGAAAATGACTATGTTACACAAAAATTTCATATCTAAGAATGCACGGGTCAATATAGGACCGGTGAAATCCTTTAGATTGTTTAAGGAAAATGTTGGCGGTTATGAGAATGTGGGAGTGACAATGCAAGATTTTAAGAATTTTCATAGGGATTTAAAAACACATATCAAAGGAGATGATGGGAAAATGTTAATCGAGAATTTTATTAAAAAAAGAGATATTTACACGGGGTTTTACTTTGATTACGCATTAGATGAAGAGGATCATATTTCACGTCTATTTTGGTCTGATGCGATAAGTCGGAAAAATTACTGTTTATTTGGGGAAATGGTTACTTTCGATTGTACCTATGATACCAATAAGTACAACATGGTTTTAGCACCGTTTACCGGCGTGGATCATCACAAGTCTTGTGTTACTTTTGGTATAGGTTTATTAGCCAAGGAAGATACTGAATCTTTTGAGTGGTTATTTAGGACATTTTTACACTGTATGGGGGATTGTGTGCCAACATATTTAATAACCGATCAAGACCCTGCCATGAAAATTGCAATCAAAAATGTGTTTCCAAAAACCATACACAAACTTTGCATGTGGCACATCATGAGTAAAGTAACCGACAAAGTTGGGCCGGAATTGAACAAAAATGAGGGTTTTTTAAAAGAACTAAATGATTGCGTGTGGAATATAGATCAAGAAGTAAGTGAATTTGAGGAAAAATGGGAGGGAATCATGAAGACATATAACCTTCAAACAGATAAATGGTTTAGTAGTATATATAGTATACGAGATCAATGGATACCCGCATATTTTAGAGATATCACATTGGGGGGTGTTTTAAGAACTACATCACGATCCGAAAGTGTTAATAGTTTCTTCAACCACTTTTCAAACCCTCACATGACATTGGTGGAATTTTATATGAGTTATGAAAGTGCCATGGATGCACAGAGGTACAAACAAGATAAGCTCAATGCCGAATCACTTCACACAAACCCTCAATATAAAACACCGTTGCCAATTGAAAAACATGCCGGTGAAGTGTATACTAGAACAATTTTTTATCTTTTTCAATATGAAGTTTATAAGTCTTGTTTCAAAATTTTTATTCAAAATATTGAAAAGATTGAAAGTGTGGAAAGTATAAGTGTTTTGGACTCAACCGTAAGTAAAATGTACAAGGTGAAGTTGATATTGGGAAGTTCAATTGATGAGTTGAAGGTGGATTGTGATTGCAAGTTATATAAACGGATAGGAATACTATGTTCCCATGCAATTTGTGTTATGAGTGCAAGACAAATAACACAAATACCAAAGCAATACATTTTAGATTGTTGGACGAAGATAGCATTGAAGAAGCCTATCTTTGATTTGCATGGGAATGTAATTGAGGAGAGTAAAAAGTGTGACAACATGGGCAAGTTGTTAGGGCAAGTTTGGTGTGAGATTTTCAGTTGTGTGGGTTTAGCTCAAAGGAGTGAGAGTGATTTACAATCACTTTTACAAAATCTAAAGGAATTTAGTCGAAAATTGGAGGAAAGTGATGATGTGAGGGTGGAAATTACTAAAGAGCAACAAATTGAATTATTAGTCGGCCCGGGTTCATCTTCGACAATGGAAATCCAAAATCCAATCCAGTCAAAGAACGAAGGCAAGAGGCAAAGAATAATTGGGGAAAAAGAACTAAATATTGAGCAAAGCAAGAAGACCAAAAGAAAGTGCAAAACTTGTGGTAAGTTTGATTATCACGATAGTCGAAATTGCCCATCAACAAAAGATCCCTCACTCAAGGTATGTAAAATATAATTTCCTTATATTTAATGTATCCTCATTAATAATTGTGAAAAAACTAACTATGGTGTAATTTGATTATAATTTTGCAGAAAAGTTAATTTATGTAGAAGTTTCTTTTGATGCTGAAGATCAGATGCTGAAGATCAGATGCTGAAGATTAGATGTTGAAGATGAAGAGATTGTTGAGATCACTATCTATTGTATAGTCATGGTCTCTTTAGGAATTTTGAATGTTACAGTGATTATGTATAATCATTGTCTCTTTAGTAATTTTTCTAAAAACTTAGCTTAGATGTTAATTGCTACTATGTTATTAAAAAAGAGATATTATGTTATGATTTTAGGTTACTATGTTATTAAAAAAAGATACTATGTTATGATTTTAGGTTAATTGCTACTATCTTTGGTAGTTTTGAAATTGTAAAAATTACACTGTGGCAGATGCAAACAGGTTATTAAGCATAATTATGCACCTGCTAACTTAAGGTATAAATATTTAGATGATTGCACTTGGATAATTACTTAGATAAATACACTTTAGGGTTGCTAAAATAACTTCATTTAAGTAATAATGTCATATATCCTTATCAAATAACATAAAAGTGCTAATATATACTAATTTACATCCATATTTCCTATAGGATTAATAAGTCAAAAATTGTTAATCATGGTGGAACCATATAATCAAGTAAAAAGTTTCAATATAGCTAATTAAATAAGTAAAACTAGAAGACTTAACTTAGCAAAAACTAGTATAAAAAAGAAAAGGAAAACAAAGGAAAACTTGAAGAAAAAATTCCCACGTCTATGAAGACAATAATTCCTTGATCGAAAAGCATCACTGTTTATATATGATATTGCTTAATTAGCTTCAAGAAAAAATATTAATTAAATTATAAAGAATTGAAATTTGAAAATTATACAATGAAAATATGACACTTAAGAAAAGTTTATTAAAAATGATCAGTTTTAAACAAAAATCAAGTAATGATGATAATGAAGGTGGTTTTGATAAGTATTGTCATGAACTCATAATGGCAGTGATTATGTATAGTCATTGTTGCTAACTTGTCTAATGCTGGAAAATACTTAGATAAACTTTTCTTAAAGGTGAAGATCATTTACTTCTTGAAGTACAAAAGACATTACACCTTTAGAAACTTGCTAATAAAAGAGAAATAAGATCATGTTTGGGATCTGAAAATTTCCAACAAAAACTGCCCCTTATAAAACATAAACTTCTTGCTTGAAACTGATATGGATTGAAGCAGAGCTCAAAAACAATATACCATTTGTAAGATTAAAAGTCTAAGAGGTAAACATCGCCAACTAGGCAGAACAACAAGAGTACCATTAATGATTTACAAAAGACTTCCCTACTAATGCCTACAGTCAAACTTTAGAAAAAGGTCTCTATTCCGCTTCAGTAACTTCAACAAACTATTCCCTTGATATGATCTCCTTGTTGAAACCAATTTCTCGGAGTTTTCCCAAATAAAACTTGCCTACAAACAAAGAAAATTACATTATTACATTAGAATTTCACATTACACAACATTCAAATTCAATAAGCTAGGAATTGGTTTTATATCTTCTAATTGTATGCAGTAACCACAAACAATTAAAATCCAAACTATTAGAGCTTAAAATCCAACCACCATGAAAAGCTTAGAACTGACCACAAACTATTAGATCTTAAAAACTACCACAGTAACCAAAAATTGTTATAAAGTAACCAAAAATTGTTACACAGTAACCAATGAACAAAAACTTTCCAATTGTAACAAACATTATCTACTAATGTTTTTTAATCCTTTACATCAAACCCAATTTACACTATTTTAGAGTCACAAAATTTGTTCCCAACAAAACAAAAGCTTAAAACCCAATACAAGACAAAAGCTTAAAACTTTACCAAACGTTTTACAGCAACTAAAATCAGAAGAATTTTTCATACCTTCATTTAAAACATTAGCGAATCTTTACTCTTCTGATAGAAACTTGTTTGGCAATGGCACGTCTTTTATCCTTGAAATTGGAAAGCTCATCTAAAACTTTGGATCTTTGTTTGTTAAAATCAGATAACAACAACGATCCAGCAATTTTAGCTCTAGCAACATGCCTCAGTGGAGCCTACATAAGAAGAAACAAAATTAATTAGAATGTTTTAATTAAAATGTCAATTAAAAAATACAATTAAAAGATAATATTAAGAAAAAAAATCGTAACTGCATTCAATTGACCTCACCGGAAATCAGTTGTTCCCTCAAAAAACAACATGCTTATCATCGTGAATACATCACTTTCGATGTTGGTCCTAGCAGTCGTTTTCCAATCCGTGGAAACTCGTTCAATTTTCCACAAAGGAATAGCATTAGTAAACTGCATCTTTTCGTCAAATATGGTTGACAACAAATCTTTTTTACACAAGATTCATTTAAATATTTATTAAATAAAATTCATATTAAAAGCAATTTAGGCAAAGGTTTTTAAAATAAAATGTTACACATACCATAGTGTCGCCTAATTTTTTAATTTGTTGTTCAGAAATAGCTGTATGGTTCACATTATCAATCCACTGAACTATTCTTAACTCCATATTCAAAAGCAGTAAGAAGTATTGACTACCCTTCAGTATTGGAACAACAATCTGTATATCATATATCACTAAATCAATAAAATATCTAAAATAGTGATTAAATAATAGTAACTATAATAACTAAAGTAGTAACTATATAATTTCAAAAAAAAAAAGTAGTAACTACATAAGTCAAGCATTTAAAAATATCTTACCAAATCAAACTTCATCAAGTCAGCTTTATTGAAATTAACCCATTCAACCCATAATTTACAAACTGTATCTATTCGTTCAGAACCACCGTTCATATCATAATCCAACAAAGCAAGCTGTAAAAAATAAAAAAGATGATATAAGTAAAAAATATTTAAAAATTAATCAACAATGGCAATAAAAAATTAATTTATAATAAAAATGTTGAAAAACTTACACTAGAACTAGCACTAAAAAAGAACCTTTTAAAATATTCCTTGTTCTTTTCATTCTCATTAAGTAATAAACACCAACAATCTACAACATTAATATGAGTTAACTTTGAAGGATCTCCCAAAGTACAAAACTCTTCCCGTTGAATTGTCAAATAATCATCATAATTCACCAGCAATTCACTATCAAAATAATGAATAAAATAAATAAATAAATAAATAAATACATGAATTAGAAAAACAAAAAAACAAAAAAGCAATAAACTCACCTACTGTCAAAACATTTATCGTAAACAAAACAATAATCAACCACTTCTTGAAGCAACAATCCGAGGGTTCTCATATATTTTTTGTTCGATTTCATCAAATGTGAAACATAGGTTAATTTATCCACAATACCTCTATACGGAATTGAACACTTTGCCCTACCATAAGAAAATACATTTTCAAACCCATGGCTTTCAAACATAAGTGAATTATTTGACACATCATTAACAACATCCTCAACAACTTTATCTAACTCAACTATATCATCATTATCCAAAAAAATATCATCCATTACATCATCACCCTCATTCACTTGTCCAACACCCTCATTCACTTGTCCATTGCTCTCACCCGCAATAATATCCTCATTCATCATCTCTGGAATTGAAGTGACCCATTTGACTGTATGAATAATCTTGTCAATGGTATTTAAAACACTAGGATTCATAAAAAATTGTTGGGTTTGTGAGAAAGGTGTGGATGACGTTGTAGGAACATCAAGTTGAGGGACAGGTTGAGAAGACATTGAACGTTTTTGATCCAACATAAACTTAATTTTCTCCATATAAAAATTAGACACAACTTGAGTGTCCCTCCTCATCAGCAAAAGTAGCTCATACATTTCCTTCAAAAATAAAAAGAAGTCAGTATACATAATGTTGTATAAAAGTAACTATATTAAGAAAGAAAATGACAATATTGAAAAAGAAAGTAACTATGTTGACATAAACAGTAACTATGTTGAAAAAGAAATAACTATTTTGAAAAGAAGGTGATTGTTGAAAAAGAAAGTAACTATATGAAAAAGAAGGTAACTATGTTGAAAAAGAAGGTAACTATGTTGAAAAAGAAATAACTATGTTGAAAAGAAGGTGTTTGTTGAAAAAGAAAGTAACTATATGAAAAAGAAGGTAACTATGTTAAAAAAGAAGGTAACTATGTTGAAAAAGAAGTAACTATGACATATTATTTAAAAAATATAAATATGAAAGCAGCATAAAAAAAGTAAGATTATATTTACATCTCCAGCTAATTGGCGTATATCAGAATTCCGCATTGCGTTAAGAGGCAATTGAAACTCAATTTTCTCATCGTTTTGCGGTGGTTGATCTCTAAAAGCTTGTTCACTTGAACTTGGATGTCCACCATCAATGTGGTTAACCTTTACCCCCAATGCTTGCCCACTCTCAAAAACCATTGACTCACTAATTGGATATGTGGTCAAGATTATACCATTACCAAAATGATGAGCAGATAGTTCCTCCTTAATTCTTTTGGAAACATCCTTATCGGTCCAATGAGAGATAAGAGGCAAAGAAGATGGCAAGGAGATATTCTTAAACTTTAACTGATGGAAATATACAATCTCTAACAAAATAACGCATCCACAAAAGAATTTCAATTTTCCTTTTCGATATCGGACTACAGAATCACAAAGATGGTCTAAAACATACTTACACCAATTGAATGTACTAATCTTGTCCGGATCCACTATAGCCTTTACAATCTTAAGATCATCGGTTCTATTATGGGTAGGGGCTAAGAAAGAAGAAATAGCATGCAAAACAAATAGTTGTTTAAACTCATCCCCTCCATCAGTCATCTTAGGGATCAAACGTTCAAGCAATTCTAAGGGAATTGACGCATTTGTATCTTCAAACCCAAAAAAAGATCTAAATTCTTGTTTCAATGGGAAATCAGGGTTATATTTGTTAGCACACCTAGAAACTACTTCTACGTCCTTGTTTTGGTTCAATGGTAGGCAAAACACATCATATACATCATGTTCGGAAATCGGAAAGCACTTCAAAGAGTCTATACAAAACATACAACTACCAGGATCAAAACTATCTACAAGCCAACCAAACATGGTAGTTGGATTTTTACTCAACTTCAAACTGAGAAGGCCCCCAAAACCAATTTCTCTAACTGAAGTTTTTTGCTTCTCATTGAAACCCCGGATCAATTTGATCAACTGAAAAGGTCTACTTTTGGTTTGAAAGGTAGATTTCAACCTGTCAATGCTGTCAACAAATGTAATTATGTGTATATGCTAAAAAGTTAAAATATATTCAAAAATAAAGATACTAAACAATTACTGTGTGCAGTTATTTGAAACAAATTTGCTATAAAAGTTAATGCTGCTATGTTCTAAGAAAAAGCTACTATGTTATCAATAAACGTTACTTTGACAATGAATAGTTACTGTATTCCTTATAAAGTTAATCATATAGAGTACTAAATAACAGCCTCAACATCACAACAATTAACTAAAATAAGCTAATATAATTATGACTATGTGCTAAAAAGATAAAATATATTCAAAAATAAAGGTATTAAACAATTACTTTGTGAAGTTATTTGAAAAAACTTTGCTGTAAAAGTCAATGCTACTATGTTCTAAGAAAAAGATACTATGTTATCAATAAACGTTACTATGACAATGAATAGTTACTGTATTCTCTATAAAGTTAATCATATAGAGTACTAATTAACAGCCTCAGCATCACAACAATTAACTATATTTACCTTATAGAGCTTTGTTGGACCCTGTCACTTTCTACACCTTTCCTCTTTCTTGTGTTGACAGCAAGAGAGGTAGAAGGAATATCAACTGGATTTCTACTACTTCGTTTACGGCTTGACCTCAAACGTAAGCCACCTCTTGTTTTTGCCATAATGACTAAAAAGAAATGGAGTAATTGATAGTTTAAGCTAATCAGTAAAGAAAATCACATAATAAACCCTCATACACAAGAATAATCAAAAATTAGAAGATAAAAAAACAAGCATTACTCAGGAAACGCTTCAAAAAACTTTAACAAAAATGAAAAAGAAGAAAAAAACAAATGTAAACTCCATAAACAAAATTAATTGAATAACTGAAATATTTGAAGCAATATAATGTAAACTCCATATAATAAAGAAGATACTAAATAAATTGAACAAAAATCAAACAAGCATCATCAGGAACAACAATGGACGATTCAAAATATTTGAACAAAAATCGAATGTAGCCTTGAGATACTAAAGAAATTGAAAAAGAAACATTAAAAAGCAAAGAAAATCACAAAAATAAACTTCATAAACAACATTAATCGAAAATTTGAAGCAATATACTATCTAAAAGTTTTGAAGATAAAAAACAGAGTAAACTTGAATGTAGCCTTGAACTAAACAAAATGAAGAATTGAAAAATCAAATGTATTCTTAACACATATTACATGAAAAATCAAAAGTTAATACTCAAAAAACGCATAGCAAAACCTAAAAAACCAAATCGATTGTAGCCTTGAACAATAGAACCTAAAATACCAAAAATGCTTAAAATAAACCAAAAATAAACACATACCAAAAGCCTTGAACGGAATTGAAGAACTTGAAGAACTGGAAAAAGATGGACGAACGCGAAATCTTCGAATAGTAATCGAATGTAGCCTTGAACGGAAGAATTTGAACAACTTAGAACAGATCTTGAAGAAATTGAGTTAATCGTCGAAAATATACCGAAGAAATTGAGTTAATTTTCGAAAATTTCTGAAGGAGATGAACCAAATTGAAGAAGTACAATTAGGTGAACAGATCTTTAATGCATTCTTGGTGAGAAGAAAAGATTATCAAAAGAGATGAGAGAGGGAGAGTAG
Organism: Amaranthus palmeri; assembly: GCA_019776075.1. Lineage (NCBI taxonomy): Eukaryota > Viridiplantae > Streptophyta > Magnoliopsida > Caryophyllales > Amaranthaceae > Amaranthus > Amaranthus palmeri. Next base: position 297,356 of record JAAKBH010000355.1, on the reverse strand, counting down.
AATTCAGTAAATGAATTCTGAAGAGACACTGACACAAGCAACGAAAAACGCGTGCCAAAAAAAACCGGGTGTGAAAAATTGAGGTGAACCGCGTGCAAAAGTCACTGAACCGCGTGCACAGCTTCGCCCAATTTTCAGCCGTTGATCTTTAATCTGGACGGATGAAAATCCTTCTTACCCTTCTCATTTTGAGACCCCTTCTCATTTGATCCTAAATCTATATATATATATATAGTATGTATTTATGGAACAAAGCAGCTTTGATCAAGCAGTTGTGGAACATCACGCAGAGGAAAGAAAATCTGTGGGTCAAGTGGGTTCATGCGTTCTATGTGAAAAACCAGCAGATTCAGGATGTCAACCCTTCTATCCATGCATCTTGGAGCATTAAGAAAATCCTCAAGCAGAGAAGTCTAGTAGAAAGCCTGGGGGGATGGTCAGTCATAACGGAAGCAGGTGCTTACTCCATTGGAAAGGTTTATGATCTTCTTATTGCCGACAAGCCCAGAGTCAGTTGGGGTAACATTATGATCCGCAATGTGGCGACTCCGAGTGCTAGGTTCATCACATGGCTCGCTATCCAAAACAGATTGGCGACTAGGGATAGGCTTGGTAAATGGCTTGATTTGACGGATGACAAGTGTGTGATGTGTAATGGAACCACCGAAACGGTTTCACATATTATGTTTGATTGCACTTATACTCGTGAAGTTCGGACTAGATTATTCAACTTCCTGCCGAGAAGCTTGGGCGCGCAAACCTTCACAGATGAAATCCAGGAGATGAACAAGCTCAATAAGAAAAAAACGGACCGGGCAAAGCTAATAGTGGGCATATGGACTGAAATGATTTACGGCATATGGCAAGCTCGCAACAATAAGATTTTTGACAATCGTGTGGGTAGTATGCAGCATCTCATTGATTGTATAGTGTTTAGAATTGCTGGGAGAGTAAAAAGTAGGATGGTAGATATGCTTATAGCTAGGTAGTTAGCTATTTTTTGATTTTTGGGCTTTCGCTCTCCTTTTTGTAAAGAGCGTAAGCGTTTTTGGTTGGCTTGGGTGGAGTTAATTTCCAGCCTGAGCGTTCTCTGTATCGTTTCTCCCTGAGTATATAATACAAATCATTTGACAAAAAAAAAAAAAAAATATTACACATTTACTTGTGCATGAAAGAGTATTTTAATAAAAGTATTTAATTTGTTTGCTGCATATTTTACACTATTTAGTTAATAATAATTCAAAAATATTTTGTTAGACTTTGGTTATGAATATTGGTGACTATTTAATATTTTATTTAGAATATCTCTAAAATATTTTGACATTTATTATTTTAGAAGAAAATTTGCTCAAAATAATCTCAACTATCACCCGTTGGCAAAAAATAATCCCAATTATCAATTATTTTTTGGAAAATTTGCCAAGAATAATCCCAACTATCACCCGTTGGCCAGAAATAATCCCAACTATTGATTATTTTTTAATAATCCTAACTATTGATAACGTTTGTTGAAAACAGTCCCATTTGGTTTTCAACCGGCTGTAGCAGGTTAATTTAAGTAATTTTACCTAATTTGATGAAGGAAATTTAAAAAAAAGGTAAAAAAATTACTTAAACTAAACTTGCTACAGCCGATTGAAAAACAAATGGGACTGTTTTCAGCAAACTTCATCAATAGTTAGGATTATTAAAAAATAATCAATAGTTGGGACTATTTCTGGCCAACGGATGATAGTTGGGATTATTCTTGGCAAATTTTCCTTATTTTTTAATAATCCTAACTATTCTCATAATTTGTTGAAAACATACCCACCCCCTTGTTACCGGCTGGAACATGTAACTTTTTCACTTTTTTTCAGCTTTTTTTACATAACTGTTCAAAATTAACCTTTCCCCTTCATCTATTAATCTAAAAAGAAGAAAAACATGGAAAAATTACTTGTTGCAGCTGTTTAAAATGGAGGTGGGTATGTTTTCAACAAATTATGAGAATAGTTGCGATTATTAAAAAATAATTGATAGTTGGAATTATTTTTGGCCAACGGGTTATAGTTAGTATTTTTTTGAGCAAATTTTCCTATTTTAAATTATATTATCTATTAATTTCAAAATATTTTATTTTTGTTTTTTGTTTAACTTTATATAGAAAATCTGAGTCGGATTATTGGTAAAATCTAGTCAATGTAGAAAAAAGTTTTTTTTTTTTTGTTAGAGTAGAGTGTTTTGGTTAGTTAGTATCGTAAAAGTGGCAAACTCAGTTTATTATATTTATTGTGCACACTAGTTTTAAAATTTATACTTTTGGTTTTCTACCCCACCTAATTACACTCCTTTAAGACTCTAACTAATTAACATTTTATAAAATTAATTTGATATTTTGTGTAGAATAAATTTAACTAAAACTTACGTATAATAATTAAAGTGTGCTGTTAATTTTTTTCTTGATTAGAAAAATCTTTGACAATAAAATTAGGATTTCACTCCTGTAAATACTCTTATCATGTCAATATTTATTAACTCCAAATTAATATTGATTATATAATAAAGCAATGCGGAAAAATAATTTTAAAAAATTAATATTGATTACATGTAAAGAAATCTAACAGCTAATGTTTTGTTATTATAGAAATTGTTTTTTTTTAAAGAAAAGGAAGGCTAAGCATCACATTGAATAATACAAAGCGTCCTTAACAAAGGTCGGTGCAACATCATCCTAAACCTCAGAACTAACACTCGAAAAAGCCCATTGAGCTAACCTATGAACAACATTAGTACAACACCGGGGGCAAAACTAAAAGACAAAGAATGAAAAAACTTCTTGAAAGAAGACAATTATCAATAATAGTCTGAAAACATCTTTGCCTAGTCGAATTCAAAGAGTCGATGACGTTCTTGCAAACTTCCACGACAAATTGAAATCACCCATGATCCTTAATACAAGAAAGAGCCCAAAACAAAGCCTTAACTACAACCTCTTTGGCAGAATGGCCATCTCGCACCACAAATCCGAGACCAAACTTATCCTTAGAAGCATTAAAAACACCATCAAAATTAATCTTTAGCACATCTTCAGGAGGCATTCTCCATACAACAGGCATTGAAAGACCGACCCAGAGACAATGAATAATTGAATTCGTTCAGCCAATTCGTAGCTCTACTCACATAAAGAAGAGGAGGATTTTGACGTTGATTAAAGACCAACTTATTACAAGCTTTCCAGCAGATTTGCTAACACAAGGTAACAAACCAATCAAGAGAATCTTTAAAGGGAGGAAACCAATCAAGGAAATCTTTAAAGGTATTTCGTCCACTGACACTCAAAAAGCTAGTGGATCAAGTGCTCCTCACAACCGCATCTTCTACACCCAACAAAACTTGAAATTTTTTTAGACTTGAGATTTATACTATGAGGAATAATATCCCAACATGCCCGCCAAACAAAGTCACAAACCTTAGAAGGCACATCCAATTCCAAAGTTTTCCCATAAGGGATCCTGACCCTTCAACACGAGGCAAATTCTACAGAATCCATCAAATGAGAATACACATCCTTAACTCGAAGGATTCCATCAATCCCATAGACCCAACAAAGCTCATTCTTCGCGTCACTTATATAAATAGGAATATCTAAAATTTGATCGGCCTTCAAAAGAAAAAAAAGTATCACGAACTAGATTCTCCTTTCACCTCTTCGAGTCTTCATCAACGAAACAATCAAGAGTAATATTAGTCGCTAAATTTAGACGAGGAGAAATAACACGCCCTAACCTAGAGCCTCCCACCCAAGCGTCTAACCAAACCCGAAAAGTTTTGCCATTACTGACCTTCCACCTCAATCCACCGAATAAAGCCTTACGAACACCCCAAATGCTACACTACCCAAAACTAGGGTAACAACCCATCTTAGCTTTCCTAACATCGCAAGAGGGAATGAAACGACCCTTTAAAACCAGAGCAACCAAGATAGATGCACGTAAATGAAGTCTCCAAAGTTGCTTAGCTAACATGGCTTGATTAAAAGCCTCAAAATCATGGAACCCAACCCTCTATCTTCTTTCGGTCTACAAACAAAGTCCCAAGACTTCCAAGAAATTCCATTCCTATCCTTAAGGATACCCCACCAAAATCAATCGGATCATATTGCTAAAATCTTTACACAAACGGAGCTTAAAGTAACTCATTAAATAGGAATGAATGGCTTACAAAACCGAGTTGATGAGACGTTTCTTATCGGCCCTAGAAAACAACTTCTCTTTCCACTCTAAAACTTTCCTCCAAACCCTATCTCGCAAATTTGTAAAGGAAATTTTCTTTGATTTATCAAAACTAATGGGTAACCCAAAGTATTTTCCATGAACAACAACTTCTCTAAAGGCCGATATGGAATTAATAAGATAACGCCTATGGGTAGGGATGGCAATTCAGTCCGAATCCGACCCTAGTTCGACTCGATCCGATAGGAAAATAATCCGATTCGAGTCCGAGGAGAAAGTCATCCGACTCCGACTCCGACTTTACGATCCGAGTCCGAGTTAGAGACGGACCGGAGTTGGACCTTATTAAAAATCCGAAACTCAGACCCGACTCCGATCCTGAAGGATATCCAACTTTGAATTTGACTTTTACACTAATATTTTGTTTCCTTTAAAACTCTAGACGTGACTAATTCAAACTCTCTCTCACATAGTAATTGTAATTTTCGATTTTGAAAAACTACTTGGTAAATAAAATCAAGAAAAATAGAATACGCCAATTCAAAATACGAGAAAATTTTGTTTAATTGTAGTAATGTGATAATTTCTCTAGTTAAAATTGAATTCAAATTTAAGTACATATTTTTTTGTCAAATTGTATTTGAAAAATAAATAATGTTAATTTTGTATGCTTTAAAATCATTTGTACAATATCACAACGATACTGTTTGATAATAATCCAACTCTGCATCCGACTCTGTTGGAGATCCGAGAGTTCGAGTCGGGGCAAACTTGGAGTATGCATAATCCGACTCCGAGTGGAGGTGGACTGAAAACAAAAGTTCGACTATTATCCGGAGTAAAGTCGGAGTATGTATAATCCGAGCCGAGTCCGACCCATTGCCATCCCTACCTATGGGAGTTCAATTTGTGGATAAACGAGAGTTCACATTTCTCCAAATTCAGTTTTTGACCAGACAAAAATTCATATCGGTGAAGAATATCATGAATGGTAGAAGCTTCCTCAACCGATGACCTAGTTAAATAATGTTGTCATCAGCAAAAGATAAGTGATTAATGTCAGGGGCATTTCTTCCAATACAAACTCCATGTAATAATTTGAACTGGGATCATAACACCCATGCCCTCCGCCCATAACAAGAAAAGATAGGGGAGAAAGCGGGCCACCTTAACATAAACCCCTCCTAAGAATTATATAAGAGGTAGGCTTTAACTTTTTTATGTTTAGACTTAATTGTGAATTACAGCCTTAATGTTTTTTTTTTTTTGCGAATTACAGTCACCATGTTTTAAAATCGACCAGTGTTTAGGCCAGCTGATCGGTTTCGTACAGAAATTACTGTTGACCACCGATTTTACCTTTGACTTTCCTTTTTACTGATTTTACTTTTTTAGTTTTCTTTTTTGATTTTTCATTTAATTTTTTCTTTCCTATGTTCTCTACTCCTTTCTTCCTAATTACCTTTGATGTCTCATTCTTTTCCTTTTTCATCTTTATTCTTCATAAAAGTCTCCATTAATTTTTTTTAATGAATTTTATTTTATTTTCTCATTTAATTCCTCTGAAAATCCTCAACTTTTTTTAGTCTTTGAAAATTTAATGGAGTTTTTGATCTAATTCAGGCCCGTTTCTGAACTTTTGGTGGCTTAGGGGTGAGATTAGAAATAAGGACCCTTACCGGCATAGCTAAAATTTTTTCATTACCATTCTTATAATATTTTTCCTCGGATCCATTCGTGACAACAATTTTTATGATACCTCAATCTCAAATTTTTAAATAAAAGGTGTTAACATGAGATATGTCTCATATACTTGAGTTAAATAGTCATATAATAGAAACTTTTAGTTTATGGACTTCTTGTTTTGAGGTCGTCTCACTGTAAGACGATCTTATACAAGATGGACTAAAAAGAAAGAGTATACGTACAATTAAAAATGAAGCAGTATTACCCGATTCTTAAATACCAAGTACCAAGCTCTTCCATATTGCAATCCCTATAATTAGATGAATCTTAAACATTTCATGGCAATAATACTATCATCACAATCTTAGATCTTTCCTGAATTAGCTTTAGGATTTGGTATAAACCAAGAACATATCTTCTGTTCTGGAATTGATCTTTCATGTTGTGTACAATTATTGTTCGACGATTGTTTCCTAGTATAAGTGATTCAAGTAAGTTTAGAAAAGATGATTTTTTTTATCTTATGAAAGAAATTAAAGCTCTAAATATGAAAATGGTTACTCGTACGGTAAAAAAAACTCAAATTAGTTTGGTCATATAATCTTGACGAGAAATTTGCTGATGTAATTGAGTTTTTGGGTTTATTAAACCAATAAAAAACCCAAATTAATTTGGTCTCACTAGAGAAAAATTAGGTATTTGAACTTACAGAAAACTTCGAATATTAATGGAGTTTTTAAGGTTTATTAAGGGTGATAAAAAAAACAAGGAAAACAATTTGAAAATAGAAAAAACAATTTTAAGCTCGGGGAGAAAATGAGAAAAAAAAATTAAATGAAAAATAAAAAATTATTTTCTCGAATATTCAAATACTATTCTAAAAAAAGTCAAAAATAAAAAAGAGATGTCAAAGGTAAAATTAGTGGTCAACGGTAATTTCTGTACGGAATCAGTCACCTGACTCAAATACTGGTCAATTTTAAAACATGGTAGCTATAATTCGCAAAAAAAAATAAAATATTAAGGTTATAATTCGCAAAAGGCATAAACATTAAAGCTCTAATTCACAATTAATTCTTATGTTTATTAATTTTTTTTTTAATTTTTATTTTACCGAAAAATAAAAAATTATTTTCTCGAATATTCAAATACTATTTTAAATAAAAAATTAGGGTAATATTTAATCCACAAATATTTTTTTATAAATATTTAGCCTAGGTAACCGGTGTCTTAGCAGCGGCCTTTCGTTGCTTTAATACCTCCCACCAGTATAGGTAACCGATGGGTTTAAAGCACCTTTCTTTGGTGTGCCGAGAACCACCACAGTGGTCACATATTAGTAAGATCCACCGAGTGTTTCACGTGTCTCAACTTAAATGTGCTTGTGGAGCTACCTTCAATCCAACCCCTATCCCCGAACATTTGTCTTCATCCATGAAAATGATAGCTGATCCTGAGCAGCTTGTGGGGGTGCGCGCTGACCCTAATGATCATTCGAAGATTTTGGAAGTCCTCATCAAATGGACCGACATACCTATGTCTGACGCTACTTAGGAACCCTACTCTACCATTGATTATCTGTTTCCTAGTTTCCACCTTAAGGACACGGTGCTTGTGATTGGGGCGGGTACTGTGATGCATCAGGGCCCAAATAAGCCCAATATTATACATGTTTATTTCTAGAAAGGGAAAGAAGCAGTATAGTAAGAATAAGCAATTCAATTGGGGGAATCTTTTTATTATATTTGCTGAGTTGGATGATGTTTTCTAGGAGAGTACACTACTATATATATTGTAATAAGTAGAGCTGTTCAAAAGTGACTCGACCCGAAAATCCGAACCGAAACTGAAAGTAAATCGACCCGAAAATATCTTCCGGTTTCAGGTTTATCGAACCGACAATATCCGAACCGATATTGTACCCGAACCGGTTGTCAACCGAAAATGGGAAACCTGAACCCGAACTGTAACCGAGTTTTGTAAACGACACATAACTGTTAACCGAGATTACCCGAACCTAAAAATGACCGACCCGAGTCATATCCGACCCGAATCATGCTCGAAACCGAACTCAATCCGGCTAAAACCGACTTAACCCGAACGAATTTTAGATCGAATTGCTTTAAATCTGAACCAATTTTTAAGATAGAAGTATGATATGCTTATATTCAATCATTTTATTAGTTAATCTAATAAATACTCCCTCCTATTCAAAATAAATGTCCACTTTCCTTATTTGGTAAAGTCTCTTTACTTGTCCACTTTCTATTTTTGGCAAAACTTTTTACCTAAATACCCCCAACTATCCCAACTTATATTATTTAATAATACCCCACCTACCACCTTTTCAATTATTATAATCACTTAAAATACCCCACTACCACCTTTTCAATTATTATAATCACTTAAAATACCCCACTACCACCTTTTCAATTATTATAATCACTTAAAATACTCCACTACCACTCCACTACCATTTTTTCTTAAAATCCGATCCAAACCCAAAGTCGACACTTTAATTGAATAGGAGGGAGTATATGATTTCATATATTTAGAGTTAATAATTAATGGTCAATGTTTATTAAACTACTTTTAATCGTACTAGAGGAAAATTTATAGAAATTTATATTTTTAATTTCCGGTCAAACATGTAAAAGTAACAAAGTAATAATGATCACTAATTGATTTGCATTTTAACTATTTTGTTTTTGATCCATAGTAATTAGTAATACGTAGCTGAATTCCGTTTTCTAAAAAACCGAATCCGTTCTGTACCCGACAAAACCGAACCAATTATTAACCGATGACAACCCGACACCGATTAACACTCGACCCGAACTTCAACCGGCACCGAACCGATGCTTACCCGATTGCTCGAATAACCGATCTTTAACCGAACCGTGGCTAACCGACCCGACCCGAGTGTGACCCGTCACAAACAGCCGAAACATAACCGATCCGAAATACAACCGAACCGAATTACACCCGTTCGAAACCAACCCGATCACCCGAATGAACACCTCTAGTAATAAGGAATAGACATTATCATGCTTGTAGTACAATTTGGAGTAATAGTACACAATGGGAGTTACTGAATCACTCTATAAACTTAGAGGGTACACAGTACACTGCCCTAATTATCCTAATACAAGCATTCTATTCTTCCTAGGAATGCAAATGGGTCAGACTCGGCTCGGTTTATACATACTTCGACTTTGCTCTAGATAATAGTCGGACTTTTGTTTTCAATCCACCTCCACTCAGAGTCGGATTATGCATACTCCAAGTTTGTCCCAACTCGGACTCTCGAATCTCCAACGGAGTCATGCAGAGTCAAACTATTATCAGACAATATCATTATGATATTGTATAAATGATTTTAAAGCATACAAAATTAACAAAATATAATTTTTCAAATACAATTAAAAAAAATATGTACTTTAATTTGAATTAAATTTTACAAGAGAAATAATCCAACTACTACAATTTAACAAAATTTTCTCATATTTAAATTTTGCGTATTTTATTTCTCTTGATTTCATTTGTCATATCTTGATTATTTAATCTAGATAAAAATACCAAATAGTTTTTCATCGAAAATTACAATTACTATGAGAGAGAGCTTAGATTAGTCACGTCTAGAGTTTTTAAGGAAACAAAACATTAGTGTAAAAGTCGAATTCACAGTCGGATGTTCTTCAGGGTCGGACTCGGGTCGGAGTCTCAGATTTTTAATAAGGTCCAACTCCGGTCCGTCTCTAACTCGAACTCGGATCGTAAAGTCGGAGTCGGATACTTTTTCCTCGGACTCGAATCGGATTATTTTCCTCAGATCGAGTCGGACTAGGGTCGGATTCGGACTGAATTGTCATCCCTAATTATTCCCTCTCTTCTGTACTGCTAACTTGATTTCTTTGCTATACTTGCTTGCTAATATGAGTACCCAGGGCATAGGGATGGTCACGGGTCCAAGACCCTATTAGACCCGCCCCTTTTTAAAGGGTTTGGGTCTTATTTTCTGAGACCCATCGGATCCGGGTCGAATCAGGATCTAAAATATAATTGGCGGGTATGGGTCCGAGATCTGGACTCTGGACCCAGGCCCGTTTCCGAACTTTCGGTGGCCTAGGGGCGAGATTAGAAATAGGGGCCCTTATCGGCATCGCTAAAAATTTTTCATTACCATTCTCATAATATTTTTCCTCGGATCCACGAAAAGCTAAAATACATTGTGATTGTTTTGTTTTATTGAATTTCTTTTTTTTTTTTTTACAACAAGATGTATATTTTCGTGACAACATTTTTTATAATACGTCAATCACAAATTCTTAAATGAGAGGTCCTACCATGAGACATGCCTCATAAATTCTTGTTTTGAGGTCGTCTCACTGTAAGACGATTTCATACAAGACGGACTAAAAATAAGGAATATACGTAAAATTAAGAATGGAGCAGTATTACCCGATTCTTAAATACCAAGTACCAAGCTCTCCCATATTGCAATCCCTTTAAAATTAAGAATATATTGCAATCATCATTGCACAGTAACTTCTTAATCTTTGTGACCATGCAATGGTAGCAAATAAATCAGAACGGAGGAAGTATTAACTCAGTCTTTTTCTTTAAAGTAATATATACCCTTATTTTGTTACCTCCCATTTATGGAAAGTAACAAATTCCTTTTCTTTGTGTAGTGGTTGTCATCTATAATGTTATATCAAACTACATATAACTACAACCCTTACTTTACCCTTAAGACGCGTTTGGTTAGTGGTACGATATGTTGGTAATGGGAATCATTTTTATTGTATCATCAAAAGTTCAATGTAATTCCCAAGGTAATGAAACTTTGATTATAAAAATTTTTTGGTTTACAAAAATTCAGTACCACCTAATACCACATCTTCTAAGTCATTAAAATGAAATTTATAAAGAAAATGAAATGATTGAAATTGGACAACATGGCCATCAAGGTAACAAGAGATTTTTCTACCAAAATTATACCAGTTTTCTTTCCATTACCACCACTTAATACTACATACCAAACAGTCCGTTACTCCTCTTTGTTATTATTTAGGAAAATTTACTTTTAAAAAATCCGACCTTTGGCTTGTTGTCTTCTAAAAATCCCACCTTTTGATTATTTTCTAAAAATCCCATCTTTGCACCCCATCTTCACTTAAAGTACAATGCCCATTGTCTAACCTGAAGAACTGGTTAAAATGAATTTTATAAAAAAAGATAAATTCTGAATTACTAAACCCTAATTCTATAAAGATGTTCATCTTCATCTTCTTCTTTCTCAATCTTGGAAGCCATGTACTCTCCTCATCAAAATCAAAGTTCATCTTCTCATTGTGATCTAGATCTGGTGTTAAGTGTCACCATGATCTTGATGCTATGCTGCGGATGGTGAAGAAAGGTCCTAATTATGGTGAAAAGTTTTACTCATATCCACGCTGGCCTGTAAGTTCATCTTCTAAATTATTTTTTGTAATTGAAATCCTGATCCTATTTTAATTACTTTTCTTTTTACAAAAACTCTTTAGAATGAAATTTAATACCACCTAATACCACATCTTCAAATGGTAAGTCATTAGAATGAAATTTATAAAGAAAATGAAATGATTGAAGTTGGACAACATGGCCATCAAGGTAACAAGAGATTTTTCTACCAAAATTATACCAGCAGTCTTTCCATTAGTATGATACCACCTACCAAACGGCCCGTTACTCTTATTATTTATTCCATTACATTTTATATTCCCATACCAAATACCCCAGTATCTAATAAAAAGAGTTTGGTGATGAAAGTCATACAATTAGTATGATATGCAATGATTGATTTGGAGGACCTACTCTAGTTTTCATTGCTTAGGAATAACAATGGCAGCAAGAGAATGATAATCAAACCCAAAACCACAGCAACATATTTTTCAATCAAAGTTCACCATTTATGGGCATTAATTGAAACAAAGATCAAAGTTCAATCATCAATCTATGATACAAATAAAACTAAAGTGAAAAATAAGCTTAAAAAAGAAAATGTAACTTACCCACTTTAACAATAGTGGAAAACTAGAGTTATTACCTAACTTGAACCAAAATGATGAAGTTCAAGACACAGATTGCAGAGTCTTAGATTTGTCACTTGCAACATTGTCTTGGAAAAAGTCCTGAAGTGCATACATTTTCACTGGACTAGACTTTAAGGTCTTGATTGCCTCGGCTGTTACTAGAGCACCGGCAACAGTCGTTATTATCGGCACTTTGTATGCTAGAGCCATCCTCCTCAGAGCTCGTCCGTCAATTTGATCGAGATCGTCACCAGAGCTTGTAATCACCATCAAGTTGATCTCCCCATTTGCAACCATATCCCCTGCATGGGGTCTCCCTTCGTGCATCTTCAATACCCGTTCGACAGGAATGCCTTCTAGTTCAAGTATACGGGCGGTTCCAGAGGTAGACACGATGTGGAATCCGATGTCTAGGAAGGCACGGGCGATAGGTAGAAGGTGACTTTTTGTTAAATCGTTCAAACTCAAGAACACATTCCCGGAGAAGGGTAACTTCTGCCCGGCAGCAATTTGGGCAAGAGCGAATGAGAGAGAGTAGTCGAAGGCAATACCCATAACTTCACCAGTACTGCGCATCTCAGGGCCTAACAATACATCACAGCCTGAAAACTTCTCAAATGGGAGGACTGCTTCTTTAACGGATACATGCTTCGGGATAACCTCCTTAGTGAAATTCAAATCACTAAGAGACTTTCCGGACATGACCAAACAAGCATATTTAGCTAATGGATGGCCAATTGCCTTGGACACAAATGGAACTGTGCGTGATGCACGAGGATTAGCCTCAAGCAAGAAAACATCCCCTGATGATGTGATGGCATATTGACAGTTCATCAGTCCACAAACGTTCAGCCGTTTCGCCAATTTCATGGTCCAAGATCTAATGGTCTCTAGGCTCGAAGGGGAAATGGTTTTGGTGGGAAGAAAACAAGCTGAATCACCAGAGTGGACCCCAGCTTGCTCGATGTGCTCCATTATCCCACCAATGACCACATTGCCATATGAATCAGCCAAACAATCAACATCTATTTCAATGGCATCAATGAGATATTTGTCGATCAAAACAGGCAACTCAGGATCCACCTTAACAGCATTCTCGAGATAAGTCACAAGTTTTTCATCATTATATACGATTTCCATTGCCCTACCACCAAGCACATAGGAAGGTCTCACAACAACAGGATAACCAATCTCCGCGGCAATTTTAAGAGCATCAGCTTCACTTCTAGCGATGCCTCCCTTAGGTTGTTCAATCTTCAGCTCATCTAAAATAGCGTTGAACCTTTTCCTATCCTCGGCTGCATCAATGGAATCGGGAGATGTTCCCCATATACGAACTGGCCCTGCCCCACTGGCACTCATAAGCTTGTTCTCTTCCAAATACTGTTGAATAGGCAGTGCAAGCTTCAAAGGAGTTTGACCACCAAACTGCACAATGATACCATCAGGTCGTTCAAGATCAATGACGTTGATAACATCCTCAACTGTAAGAGGTTCAAAATAAAGCCGATCACTTGTGTCATAATCTGTGGACACTGTTTCAGGATTTGAATTCATCATGATGGTCTCATACCCAGCTTTCTGTTATAAAAAAAAAGTAAATCATTAATATAGCATAATCATATATGCAAGACAATTATTACTAATATTTCTAAACTTTGACAGAATACAAACACAAGATAAACCTTTTAAGCAATAACTAGAGTGGATTGTGGGTAGGTTAGGTTCGATGGCAATTACTTTTAGAGTATATTTGGATAACTCTTAAGGGGAGGGAGGGAGGAAAGTAGAGGGGAGATAAAGTGATGGATTTCCTTCCAAATCTTTCCATTGTCGGAAGAATTTGTGATATACAAAACGTGAAGGATTCCTTCCAAATATTCACTTTTCTTTATAGACTCTCTCCCTTTTGCTATCCAAATGACAAAAATTTCATCTCTCTTTCCTCCCTGCCTCCTTTTCGTCCAAAAATAGCATAGAATCGTTATCAAATACTCGATTTTCTATACAAAGCATAGAGTAAAAACAAGGCCGCATTGTATGGCATAGGGCGTTGTAAAGGTTTTCTAGATAAACGAACCGATAATTCCCGCATTGTAAAGGTGTAAAATGGCGCATATTGGGCCGTATGAAAGGATATCTTATGGTTTCAATCGATATATAGGCACTATGATAACCCATCATTCCCGTTTACCATATAAGCGTTCCATCACCGCGATCGTTATCACATTATTACACTATGATATAGAGGTATCAGAAAAACACTAATTAACAGGAATTATCTAGTGTTTCGTGTAAAACACCTGGTTCTAGAATTCACAAGAGAAGTTTAAGTTCCTTTTAGAAACTACTAATTTCTGATGTCAACATAACAAACAGCTAGCGACAAACATCCTTAACAAGAAACATTTTAAGTCTTCAAAAATAGCCAATAATATCCCAAGATTACTCCCAGTACATAACAATGTGCACAGCAAAAGGCATATATTAAACTACGCTAATGAATCATTGAGCAGTCATAGAATAAGAAGCTGAAATTGTCATTTGACGAGTCACAAACCTTCAAGGCAAGCTAGTTTCCTAGATTTTTCGAAAGTGCACAAAGGCATATATAAAACTACACTATTGAATCATCTTCCAAACTACGAGACGCCCATAAAAAAGCATAACATGAAGTCAATGAAATCTACGTATAAATATGAGTATATAACCAACCACACATTTGAAAGTTTGATTTCAGCAACAAACCTGAAGGGCAAATGAAGTATGGCAACAGCAGTAATCAAACTCAATCCCTTGACCAATACGGTTTGGTCCACCACCAAGGATCAAAACTTTTTTCTTCTGTGTAGGAGACGATTCACACTCAAAGTCATAAGATGAATACATGTAAGGAGTATTAGCTTCAAATTCTGCAGCACATGTATCGACACGCTTATAAACTGGGGAAACCCCAAGAGACAGCCTTGCAGAACGAACTTCTTTGTCCGTTGATTTAGTAGCAAAAGCTATCTGCTTGTCACTGAAACCTCTTTTTTTCAGTTCGTAGAAATCATCCTTCGAGAGATCAGAGAGTTTATGAGCTAAAAGAAATTGCTCAAAATCAACTAGCTGTCTGAGCTGTGTGAGAAACCATTTATCCACAAAACTCAACTCATGAATTTCATCAATTGTCATGCCTTTCTTCATCACAGCATAGATAGCATGGATTCGATCAGGGTTAGGAACACGGAGGTTGTACTTGAGCTGTTCCCAGTCCCAATCCAATTCCTTTACATTGGCACAACCCCAACCGGAGTAGCCAAGTTCGAGGGATCTGACTGCCTTTTGAAAAGACTCCTGAAATGTACGACCTAAAGCCATGGCTTCACCAACAGACTTCATCTGAGTTGTTAGTACTGGTTGGGAACCAGGGAATTTCTCAAATGCAAATCGAGGAATCTGCACATCATAAGGTATGGAACACAAGATGAGAAGTGTAATCAAAATTATACCAATATCACAAGAAGAAAACAAACATATTTTACTGAAAACATGTACATGAGTAGTTCTCAAAAAGATCACAAACCATCTAGAAGTGACCCGCCTAGTTAAGAGAGTCAAAACTAGAAAATTCAATGATGATAACAAGAATCATAACCCAAAAACAAAAACTGAGCTGAGCTGCAAGTATGCAGCTTCACCTATCAAACTGCTTGGTAAATGGTAATCCCAATTCATACATGAAGAAAACAAGACAGTAAGGATAGACCAGAACAATAACCTTTTGATCCTTGGAGATGTGCAAACTCATACCAATAATAGCACAAGAAAAATTAAATACAGTTTAGAACTTCTTTAATTAAACTCATACCAACTCATACATGAAGAAACCTCCTTTACAAAGTGATAGAATACTTGGAGAAATAGACAAGCAAATAGATATATGAACACAAAGTTGAAAATGATACTGACCTTTGTAACCACATAATCAATAGAAGGCTCAAAACTAGCAGGAGTCTTCCTAGTAATGTCATTAGGAATCTGATCCAAAGAATAACCAACAGATAACTTGGCAGCAATTTTAGCAATAGGAAAACCAGTAGCTTTCGAAGCGAGTGCAGACGACCGTGACACCCTAGGGTTCATCTCAATAACCATAACTTCCCCATCATTTGGATTAACAGCAAACTGAACATTAGAACCCCCACATTCAACTCCAATTTCCCTAATAATAGCAATAGAGTAATCTCTCAAACGCTGATATTCTTTATCAGTCAAGGTCTGAGCAGGAGCAACTGTAATGGAATCCCCAGTATGAACTCCCATGGCATCAATATTCTCAATAGAACATATAATAACCACATTGTCAGCTAAATCCCTCATAACCTCAAGTTCATACTCTTTCCAACCCAACAAAGATTTCTCAACCAAAACTTGATTAGTTAAGCTAGCAGCCAAACCTGACTTACAAATAGTCTCAAACTCCTCCTTATTATAGGCGATACCGCCCCCTGTTCCTCCCAATGTAAAAGCAGGTCTAATAATCAATGGAAACTCCCCAATTTCACTAGCAATCTCAAAACACTCATCTATAGTTGTTCCAATACCAGAAGGTGGTGTTTTTACACCAATATTTTTCATTGCCTCCCTAAATAACTCCCTATCTTCAGCTTTCTTAATAGCATCTAATTTAGCCCCAATTAACTCTACCCCATACTTAGTTAATGCTCCACTTTCAGCTAATGCAACAGCTAAATTTAAAGCAGTTTGTCCCCCCATTGTAGGAAGTAAAGCATCAGGTTTTTCCTTTTCGATTATTTGTACAACTAAATCATGTTCTAATGGAGTTATATATGTTCTATCAGCCAATTCTGGATCAGTCATAATAGTAGCAGGATTAGAATTTACCAGAACAACTTCATACCCTTCTTCTTTCAAAGCTTTACAAGCTTGTGTTCCTGAATAATCAAATTCACAAGCTTGTCCAATCACGATTGGTCCTGCACCCAATATCAAAATCTTCTTCAAGTCAGTTCTTTTACCAGTTTTTTGCACATTGGGTTTTTGTTTTGCACCATTCTCGCACCTAATCGAAGATGCCCATGTCTTAAATCTCCATAACTTACTGCCTGAAGAATTAATACTCAAATTTATAGATGAAAACGATGGAAAAGATTTGATCTTTGATTGAAAACGGGTGATTTGAGAAGATGAAGGTTTGGCGAAGTATGGATTTCTGGGTTTAGAAAGTGATGTTGATATCAATTTGTCAGAAAATTGATGAATAGTATAACCCATATTGTGGATTGAAGAGAAATATTATAGAATTTCAACAAATTTGATGAATGATAATTGTGAGAAAGAGAGATAAGTTTTTATGGACGAGAAGGCTAAAGGAGGCGCAGAGAGGGTTTTGGACAGAAAAAGGGTTTTGAGAGAAAAAAATGTTTTAGGCAAACTGTCGGGAATCAAGTACACTTTATTTACCAGGTTAGACCTCACGAACTCATATAATATGTCAGATCATTTAAAAATTATACACTAATTTTAAATGAGACGGTCTCATAGCGACATTAATTCTATTGGGTTGGCCTAATATAAAGTATGTTTTTTATTGTAAAGTGAACGCTTACAACATTAAAATGATCACTTACAATTTAAAAATATTCATTTTTCATAGTCTGAGAGTCATTACTTATAACCTTAAAACGAATCTTAAGGTAATCAATTAAAGAAATGAGCTAATTATATGGGCTCATCTTATACGTAATTTCTAATAATTTTTCTATTTTTTAAATATTTATGATCCCACTTTTCCACCATCAAATTTATTTCAATAAATAATATATTCACTATCTAAAAGATTATATTTATTTAATCCGTGAGCATTCCTTGCGAGAACTTCAATAAGAAACGGAGGAGGTAGCTTATACCAAATTCAGTTGGCATCAATTTTAAGAAAAATGTATAAAATGGTATTTTATGACAAATAGGAGAAATGTGTGAATGGGATGAAAAGATGAATATTACTTTTAAGTTCTAACATTGTAGATTCGTTGTTACAACTTACAATCTATAATCTCATTATGAATTAACATTTGTGAATCTAAATTTTGAAAGCAAAGATTGAATGCATTTTAGTTATAATGAAGCTCAACCTTGTTGGACATTTAGTGTATAATAATAATCCTGAATATTTAATCACCAAGTACTACTAAGGTAGTGGGACAGTTTAAGTCCGTAATATTTCGATTAAAGCTATTATAAATAGTGGGACAATATACGTATTAATTTACGTGGTCCAAAATAGGTATTTTAAGATAACACAAGAAAACAAGGGAACCAAGTCAGAGGGTCGGCGCCGAGTCGGCGCTCCTTCATGTGGCCTCGTCGCCGACTCGGCGCTAGGCCACTGGAAACAAAGGATTTGGTCAGAAGGTTGGCGCCGAGTCGGCGCTCCTTCATGTAGCCTCGTCGCCGACTCGGCGCTAGGCTACTGGGAGAAATGGTTTTGGTCAGTGAGTAGGCGCCGAGTCGGCGCTCCCTCCCCTGGGCTCGTCGCCGACTCGGCGGTCAGCCTTTTCATGTGACCGTTGCTTTTCTTCCCGTTTTCTTTGTGTTTAATGCCTAGGATTCTCCTTAATACTCTTGATTTCTGGTATTATTAGGGAGTATTAAGGATAATAATGCTATGGAATAATGGCATTAATGTGTATGATCATCAATATGATCATGAATGGTGATGAATGCACAAGGCTCCTCTTGTGTATAAATAGAGAACTTTGTGCATTGTGTTTTCTTGCACCTTTCACTTGTAATTTCTGAATTCTTTAATCTCTTCTCATTTGTTCTTAGCTTGGTCAAGAGAGTAATTAACTCTTGTTTAAGCAATACAATTCTCATAGTTTCTCAAAACACATTGCTATTACATATCACTTCCTATGTACTAAGATAGTGTTGGAGTTGTTTGTATCTCGTTGTGAATTTTCACATCCAAACCCAAGTACCGTTGTGGGGGAAATATCACAAAAGGAAAGTGATCACACGCCTACAACTTGTATCAAGTTTCCGGGTAACATATTGTGTTACAAACTAATCTTCACTTTCCATTTGCATTGTAATTGTATTGTAATTTCATTTTTGTCATCATCTAAGGGGTTTGAAACAAATTCCCGTTTGTAATTTGTTTACATTATATACCTTTTGTAATAATCTTTTGTGATACCTTCACCGATGGCATCAATGAAGGACTTTACTTCTAACTTTGCTAAGTTAGAAAAGTTTGCCGGCGTCGACTTTAGACGTTGGCAAAAGAAAATGATGTTCATGCTCACTACTCTCAATGTGGCTTATGTTATAAGCTCACCCAAACCGGACGTTGCTAAGTCGGATGATCCGGAAACGGTGATTCCGGAAACGGAAATTCTTGAACAAAATCGGAAAAGGTCTAAATGGGAGAATGATGATTTCATTTGCCGGGGGCATATACTTAATGGAATGCAAGATGCTTTGTTCGATATCTACCAATACCATGAGTCCGCAAAGGAATTATGGGATGCATTGGAGAATAAATACATGGCGGAGGATGCTAGCTCCAAAAAGTTTCTTGTAAGTAATTTTAATTCGTATAAAATGGTAGAAGATCGCCCAATCATTGATCAATTTCATGAGTTGCAAAGAATGCATGCTAACCTTAAACTACATAAAATTGAAATTGATGAAGTATTTCTTGTTTCAAGCATAATAGACAAACTGCCTCCTTCTTGGAGGGATGTTAGACATGCTCTTAAGCATAAAAGGGAGGAGATTACACTCTCCGACCTTGGACAACACATAATTGTCGAGTCTAGCATTCGGGTTCATGAGAACCGGAAGGATGATAATCCTAATGTACCTACTATAAACATGGTTGGGGAAGGGAAACCACAATCCCGTCCCGGAGATAAAAGGAAGAGGAATGATTCTTCAAAGGGGAAAGCTACTAATCCCAATGCCGAAAAGGTATGTTGGGAATGTGGAAAGCCCGGGCACCGAAGGAAGAATTGCTTCGTTCTAAAGAACAAGCAAAAGAAAGCCAAGGGGAATGGTCAAGCTTCTACTAGCAAGGGACCACCCACACAAGGTAAACTTGCAAATTTTGATGAAAATTCTAATATGAGTTTTTCTACTATGAATACTAATATTAGTGCTTTGCAGGATGATACCTTGGCTTGGTGGATCGATTCGGGGGCATCGAGACATGTTTGTAATTCTACGCAATGGTTCAAAACCTTTAATAAGGTTGTTGATGGGGAGCATCTCTACATGGGAAACAATGCACCTATCAAGGTCCAAGGCAAAGGACAAGTTGAATTGTTGTTTACTTCGGGGAATCTTTTAGTTTTAAGAGATGTGTATTTCACACCCGAAATTAGTAGAAATTTAGTCTCGGGTCCTATATTGAATCGATTAGGCTACAAACTAGTGTTTGAAGCCGATAGGTGTATTATCTCAAAAAATAATTTGTTTATTGGGCGTGCTTATTTATGTAATAGTTTATTTAAACTTTCTTTAGACTTGAATAAAAACTATGTTTGTAATGTTTTGGTTGATAATAACAATGATGATTTGCATTACTTGTGGCATGTTAGACTAGGACATGTAAATTTTGATAAAATTTCTTTTATATCTAAGCATGAGTTAATTCCTATGTGTGTTAAAATGTCTAAAAATTGCAAAACGTGCATGTTAAATAAGATCACTAGAACACCGTTTAAAAGTGTTGAAAGAAAAACCGAAATTTTGGAATTAATCCATAGTGATCTTTGTGATTTTCATAGTACACCGTCTTTGGGAAATAAAAAGTATGTCATAACTTTTATTGACGATTTCTCAAAGTTTTGTTATGTTTATCTTTTGCATTCAAAAGATGAGGCTCTTGAACATTTTAAGATTTACAAACAAGAAGTAGAAATACAAATTGGTAGTAAACTTAAAAGGTTAAGAACCGATAAAGGAGGTGAATATTATGATCCGCTTTACTTTAATTCAATGGGTATAATTCATGAAACTACCGCCGGTTATGCACCACAATCTAATGGTGTGGCGGAGAGGAAAAACCGTACTCTACAAGAGATGGTTAATTCCATGTTATCCTACTCGGGTTTGAGTGATGGATTTTGGGGTGAAGCAATGTTGACGGCTTGTCACATTCTTAACCGAGTTCCAATGAGAACGAATAAGGAGACTCCTTATGAACTTTGGTACAAAAAGAAACCAAACTTAAGTTATCTTAAGGTTTGGGGTTGTAGGGCCATTGTAAGAGTACCCGACAACAAGAAAAAGAAGCTCGGTGAACGTGGGCTTGAGTGCATCTTTATAGGCTATGCTATTCATAGCAAAACCTATAGGTTCTATGTTATAGAACAAAATGACTATATATCGATTCATTCGATTATAGAGTCAAGAGATGCCATTTTTGATGAAAATAGATTTTCATCATTGAGTAGACAAAGAAATCTACAAAGTTGTACTAATGAAAGTGTTGATGATAGTCAACAAAGTTCACTTCTAGATGTTGATGAAAGTCAACAAATAGATGAACTTGATTTAGTTGATCTTATTCCTAAACGGAGTAAGAGACAACGGAAAGCGAAGAGCTTTGGACCGGATTTCCAAGTATACTTGGTTGAAGGTGATAGAAGTGAAGTATCTTCTAGTGTTCCATATTTGTATAATGTGGAAGGTGACCCATTGACTTATAGCGATGCTATGGCATCACATGATAGCGCCTTTTGGAAAGAGGCTATCGATGATGAGATGCAATCCATCATGGGAAATAACACTTGGGTGTTAGTGGATCTTCCTCCGACTTGTAAACCAATCGGTTGCAAGTGGATTTTCAGAAAGAAAATGAAAATCGACGGTACTATTGATAAATTCAAAGCCCGTTTAGTGGCTCAAGGCTTTAGACAAAAGCACGGTATCGATCATTTCGATACATATGCACCGGTTGCAAGAATAACCACTATTCGGTTATTGGTAGCGTTAGCTACGGTCTATCATCTAGAAATACATCAAATGGATGTTAAAACCGCATTTCTATATGGGGAGTTAGATGAGGAAGTATATATGAAACAACCCGAAGGGTTTGTTTTGAAAGGGCAAGAACAAAAGGTGTGTAAACTTGTCAAGTCTTTATATGGACTTAAACAAGCACCTAAACAGTGGCATCAAAAATTTGATGAAACTATTTTGTCCTTTGGATTCAAGTTGAATCAAGCTGATAAGTGTGTGTATAGCAAGTTCGATAACCATGGCAATGGCGTTATCATTTGCCTATACGTCGATGATATGCTTATCTTTGGAACTTGTAAAGAACAAGTCCAAGAGACAAAAGACTTTTTGTCTAGATCCTTTCAGATGAAGAATATGGGGGAGGCTGATGTGATCTTAGGCATTAAGATCATAAGGCAAGGAAACCGTATTAAGTTAAGTCAGGCTCACTATGTTGAGAAGATACTTAAGCGGTTTAATATGCTTGATAAAGCGCCGGTCTCTACTCCCATGGAACCGGGTATGAAGTTTGCAAAACATACCGGTCAACCAATTTCACAATTGGAGTATTCAAAGGTCATAGGATCTTTGATGTATGCTATGACTAGTACAAGGCCTGACATAGCATTTGCGGTGGGTAAACTTAGTAGATATACTAGTAACCCAGGTTCATTGGATGGCGATAAGAAGAGTATTAAGATACTTGTTGCGTACCAAAGATTTTGGTATTACGTATAGCGGAGAACCTCCTATTCTAGAAGGTTATTCTGACGCTAGTTGGATCACTAATGAAGAGGATAACTCTTCTACTAGTGGATGGGTGTTTGTTTATGGGGGAGGTGCCATTTCTTGGTCTTCTAAGAAATAAACATGTATAGCCGACTCTACGATGTCAGCTGAGTTTATCGCTCTTGCTTCAGCAGCTAGTGAAGCTGAGTGGTTGAGGAATCTCATGTTTGAGATACCTTTGTTACCTAAGCCAATTTCACCGGTGGCGATTCATGCGGATTGCATGACGGCTTTAGGTAGAGCTTATAGTCAAGTATATAATGGTAAGTCTCGTCATATTGCTCTAAGGCATAACCTTGTGCAAGGACTTATCATTAACGGGGTCATAACTTTTGACTATGTGAACACTAAGTTCAATGTGGCGGATTCGTTTACGAAAGCCATGAATAGAGACTCAATTGAGAAAGCCTCAGTTGAGATCGGTTTATGTCAATAAAATCATTTGGAAAAGCCCAATTCACGCATGAGTAACATCGTGTCTGAATTCAATGTGGTAAAGTCCTCTTGGTTTTTGTTAAAGCAACTCGTGTATGACCCATAGTTGCTTTGTACCGTGATGGAATAAGGTAGTCGTCTTGAAAGTTCTCAAGATCAAGAGTTGAAGAGCTCTTGGTGTTATATCCACGTCACGGGGATATGTTTTATACGTAGTGAGAACCTACCTATATAAGTTTGAAGTGTGGCCGCTTCAAGTAGTCAAGATTGGCATAATGACTATGATAAACTTATGAATAAGATACGGACACGGCCTTATAATGTGTCAAGTTAATAACTTTGTGTTATTTGTTTTGTGTGTACTACATCTTCAAGTGGTCGGAAGGGTCATTTGATTCAATTCCGAATGGAAATCAATTCTGGCTCGATCACTTGTTAAGTGTGTGGTACTAGGTGTTAATTCAATCCGTAGGGATATTAGCGTTGATGCATGAAATGTACTATGAGTTTTGGTAAATGAGAGGCTTATTATACCCAAAATGGGGGAGGATTGTTGGACATTTAGTGTATAATAATAATCCTGAATATTTAATCACCAAGTACTACTAAGGTAGTGGGACAGTTTAAGTCCGTAATATTTCGATTAAAGCTATTATAAATAGTGGGACAATATACGTATTAATTTACGTGGTCCAAAATAGGTATTTTAAGATAACACAAGAAAACAAGGGGACCAAGTCAGAGGGTCGGCGCCGAGTCGGCGCTCTTTCATGTGGCCTCGTCGCCGACTCGGCGCTAGGCCACTGGAAACAAAGGATTTTGTCAGAAGGTTGGCGCCGAGTCGGCGCTCCTTCATGTAGCCTCGTCGCCGACTCGGCGCTAAGCTACTGGGAGAAATGGTTTTGGTCAGTGAGTAGGCGCCGAGTCGGCGCTCCCTCCCCTGGGCTCGTCGCCGACTCGGCGGTCAGCCTTTTCATGTGACCGTTGCTTTTCTTCCCGTTTTCTTTGTGTTTAATGCCTAGGATTCTCCTTAATACTCTTGATTTCTGGTATTATTAGGGAGTATTAAGGATAATAATGCTATGGAATAATGGCATTAATGTGTATGATCATCAATATGATCATGAATGGTGATGAATGCACAAGGCTCCTCTTGTGTATAAATAGAGAACTTTGTGCATTGTGTTTTCTTGCACCTTTCACTTGTAATTTCTGAATTCTTTAATCTCTTCTCATTTGTTCTTAGCTTGGTCAAGAGAGTAATTAACTCTTGTTTAAGCAATACAATTCTCATAGTTTCTCAAAACACATTGCTATTACATAACACTTCCTATGTACTAAGGTAGTGTTGGAGTTGTTTGTATCTCGTTGTGAATTTCCACATCCAAACCCAAGTACCGTTGTGGGGGAAATATCACAAAAGGAAAGTGATCACACGCCTACAACTTGTATCAAGTTTCCGGGTAACATATTGTGTTACAAACTAATCTTCACTTTCCATTTGCATTGTAATTGTATTGTAATTTCATTTTTGTCATCATCTAAGGGGTTTGAAACAAATTCCCGTTTGTAATTTGTTTACATTATATACCTTTTGTAATAAACCTTGCCACAATTTGGAGGTTGATTAGGTGCTAAAACATATGTCCAAGTAAAATATTTGGACCAAACTAATTTTAAATATCATACTGATACACAAATAAAACAAATACAAATTCTTGTGAAAAACAATTCTTTTGAGAGACCATCTCTATCAGGCCGGCCCATAAAGGAAAATGTGAAGTAAGTTACTTTGTGGGCATTAAGGATATTGTAAGCATTGTTGTTCAAATCGCGATTTTAATTTACGATTCAAAAACAAGCGAGCGATTTGAATTGCAGGTAGAATCTTAAAGTTGTAGAATCTTACGATTCTAGTAGGAATAAAATTTTTAGACGTAGAATCATAATACGATTCTACAATTCTGCGATTTAAGCGATTCGGTTCTACTAATATAGTATGAATTATTTTTATGTTTTTTTTTTATGTACCATCTTTTACTAATCTCTTTCACATATACACATAAATTTCAAATTTTCCATCATAAAAACTGTTTTTAAAAATTGGTTATGAAGATTTAAACTAATTATTAAAAAGTTTTCGTTATATTCATAAAAATAAAGTCAAAAAAACTTTAATTCATAAATTTAAACTTTTGAATTGGATAATAATTATAAGTTACTAGATATTTTTAATATATTTAAGTTTATTTGTAGAATCATACGACTCCACGATTCGATTCTACCGATTCGATTCTACCTCTCAAAACGATTTGAAGTAGAATCGCGATTTTAACAACTTTAGTAGGCATTTTAGATATTATAAGTATTGCATTACTTGGTGGACATTAAGGATATTATAAGTAAGCATTTAATATATTGTAAGTAGACATTAAGAATACAGTAAGTAGGCATTTAAGGATGATATAAGTAGAAAATAAAAATATTGTAAGTAGGCATTAAGTAGGCAATAAATATACAATAAGTAGGCATTAAGGATAATGTAAGTAGACTAAGATACCGTTAGTTTAATGGGTTAAGCTTGGGAAACGTCTCTCATGGAGACGGTCTCTTAGGAGACCGACTTTAAAACGAAAGTCTTAATTGTATAATTGGAAGTATCAATACGATTAAGTGGTATTACCAATGTCTCTCAATACAAATGGGATACCAGATATAGTTATAGCATAGTCATACTTATGACTAGATACACTCAAATCTCCTCTGAATCCTTCTTTGAGGTCCCATGGGGATACATTGAAAACAAAATCATTTAAAAACACAAAATTTAACTCAAATCTTTTGCATTATTTGATTGTAATTAACAATGCATTACTGAAATGATACTAATTTGAGTTAATCTTGTGATTTGTTTAATAAATGAGCTATCCTTTGCCCCACGTAACAAAATTTAACACATAATTCGTTGTGTTTAATATGAGCATAATTTTTGTTAGGAAAAATTGTCGATTATAATTCCTACTTTTTACATTTTCGTGTGAATAATCTTTACTTTTGATTATTCATGAATAATCCGAACTTTTCACTGTATTTTCTCACAACACCCCTTTCGTAAATTTGACCAACTACAGCAGGTTATTGAGTCATTTATCACCTGTTTTCTTCCTTCTTATTGTTGTCATCTTCTTCCTCCTTCTTAACCTATTTCTGCATTGTTAAACCAAAGTTTAGGGGAGAGAAAACGTAATTCAACCTTCCTTCAAGTATATCAAATATTCGCACATTTAAGCCGATAATAATACCGAAACCTTCATCAAAATAGAAGCTTACCATTTTTATGAAGAACAATAACAAAAACAACCAGATTCAAACTCCTTTGAATTTGGGGTGAAATGGCTAGGAAATGGAAATTTACGGCCCGTTTGGTAGGTGGTAATAAATCGTGTCAATGGGAATTAAAAGCTAGTGTAATTTTGGTTAAAAAATCTTTTGGCTATCTTAAAGTTCATGCTTGACAACCTTCAATCCTCTCATTTTGTTCATAAAATTCATTCCAATGCATTACCAATGAGAGAGGTGGTATTAGGAGGTAATTGAAATTTGTGAACAAAAAAATTTTTTTTGTGATCAAAGTTTCATTACCATGGGAATGACATGAAAGTTTTGATGAAATTTTGCACTATAAATCATTCCTATTACCATCATTTTGTACCACTAACCAAACGGGCCGTTAGGGGTTTTGTGATGAACCTCAGAATTTTGGTGTGAAGTGAATTCAGGGTTTTTTTTTGCAAGTGTAATTAAATAGTAGAAAAAGATTATTTGGTTGAAGACATTCAAATCAGCTTTCGACCTACTGTAGCTAGTTGGGGTGCTGTGAGCAAATACAGTGAAAAGTTCGAATTATTTATGAATAATCAAAAATAGGAGTTGTTCACAGAAAAACGTAAAAAGTAAGGGTTATTCTCGACAATTCTTCCTTTTTGTTACGCCCTAACCACTTACATTTTGTCCTGACATATGTATCCATTATACTTTTTCATTCACACGTATACTTTTGTATATGCAATTTAATCTTTGAAATTGCAAAAAGTTTTTTGCTTGGGATAATGTGTTTGATTGTAACATTATCTTAATATTCTAAAAGCACAAACGTTTCTACAAGGTATAGAATTACATAATCTACTTTTGTCGTATGAATCGTATATATAACTTTTTCAATCATGTGGCAAACATGCTTACTTGTGTTTGTCCCAAAGAAATTGCCCTATTGGAAATTGGTAGAAAAATAAAAAAAAAATTGATAAAGTATTATTTTATGAGAAAGTGGGAGAAACTTGTTGATAAGATCAAAATAAATGTATGAATTAAAATTAAAGAAGAATTGTTGGGTAAGCCCCAAAATAAAAAAGAGCAACTTTGATGAGATAAATTAAAAAGAAAAGTGGAGTAAATATCATGAGACAAATGGAAATGAGTAAAGTATATACATCACATACTTCATCTGTTTTAATATACTTCATCCGTTCCATAATACTTGCTACATTTCATTTTTTTACGCAATCCAATGCACAATTTTGATCATTAATATCTTAAACTACACTTATCTAAAAATTATAAAAATTTAATATTATGAAAATATGCGATTAGACGATTCAAACAAGATCCCACTTGACTATATTTTTACTTACACATTAGTCGCAATATGTAAAATAAGCTTCAACGATGAATAGTGCACAAAAACGAAATGTAGCGAGTATTTCGAACTCCATAAATGTTTATTTTACCCCTACTTTTTATCAACTATATACCTTAATAACTTTTACATATATCTTTATACAGTCCCAATTGAAACCTCAACTAAAATTAATTTCATCACATTTAAAATTAAAGATTCACATTCACCACTTACCTTTTTCAAATTGATTTACCCCATCAATAAAATCTGAACTACTTCAACATTAATAAACCATCTCTACAACTTTATCAGACCATAATCCCAATTAAATAATGTTATAATTCCAATTAAGTAATGTCAACTAATAATATTATAGTCCTAATTAAACTATGTTATAATCTCCAATAAATAATGTAATACTCTTAACTAAACAATGTTATAATAACAACTAAACTATGTAACGTTATAGCCCCAATTAAACTATGTTATACTCCCCACTACATTATGCTATAACCCCAACTAAAAATGATATAACTCACTTTACACAATGTTCTACTACCAACTTGTACCAAGTTCGGGTCCTCCGGACTCACGATCTTGCACACAATCGACCCTCTCATGAAAGGAGGATGATTGATCCTTCTTCACAAAAGACACGCCACAAACCACACAAGAAACCAATTCTTGGTTTCTAAAACAGCCACTGTCACCCTTGGTTAGTTTCACTACACTAATTGAAATGACTCCACATTCCCCTTTTGAGTTCCACTCGATCTTGAAGAGATGACACCCTAGTTGTTCCACAATCTAGATGTGTAGAAAGTGCTCCACACTTTCTTGGAAAGGTTTAGGAATGAAGATAAACACACAAGCAAAACAAGAAAATCAGAAAATTATTTCACAAATGAAAACTATTACATGATTTTATTATCAATCCAAAAACTAAGTTTATTTACATGAGAAGGCATCTATTTATAGCCCTTGTATCTAACAAATGGCTAGTAAGCATGTGCCTCACGTGAGTTATTAAAAAACACAAAAAATGGTACAGTTGCTGCCCGTATTATTCGCTGACTGGGCCACCTTGTGCACGTGTTCTAGCCGGGTTTGTGCATCACCCACATGGTTATTGGGCCTTGATGGCTTGGCCCATGTGTAGAGATCACGTTTCCATGGCTGTTCAGGTCTAGGTCTCTCTTATTAAGGATTCATCCATGCTGCAAAGGTGGACTGTTCGCAAGGTGGTTGCTGAACTGTTTTGTGCTGCGTATTGATGTTGTTTTGCTGCGTTTGTGTGTGCTCCTGTTGGCCTATGTGCTTTGCTGCTACCTTAACATGATCCACTTGATTAATATCATCCTCATAAGCTAAATCATGTTCTTGCACTTAAATTGAACCATGGGTTGATGCTTATATTTTGCACTTGCTAAATAGTCATACAAAAGTCATTTCCTTATTTGCACAAGCTAATATTCTGGATATTCTTGTCAAGCACATAATCTTGAATGTATAGGAACGTTGTGCCATGTGAAACATGGTGCACAACTACATCAAACTATGTCAAATATTCACAATTATAATACCAATTATATATAATATATATACCTAAACTTATGAATTTAACCCTTTTTTAAAAATTAGCCATCGTTGTCTTCTTCATCATTATTTTTCACCTTTAATGAAGCTTAATTTAAAAACAAAAAAAATCAAAAGAGCCACAATTGCTATTATTACCGTCTCCAAATAATAGACATTATTGTCTTTTTCAACATCACTATTTTTCAAATTGATGAATTTAATTTAAACAAAAAAACCAAAATCAAATTCAAACATTAAATTTTCCGTAGTATGATTTAGGAAGACATGAAAAACGAAATTTGTCATTTTTCGAGGATCTATAATTCATGGGGGGAAGAGGATGAGAGGCAATTATCAATTCAACCTTTCATATTCCTTCACGCCCCTTGATTTATTTGAAAAGCCAGAATTTTTTATAAAAAAACCTGACATGTAAAATGGATTGAGCTCTTCGGAGCCATCTCAAGAAAAGACGATATCTCAAGAAACTGCCCGATAGAAGAAATATAGTCAAGAAGATAGGGAATGTAATAAGAATCAAAATAATTATAATTAAGAAAATCAAGGAGATATTATATACATTTCTATAAGAATATGAATCCGTGAAGTCCATTTACATCAATAACTCGCTTTTTTTTCAGTAGTGATGCTAACACTATACAGATGAACTCAAAATTTTGTTGGCATTAATAATGCATTCCTCTCAGTCTCATGATTGTTATTGGTCACTTGAGCATCTCCACACGGACACCAAACCGGTTCCATCACCGGTGAAGAAAAGCCCTCCCGGCCCAACATGAATTGAGCGAACTTCTTGCTTAGCAAATATCCTGCCTCTCTCAGCAAAACTGAAACCATGAAAATGGAAGCAAGTCAGAATCACGAAAACGAAAACAGAACAAACACCTAAAGCACAGCTGGAGGTGCAGACACTCACGATGGCAGATCATATAATCGAACAGTGTTGTCGTCGCATGAGGATAGTAGCATTGGTTTATTTGTTGAGTCATGCATAACACACATGGAAAGAATACCCTGCAAGGAAGATGCAATTGTTCAGATATTTGAATTTTTTTCTCAATAAAAGTTGGCATAATTTCATAACAAAATCAATAATGAGCATTAAATGAAGATACATTCTTAACAGTATCTTCATTTGAAGTAGAGGTAGAGCATGGCGCAGATGTTGAGGGCTTCAGAAAATAGTGGAGAAACTTAATCTGAAACCACACCCAGATGGTGGTTTTTACTTCGAGACTTTCAGAGACCACTCTGTCTCCACCTCCAAAGCTATTCTTCCTCCCCAATGTTAGTTCCACTTCCATTCTTTACTTCTTTTTCTCAACATTATCCCCAATTTAATTTAATAGTTGCTTTGATTTCACATTTTTTTAACTATTTGATTGTTTTAGTTTTGAATTTCGTGAAATGCTTGAAAATTATGATATTGAAAATTATGATAAAATGAACAAACATTTAAGAATATGAAATCAAGTTCGTCTGTAACTACAAACTGTTAAAGAGGCAAACAAAAAAATCAGACATAAGTAGTCTAGAGTGACTTACATGCTCCTCATTGCGTTCATAAGTTACCTTCGGTACTCCGGCTTCAGCGGAAGCCCAAATCTGCAAAGGAAGGGGGTAAGAATACAGATAATTGAACAAAGTACAACAGAATGTACTTCAGTAAGGATACTATTAAAGAGGCACACCTTTAATGTCTTGTCCAAAGAGCAGGAAAACAAACACTCCTCCCAAAATTGCAAAGACATCACAACCTCAGAATGCTTGTCAAGTGAGTAGATACATTGCATAGAGTCCAAGTCCCACACCCTGATAGTGTTATCCGCTGAACCCGAACAAAGCATATTTTTAAATGTAACCCCACCAATCAACGAAATCACAGCACCGGTATGACCCTTCAGTGTTGCCACAAACTCAAATGAGGTTGTTTCATGGTTGAATTTCCAGGCTAGTATTGAACCATCCTGCAACAAGAAAAGAACACAAAACAATAATAAATCACATAGAACATTGGACATGATGAAAAATAAATCTATAACTGTTGAATTTATATAAATCGAAATCAAAATTAAAAGGCAGATTACTTGCATGAACTCCAACAAGCAGCATTCCATTAGCAACAACCATGGTATACACTTGTCCACCTGGTGCACCAAGGAAGAATTCCGCATTTGTCTCAATGTTTAGTACCTGTAAGATCAGATAAGGGGAGAACCCAGAAAGTAATCATCATCAAAGTCCATAAAGTAACATACTTTCAGGTCATTAGAATGTTATATCAAATTACCTTAACAACATCAGTTGATCCCACAAACACCCATGATCCTTCACTTATAAGACATTCAACAGAAGCACCCATATCTGCTACAGCAATGCACTGCATTAACCAAAAAATGTTCATCATTTCCCTAGATCAAAAAAGTGTTTAAGCAACGAGAAAAATACAGATTAAAACTAACAAAATATTAACCTCGCCGGAATGGCAGTTCCAAACCCTAACAGTCCCATCTTTACTACCACTGAACAGCTTATCAGAGCCTGATGGCAAAGTAATTCCAGTAACAGCCTGAGTAGTTCATGTAAACAAATGAGAATATTAATGATAAAACAAGCTAATGCATACAGGAAGCAACGGGAAAATTTTCACGTTGTATACCTCTGAGTGGCCCTCAAGTTGAGCAAGCATGGAAAATCCATTGCCACAACTCCAAGAATGTAGGAATTTGCACTTATCACCAAAATGACAACTCTTTTTTATCCATTGCTCACAAACTTTAATACCCTTGGACATTTGTATATTTTCACTCACTGCATTACAAACATCACTAGAACTAACATTGTTCCTTTTCTCCACAAGAACACATCCTCCAACTTTGTTTTCAGAAGGCAGTTTTCGCATTCTTTTAAGCTCATTGCCATTTTCATTTACTTCAACCTTATTTTCAGAAGGCTGTTTTCGCATTCTTTTGAGCTCATTGCCATTTTCATTTTCTTCAACCTTATTTTCAGAAGGCTCTTTCTTCTTACTTTTGAGCTCAATGCCATCCTCATGTTCTACTCTAATATCAGCTTTCACTTGCGTTTGCAGGGTGTCAGACCTTTTAAAAACTGATCGATTCAGCCGGATAACACGGCTCTTCACACAATTATCAATTGCTTTGTTTTTGACTTCTTTCATATTTGCTTTCAGTAGACTTTGACGAATATGGGGTTGTTTAAATCGCGTTTGATTCGGGCGCAAATCAGAATTAACAGGTGCATCAATCTTTGGGTGTGCAAAACGACATGGATTTCTTCTACAATCTCCAGCCAACCAAAATTTGCATATCGGAACATTGGTGGATTGACGGCCCCTACTAAACGATCTTCCACTATGCATTTTTGATACTCCTGGGATAACTTGCGGCATTCTACCAGAAAAAATGAAAGGAGGACACAAACGATTAAAACCCTAATGTTCCAGGATTGAAGGTTTGTAAGCTTCTCCACTTTCCATTGTCTTAAAAATCATAAACACGTAACAGTAACAGCCACTGTCCCATGGTCAGACAACTTAACATATCATTGAAGCGAAGAAATATTGACATAATAAAAATCCTCCCTCATATGCAGTTTCAGATGAACAAATCAATAAATCCTTAATCCATCCACCGACATAATAATTGTTACTCAGGAGTCAGGATCCAATAACGAAAACGTCACAAATAAATTCAAACACATCAAAAACCCTAAATCGAAAATTCGAAACAACCCCCGTGTCAAAATTCAGCGAAAACCAAAACATGATGATAGTAAAATTAATATTAAGATTAATAAAAACCTAAAACTTGAATCCCTAACCCTAAAAAAATAAAGCCAACGCGAAATCCAAAACGAAAACCAGAGATCCAAATCCACGATTGAAGATGCGGAAATTGGGAATTCCATGATTGTACAAACCTGAAAAAACAGGTGTGCTTAACGATGATGAAATGAGAAGTGCTGCGATAAAACTTAAGAATTCGATCAGAAATCTTCACTTGTAATTGTAATTATGCGAGAGATAATATTACGAGAAGATGGGGAAAGCTGAAAATGAAAAGGGGATTATGATGTGTTTAGTCTATATATACTTACTCCTACTAATTATTAATTATTTCTATCCGAACAAAAACACGTGTTTTTCGTTCCAAGTAGTTCGCCCAGTACTTAACTTTTTTTTTTTTTTTTTTTTTTTGAGATACGCCCAGTACTTAACTTAAATTTATTACAATAATTAAATGATTACTATTAATTCACAAATATGATTTATTTCAATAAATCTTAATAATTTTTTTATTTGAATAATTGAAATATTTTTCCAATTTTTTTTAGAAAGAGGCAAAAAAAAGTTGTCTCGTTTTAAAGATCTTGAAAAAAAAACGTTTATATAATTTTTATTTAGTCTTATGTATTTAGTTACTAATTATTAATTATTTCTATCCGAACAAAAACACGTGTTTTTCGTTAAAAGTAATTAACCACTTTTTTAATTGTTTTTCAGTCAAATTTTATATTTTCACTCATGCAAATTCATCTTACTTTATATCAATTTTCAAACTAAGTCAATTTATTCTTGTCGATTGGTTGTTCAATGGACAACAATTCACTCTTGAACCTCTTCTAGCTAATTTTTAGTCTATATATACTTACTCCTATTAATTATTAATTATTTCTATCTGAACAAAAACACGTGTTTTTCGTTCCAAATACTCCATTTAATGTTTGTGGTCCCTATTTTTTTCCATTTAAATTTATTATTCAATTAAATAATATTCATTTCCTAAAATATTTAATTTTTCTTAATTTTCCTGAACATTTTTTTTGGAACTTTATTAAGAAACAGGGGGAGTACAATTCAAATACCATCGGTACAAAGCCGTACAAAGATAGAGAAAGGTAAGGTTTTATAATAAGTCAAAATAACGAATTTTGCTTGCAGAAGGTCTCGTGAGAGACTGTCTATGGTATAGACGACACTCTCAGCAGCCCAGCCCAATGAAAATTTCATTTGTTATTTTTAGAAAGTGTAAAAATGGGCTGGCTCATTACACTCGTTTATGCTATAGACTGCTATAGCGAGAATTTGTGTTTTGTAGGTGCTAATTCTAAATGCTTAAATAAATTGAAACTTGATTTTTGAATTAACCTTTTTGTTGGCTAATATTACTTGAATAACAGGAAAAAAATAAATTCAGAAACTTTGATTTTTTAATTACACACTTTTTAGAAAAAGTTAAATTTCATTTAAACAAATTATTTTCTATTAAAAAAATAATTTTAACGAGTAAAGCTAAATTCATACTACTAATAATATTTTAGTTGATAAAATTCGGTTATGAATTCTGATCAATATAAATGGGCAGTTCAAATTACACTACAAAAATATGTAACTTTCCGACTACCCACAAATAGTCGGAAAATTAGACTAAATTACCGACTATCTTCAAACAGTCGGAAATTCCAACTAACTTCCTACTAACACGGAATGGTACGGATTTTCTGACTATTTTGCGACTAAAACGGTAGTTGGCATTTTTTGCGACTGGTGCGTTAGTCGGAATTTAGTCGCTAGTTTTGGGAAAAAAAACTAAAAAGTTTGTCGGAGAGTAGTCGATAATTATCGGAAATTATCCTACTCTTTCTATACTCTTACATTTCACCTCTCTTCTTTCTCTCCCCTTTATTATCTCCAAATAATCCTAATAATTTAATCTCTTTTATATCAAATTTTAAATTTACATTATCTCCCTCAATTAATAAGGAATTCTTAACTATCAAGATATGATAATTTTATTTTATTACATTTAGTGTCTACATGCACATAGTAGTAATAATTAAATATAGTATATAGATAATATATATATAAATAGTAATATATATAATTGAAAAATATATAAGATATATAGATATATAATATAGAATATAAGATATTATATATAATAGTATAATATAGTATATATATGATTGAAAATATATATATAATATATATAATATGAGATATTATATATATATATAGATATATATAGTTATATATATATATATATATATATATATTATATATATATATATATATATATATATATATATATATATATATATATATATATATATATATAATATATTATATATGTATATGTATATATACTTATATGATCTATACTATATATATATATATATATATATATATATATATATATATCTATATATATATTATATATATATTATATATATATAATATATATATATATATATCTATATATATATATCTATATATATTACTTGTAATTTTAATAATTAAGCTTTGTATGTATCTTGTTAAAAGAAAATTTTTACTAATTAGGCATTTCGCTGCGGCCATTTTTTTTATAATTATAAAGTATTATTTATTACTTATAATTTTACTAAAAAATGGTGGTGGGAAAAAACTTATTAAATTTTTTTTAATAATATACATTATGTATTATGTTATAATATAAGTTATATTTAATTTAAAAAAAATTAATGAGCTTTTTAGTTGGTATTCATTTCTATGTAATAATTATGAGTACTTACCCGAAATTTGTTGTTTTTGTTAATTATTTTCTTGTATGTACTATAAAAATGTGGTAACAACGATTAAAATATGTTCCTCAAATTTAATGACAATTACGTCTACATGTTGTATTTTGTAAGGCTGTACAAAATTGCACTATTCGTCGATCAATTTTTTATAGTACATATGAGGAAATATTTAAGAAAAACAATTATTTCAATTTGGTACTTATAGTTTTTATCTATTTATCTAAAAACGGCCGCACTAAAAGGTCATTAAAAAAATTTTTTTAATAAATATTACCTACCATTTAACACCCCAAGATTTCTGACGTCATTAATTAATATTTTGATAATTTTGGGGATTTCATAATTATATTAAATTGATTTTGAAGTAGTTTAAATAAATTCCTTTCATGTACAAATTTAAATGTTAGTATATATTTATATTAAAAATACAATTACGATTTCTAAAATAAAGAGGTTCGAATCAGAAAATATTTATTTTGTTAAAAGGTGTGAGCACACAAAAGTGAGTCTCTCAGTTGAGTCTCGCAAGAAAATGAATGTTGAAAAAAATAATTAAATAATAATAATAATAATAATAATAATAATAATAATAATAATAATAATAATAATGATAATAATAATAATAATAATAATAATAATAATAATAATAATAATAACTGGCATTTTGTTGTATGGAATAGCTTGTCGCTCCCAAGGCATCGTTTCTGTGTTTGGCTTATGGCCTTGGAGAATCTAAGGACCAAGGATAAACTCTTTGCACTAGGTGTCACTAATGATGATTTGTGCCCTTTTTGTGCCGCCTCTGCGGAAACAGTGCGTCATTTATTCTTTGAATGTCCTTTTAGCAGGAGATGTCTTGATGACTTGGCAGCTTGGGTGGGTTTTCGTTTCAAACCTATTATGGTGATGAACTTTCGTAGAAGACGGCCGAGTAAAAAACAACAATAAGCCATGTGTTTTATTTATGCAAACTATGTTTATGCTATCTGGAGGAGTAGGAACCTGGCGGTTTGGGAACAAAGAGTTCCACATCCTAGTCATACTGTTCGGCAGATTCGGAATGATATTGCTCTTCGCTTCCATTCGTTGAATTACCACTTTTCAATTTAACTGAGTATTGTTCTTGTTTTGGTCGTAGGGTGATGGTGATTCTTGTTTGGTGTGCTCGTAGATTTTTGTTGTTGTTTTTAGTTGTTGTGGGATGAGTTGTTGGTGTCTGAGTACCTTGTTTGAGGGTTATCTTCTGTCATGCTTTACTTTGTTGTCACTATTATGCTTTGGTCTTAATGGTTGGATAATGCTGCTGCTTCTAGCCTTGAGGGTATTTTGCTAGTTGCTAGATGATTGTTATGCTTTCTGGTTGTGTAGTTGGTCTGCTGGTGTGGCCCTCGACCTTTTTTTGTTCCTAATCTCGTGATTGATTTGGAATTGAGTGTTGCTGACATGATGATAGTGGTGGTCCATCTACTTATTGTGTAATGTTGGTCTGGTTTGGTGCAGCTGCTGTTCAGCTTTATGATTGTTGCTGGCGGTATAGGCACTGTTGGTTTGGTTTGTGATGTCTAGTTGCTGGTTTGTTGGTGCTTTTAGTGCTGATTGATAGGTCTATGGTTATTGTTTGTTGCTGCTGTGATCTGGAGGCTGCTGGTGAGTTGGTGGTGGAGTTTGAGTGCTTTGAGGCTGCTGGTACTCCTTGCTTGTTAATGGTCTGCTGGCTTCAAATCCTTGTTACCATTTCTTTGAGTGTGCTGATGTACTACCCAATTGATGAGCCTTAGGCTTGCTGCTACTGATTTGCTGGTTGGGCTTATGGTGCTTCTGTTTTGCTGTTGGGTGCACACCGCTGCTGCATACTTGCTGAATCTGTTGCGTGCTCTTGATGGTTGTTGTTTGTGGCTTCTGTTGGAGGTTGTTGCTGTATATTTCTAAGCTGCTGCCTCCTTGTGCTAGAGGCTGCTGATTTGATTTGAGAGTTGCTGTCTATTGCTATGTTACTGATATGCTTTTGATCTGGAGAGCTCCTGCTTGTTGGTTGATATGCTGCTGGCTGTTGATTGATACTTGAAAAGGAGTTGATGCCTCCTTGTGCTTAATGTAGATGTTGCTGCTATTGTGTCAAATGTCGCTGAATTTGCGTGACTCTCTGTCCCAATGCGATGAAGCTATGGTGTTTCGTTTCTTTGCTGAGGTGCTGTCAAATGGTTCGTTTCTTAGGCTGCTGTATTACTCCCTACTGCTGGCCTGAGTGTTCTGGTTTTGTACGAGAAGCTGCTGGTTTGAAGGGCTGCTATCATGGGCCTGCTGTTTTGTTTCAGTATGTTGCTCTTGGGGTTTTGGTTGTTGAGTTGATGTTCTTTGACGGGACAAAATGCTGCTGTTATGGCTCCATATGGATATGTGCTGTCCGATGATGTTCTTTGTCTAGACAAATCCTGCTGTTATGGCCTGAGCATCATAAATGCTACTGCAAGGTTGGGTCTATGGAATTGCTATCTAATGCTGGGCTGCACACTCATAGTGGGCCTGCTGCTTTGCTATTTTTGTATACATATAATGTATTTATTTTGCTATTTTTGTATAACTTTCTTTAGCCGACCTTTTTTCGGCTTGTTTTGTGGGCTTGGTTTTTTCCCGTATGCACATGAAGAGTGGGCCGAGGAAACCCTTCCTCGAAGGTGGGCCTCGGTTCCACACTGATGCAAATAGGCTTTTCCGAGTTTCCCTGACTTGGTTGTATTGGTGTTTTTCTGGTAAATGAAAAAGCTTTTTATTTGCCAAAAAAAAAATAATCATAATAACTAGGTTAAAGGGAGTCATGAAACCCTTGTTACTCAAAGAAACCAGCCGCACTCCCTCCTTCTCCTTTCCCTCTCTTCTCCCTACCTCTCTGTGTATAACCACCAACCTACAGATCGGACGACCACCCACGAAGACCTAGCAGCGCCACCATCACCCTTCTTTTCCCACAGCGAACCACCAGCAGCAGGGGCTGCGATTTTCGCCCCAGACAGTAGCTATTGCTGCGTTTTCGTGCACTCCAACAGCAGCCACGGCTGCCTGCACCGCCACCTAGGCCCACCGCTGTGTCTTGTCCCTCCTATGCCACCACCACTACACTAAATACAAGTCATCTCACCCCTCTTCACTTATTTCCCCATTGTGAGCCATCTCTTCTTATCTTTAATTATCTTCTAGTTCTTTATAGTTGGAGTTTTATTGAGTTTGATGTTGGGT
Organism: Amaranthus palmeri; assembly: GCA_019776075.1. Lineage (NCBI taxonomy): Eukaryota > Viridiplantae > Streptophyta > Magnoliopsida > Caryophyllales > Amaranthaceae > Amaranthus > Amaranthus palmeri. The sequence continues at coordinate 258,042 of JAAKBH010000355.1, read as the reverse complement.
TGTGTTAATTTTATTGAATCTTTTGTGGGTAAGAGTTTGATGGATGAATTAAACATATTTATGATTTAGGGTTTGAAGTGTGATTAGAAATTATGGGTTATGTGTTGATTGCAGGCCCAGGGCCCCATTTTAATAATCAGAAATAGGTGTAAAGGAGGGGCCTCATTTTAATAAAGTCTGAAATTAAATTTTAGGCCCATAAATTTGTAAAATCGAAGCCCAATATTGAGCAAATGAAACGGCGCCCAATATTACTCATTTTTTCTCTGGAGTCTAAAGCTAGTCCCTAGAAAAGAGAACCCTAATATTTTTCTTTCCCGTAATAACATTGGAAGCTACAAAATCAAAGCTCCTTCAATGGCAATGGCATTTTCCATGGCTTTAACCGTGCGTTTTGAATTCCATTTTCTCAGCGTTTCACCTTCTAATCCTACCTCATCAATGGTGTTGTTAACGGTAAGTTTTTTTCGGTTTAAATAAATCTTGAATTTCATTTTGGTATAAACTGGTATAAATCTAATTTTTTCGAAACAAAATCTGGTTATTTGATTGTTGAATTTTGTATTTTTGTTCTTGATTCGTGATTCGTGACTTCGTCTTTTGGTCGAAGCGAGTAGAGACGAAGACCCTGCTTCAGATTTCAGAAAGTATAATACTTAAATATTGATTTTGGTTATATTGATTTTGGTCTTTGGAATTTGGATGTTGGGTTTTTTTTGGGATTTCAGAAAATGGGAATTGGGTTGCTTCAGATTTCAGAATGTATGATACTTAAACGTTAAAGATAGAGCCGATTCAGCCGAATTGAGATTTTTTTGGGAAGAATATGGGAATTGGGTTAATTGGGATTCAGTGTTGTGCTTGCTTGAGAAAGACAGAAAGTATATGTTCTTGAATTCATGAATTGGGTTTTGTCACATAGTATTGATTCATCATTCATATACTAAGATTTATTTTTAATATGATTAAATTTCTTATTTTAGATATAATTTTTAATAGATAATAGTATACTAGTAGTTGAATTGGTTTTAAAAGTTTTTAAATTTTAATTTTTAATAGTTTTGGTTCTGGATATTTGATTTATAAAAGTATCATGTATATTGTATATTATTATAATTGTAATAGATTATATAAATTAATTATAAATATCTCACTAATTTTATAATTTTATAATTTTCAGGTTATAGTCGAATTTAAAGGTCTTAAAGATATTGCAAGGAAAAAGAAATACTTCATATCAGGTGCTATTGTTTTAATTTTTAAAATTTGCATATATGATGCCTAGAAAACATTTATCCGGAAATGCAAAAAGAAAGAAGAGGAAGCGTAATGAAGAGTTATTTAAATCACAACAAGGTGCTATTCACAAATTTATTGTTAGGAATGAAGTTTCTCATGAGACTAATTCACCAAATGACAATGATGTCCAAATTGAAAATGAGAATGAGAATGAAAATGAAAATGAAAATAATGTCCAAAACGAGACTAATGATGTGCAAAATGATATGCCAAATGATGTGCAAAATGATATCCCAAATGATGTGCAAAATGATATGCCAAATGATGTGCCAAATGATATGCCAAATGATGTGTCAAATGATATGTCCAATGATGTTCGAACTAATGTGCCTAATGATATGTCAAATGATATTCGAGATAATATGCCAAACAATATGCCAAATGATCCTAATACTCCTTATTTGGATATTTATGATCCTTCGAATTGGGCAAATCTTGATAATACTCTAAGAGACATTTTAGTTGAGAAGGGGCCTATAAGAGAGTTAAACATTGATTTTCCACGTGATGGTTACAATAGGCATTTTTCATATGCTCATTTTTATAGAAAGTTGAGTAATGGTAAGCTTAGTGACAGAAAATGGTTGGTTTATTCTAAACATGTTGATAAAGTATTTTGTTTTTGGTGCAAATTGTTCAAATCTGTTAGTAATAATCGTTTGTTGTCAAATGAAGGATTAAACGATTGGAAACATATTAGTGAGAGACTCAAACAACATGAAAATAGCAATAGACATATGAATAATATGATTACTTGGAATGAGTTAAGGGTAAGGTTGAATAAAAATGGAACAATTGATAAAACTTGCAAGAAACTATTGCAAAAGAGAGAGAACGATGGAGACAAGCGATACTAAGAATTTATTCTGCTCTTAAATGTTGTGCTACTCGTAATTTGCCTTTGAGAGGATCAAATGAAAAACTTTATCAAAATAGTAATGGTAATTTCTTAGGATTGGTTGAAATGATTGCGGAATTTGATGTTATAATGCAAGATCATGTTAGACGCATTAAGAATCGTGAAATCCATTATCATTATCTTGGGCATAATATTCAAAATGAAATGATTTCTATATTGGCTCATAGTGTGAAAAATATTATAATCAAGACAATCAAAGAATCTAAATATTTTTCAATAATTCTTGATTGCACCCCGGATATTGCTCATCAAGAGCAAATGACTTTAATAATACGTTGTGTGAATATGTCCAAAAATAATATTGAAGAGTACTTTTTAGAGTTTTTAGAGGTGGATGATACATCAGGATAAGGACTTTTTGTAGAATTGCAAAACGCTTTAAAGTCTCTTGATCTTAATATTGACATAAGGGGCCAAGGTTATGATAATGGCTCAAATATGAAGGGAAAGCACCAAGGTGTACAAAAGCGTTTACTTGAAATGAACCCGAGAGCATTATATATGCCTTGTGCTTGTCATAGTTTAAATCTAGCTCTTAGCGACATGGCACATTCTTGCACTAGAGCTATTTCTTTCTTTGGAATTGTTCAACGCCTTTACACGCTATTTTCTGGCTCTACAAAAAGATGGAAAATTTTGCTTGACAATGTTTCCGAGCTTACTCTTACGGCCCGTTTGGTTAGTGGTACTAAATGGTGGTAATGGGAATGATTTATAGTGTAAAATTTAATCAAAACTTTCATGTCATTCCCATGGTAATGAAACTTTGATCACAAAAAAGTTTTTTTGTTCACAAATTTCCATTACCACCTAATGCCACCTCTCCCATTGGTAATGCATTGGAATGAATTTAATGAACAAAAAACTTTGATCAAGGTAGCCAATTGATTTTTCAATCAAAATTACACTAATTTTTCATTCCCATTACCGCGGTTTATTACCACCTACCAAACGGGCCGTTATGTATTTATCTAATACTCGTTGGGAGAGTCGAATTAAAAGTGTTAAAGCAATTAGATTTCAAACTCCCCAATTAAGGTTAGCTTTGTCAAAATTATATGATTCTTTTGGTAATGATGCAAAGACAAAGAGCGAAGCGGAGTCTTTGTATAATGCACTTGGAAATTTTGAGTTTTTGCTTGGAATGGTAATTTGGTATGAAATTTTATTTGTTATAAATAAGGTTAGCAAGAAATTGCAATCTAAAACTATGTGTATTGACACCACCGTTGAACAAGTAAAAATCATGGTGTCATATTTTGAAAAGTTTAGGGAAGAAGGTTTTACTTCTTGCATGAATATTGCTAAAAATATTGCACTTGATATGGATGTAGAGCCTATCTTTCCAACAAAGCGTCATGTTATTAGAAAAAAACACTTTGGTGAAACTAATTTAGAAGATGAACAAAATCAGTCACCTGAAGAATTGTTTAGGGTTGAGTATTTTTTGGTTGTTGTGGATATGGCAATTACTTCTTTGGCAAATAGATTTGAGCAATTAGAAACCTTTCAAAATATCTTTGAATTTTTATTTGATTCAAACAAGTTAAAATCATTAGATGAAAATGAGTTGAGAGAACGTTGTGTTACTTTTAACTCTACTTTTTCTCATGGAGATTCTTCAGATGTTAATTTAAATGATCTTTATTCAGAATTGAAAGTATTGCAATCTAGTTTGCCAAATAATGTAATGTCAGCAACTGAAATGTTTGAGTTTTCTGCAGATTGTTATCCAAATGCGTTAATTGCTTATAGAATATTTCTAACAATCCCGGTGACTGTGGCATCAGCCGAAAGGAGCTTTTCAAAATTAAAGTTGATCAAAACTTACTTGAGGTCACCAATGTCACAAGAACGATTGAATAATCTTGCAATTTTATCAATCGAAAAAGAACTTTTTTGGAGAAGATCGATGTTGATACTCTTATTAATGATTTTGCAACTCGAAAAGCCCGTAGAACTCATTTTTTATGATTTTTTTTGAGTTTTTTGTTTTTTGCATCTAGTGAAATTGGAGATGTAACCTGTCAAAAATATTTTGTTCTTTAATGAATGGTTTTTTAACATCTATTATCGTTCTTAAAGGGCCCCTTTATACTATTTCGCCTAGGGCCCCCAAAATGTTAGAGACGGCCCTGGTTGATTGTGTATTAGTTTCTTTGAATCTTAGTATGGAGAGTAATTAAAGATGTTATCTTTGAATAATAATATTAATTAAGCTTTAATTTAGGAATGAAATTTTAATAGTGTGTACTCTTATGTTATATGTTAGTGGTGCGATGATTGATTTGATAATTTTATAAGTTGTTTTAAGATTAAGTTGTGTTAGTGTGATTATGATATATGTTGGAGGTGATTTCGTTGATTCAATTGGGAATAGTTGCTAATTTTCGTTGTTGATTAAATTGGGAATAATAGTTCGTCACTGAAGTTATAAATGCATAATCATAATAAAGCAAAGAGCATAATGTCGACTTGTCGTCGATGGTTGCTAAAGTTACTTGTCGTGCTGTAATTATAGTTCTTTCTAGTTTTGGATAATGTAACAAAATATATCGTGATTCGATAACTCTATGATTTGCCTTATTGTTATATAAGAGTTATATTAAAAAATTGTAAGGCTTAGTGCGATTAGTTATTTTTGGGTAACGCTAACCGTTATACTCAAAAATAGTGGATGTGAAGGAACGATTTACATATACTATTACTTTAAAATGATGTAAAGGCTTATGTTGTGTTGAGTTAATGACTTTGGCTTGAATTGAATGAGTCGTGTGCGTGCTAGAGTAATCGGAAACTCATGTTGAATGGGTGATAACGGTTACTTTGGTCTTTAGTTGGTATGACAAAGTAGTTAAGAAGACTTATTAGTTCCATTCCTAACTCTATAGGTGCCCATTTCATAAGAGGAATGTAGAACTTTAATTGGGTGATAATTGTAACTCTTAGCCATGCAGTGACGCTTACAGGTACGTATACGCAATGATTAATTCTTATATGCAATTTTCCTTCAGGACATTATTGTTCATTGTTTATTGTGATATATGCATTGTATCGAAACTATGAAATATTAGCGAGTAAGCCTGTATGAAGAGATATCGATTACGAAATCCTTGAGCATAGAATAGTTTAGAGAATGAGAGTATTAGTAGAAGGCGGGGACCATCCCCCTCAATTATTTAATAATTGGATTATACCTTACTTGGAGTTAAAAGGACTCCTTTATAGGTGAATTTCTTATTTTTATTTGAGTTGCTCAGTGGGTTTCGGCGTTCTGCTATCCCAGGGCATTCATTAATATTCAAAAGCGGGAGTTATTCCCCTTTGATAAAGTACTAAATTATGATTAGTTGGCATGACTAAACTAGATTATATCCGGTTGATTTAGTATTCCCTTAGGTGAGGTTCGACGGGACCACCGTAAGGGGGGGGGGGGGGGGGTATGAGCATACTTTGTCAATTGGGCGCCGGGTGGCCGATAACGCCCCTTGACCGAGGAGTCACCATGCGGGCCTTGTAAACCCCAATATGGTTGCCTCTCCACTGGATTGGTACCCTAGTGTTAATTTCCCGAAGGTAGGAACCAAGAGGGTCAGCGGGAGGGGGTATGAGCTCATACTTTGCCATGGGCGCCGCGTGGCCGATAATGCCTATGGTCGTGTCACTATGACATGAAGTGAAGAAAAGATCTATTGATAGAATGTTACTCATTGATAGAAAGCTTACACATTAATTGAACGTTTACTCATTGATTATTCAATGATAGAGTAGTTTATGCGAGTGAGAAGTACGCCTAAGCTAACTTACCTCAAAGGACTTACCAGTCCAAAAGATGGGTTATGAATATGCTTACTCTAAGATAGACAAGCTCTATAGGGTCACGTGATAGATAGTCTATTAATCCTTGGTTGAGTTGATACTACGCGTAATCTGCAAGTGTTTATGTTTTGAGAAGAGAAATGTGAAGACTTGCATTCTATCCAAGAAGCATAGGTGGACGGTAAATGGTTACTATTTGTGGTTGTGTCCTATGAAATCATCTTATGTTGTTGTATAACATAATGTTATCTATTGGTTGGTCTTATTATATTTGATGTTAGTTACTGACGTGTACGTGTTTGTGTTTATGTTTGTTTGTTTGATGACTTTCTATGATTGTCCTGCTATGACACATTGGCCTTGGTCTGATGTCGAGCAGCAGGAGGTTCATGGACAGTCATAGAAGGTAATGGAGCTTCTTTTTGCATTGCATAGCATTGGGGGAGAGTGACGAGGGCGAAGAATAACCTGTGTCATATCATTATCCTTTATTTTGTAGTTATTTATCTTTTGTAAACTTTGGCTGTATACGTTTGTTATGAGGCCTTGTGTCCTCCTTTGTATAATTGTATTTCCGCTGCGTACTTTATAACGTTGTACGGTTTTAAAATATTAAGTCATCTTAAAACGCACGCGTTGACATTGGAATCACGATCCATGCGTGGCATGTCGATTTAAGAAGTCGGCGATGAACCATTCCGCCGTGGTGTGAGATTTTAATGGCAACGATTCCTTAAATTAGTTTACTGTTTTTATTGTTCCGCTTGCTTTACCACATGTTCGAGTTTTAGCAGAGATGATGCAGAATTTTTTCCCCTCACCTTTTTATTATTAATCTTTTGACGTTTCTATAAATTATTTTTCCTTTTCTTTTATGTAACACCCGAATTTCCTCCAGTCCTTTACGGTTTTGGTTTCGTAAAAGGGCCGAAAATTCAGGGGTGTTACATGCTAGGGGTGTTCATAACCGGGTACCTATTTTTGCGGCCCGTGTCCAGGCCCATTTAATGCGGGCACCCGGTTAGCGGGTACCCGGATAAAGCTGGTCGGGACACCGGGTACCCGGTTAATTTTTTGGTGATTTTTCAAATTTAATTATTATTTTTAAGATCGAATTCCGAGTAAGTATTAGGCTATTTTTAGGCAGTTTTTTTTCCATTTCGTATTGATCAAGCTTGAATTTTAGATTTTAAAATTACTATTCTAATTTTTTAAACTCAAAAGCAATATATAATGTCGATATCAAAGGCGTGAATAATCTATATATTCTACCATAAAACACTAAGTTACTAATAGAATAGTCCACCATAAAATATAAAAGTCTCAAACAAACATAGAAAAGTTTTCAACAAAAGTCCCAAACAAAGTCCAAAGTCCTTAATTACAAATGTCTTCAATAACATAAAATGAAAATATGAAATAACAATCCAAAGTCTAGTAGCTCATTTATCTGTCGCAATATCCATCGTTTCATCGATGATAATAGCCGGTTGCTCTAGCACTAAATCTTCCATTCCTACAAAATAATCACTCATGGAAAAAAGCTTATTGGCTGCGGGCTTTTTAGGGGTATTGGCTGCGGTTTTGTCTCGCAGCCCTTGGAGTAGCAGCAAATAAGTTAAAGTTATTGGCTGCGGACATAATGCCCGCAGCCAATACCCCATTTTCAAAAAAAAATTTTTTTTTTAATTTTGTTTTATACTAACAATAAATCTAAATATTAAGAACATCAAACAAGGGAAAATTACAAAAAACGTAAATAAATCTAAAAACAAAAACGAAAATAAATCTAACAACAAATAAATCGAAGAACATTTATCAACAAAAAACTAAAAAAAAATCAACAAACGAAGGTCTGCAAAGAATCTGAAACGTACAAGAACAAAGATCTTCAAGATCTGAAAAACAAAATTACAAGATCTGAAACGAAAATTACAAAGATCTTCAAGATCTGAAAAACAAAATTACAAAGATCTTCAAGAACAAAGAAAAACAAAATTACAAGAACAAAGAACAAAAAAAATACCCCATTTTCAAAAACGAAGGTCGACAAAGATCTGAAAAACAAAATTACAAGAACAAAGAACAACCAAAGAAATCAAGATCTAAAACGTACTAAACGAAAATTACAAGAACAAAGAATCTTCAAGGTCCTCAAAACGTACTAATTATAGATCTTCAAGGTCTTCAAAATTACAAGAAAATTACAATAATGGAAATTACTAAACGTACTAAACGATTCACAGACCAAAAATGATGAAAGGATCTTCAAGGTCTTCAATGGCGCCTGGAATCGGTCTTCGAGGCCTTCAATGGCGCCTCACTCTGAATCGGTCTTCAATGATGAAAGGATAAATGAAGAATCTGGAATAAAAGAGGCACTTGAAGAATGAAGGTTTGAGTTTAAGGAAGGAGAACCCATGATTGCCTTGAAGAATGAAAGTTTAAGGAAGGAGAGCCCATGATTACCTTGAAGAATGAAGAATGAAAGTTTAGGGAAGATGCACTTGAAGAATGAAGGTTTCAGTTTATATGCAAGAGGTTTTTTAATCATGAAGAATGAAAGTTTAGGGAAGATGCACCGAAGAAGATGCCCGGCCTTTTATATCTCTTGATTAGGGTTTTTAATTGAGATGCGCTTTTGGGCTTTTGGACTTTTGGGCTGCACGAATTTTCTGCGGATAAAAACAAAACCGCAGCCCATGACTAGATTACACTTATTGGCTGCGAACATATAAGCAAACCGCAGCCTATTTCAATTTTTTTTAAATTATATATATTGGCTGCGTATACACTAGAACCGCAGCCAATTAGCAGCAGCCAATAGCTTTTTTTCCACTAGTAAATATAAACACAAAAAATGTAACAAACGATATTTATAAAAAATTATTATTAATAGTTGTAATTAATAAATAAAAAACAAATCAAGTTTGGAAATCAACCAAAAGAAATAAAAAAAAAAACAGAAATTTTAGGAGACACTAAACTAAACTAAGCAAAAACAGAAATCAAATTAAGCAAACCAAACCAACCTAAACTAAATAAAAAAAAACAAAAATCAAAATCAAAAATAAACATAAACAAAACAGTAAACAATAAACATAAACAAAACAATAAACAATAAACATAAACAAACAAAAACGAAAAAAGACAAAAAAATAAAAAACAAAACCAACCTAAACTAAGCAGTTTACTAAATAATAAACATAAACAAAACAGAACAGCAAGTTAGCAATGGAAACTCTAAACCAAATACCAGAAAAATCGAATTGAAGATGAAAACCTAAACAGAAAATTCGTAAACAAAATAAAAAAACGAAACCTAAACAGAACAGAAATGAAAACCCAAAAAAGAAAATTCGAAACCAAATACCACAATTGAAGATGAAGAATCAAAACCAAAAAAAAAAACGAAACTAAACAAAATAAAAACAAAACAGAAAAATCGAAAACATACCTTGAATCTTGATGGCTTGAAGTCTTCGAGATCTTTGATACAAACAAAACAAAACAAAAAAAAAACAAAATCAATTAAAAATCGTTTATAATGAACATATATAAATCAAAACCTAAAAAAATTGAAACTCTATCAAGTAGATTAGTAGTTTAGTACATACCTTAAACTTTTGAAGAAGAGGATTAGATTTAGAATTGAGAGTGAGAAGAGAGCTTGAGATTTGAGTAAGAATGGGTGAGAAAAGAACCCTAAAAAAGTAGATGAAATTGAGTGAGGAGTATGAGGACGGTGCAACAAGTCCAGCCACTAGCAGGGAAGTAGAGAACAACTTTGAAAATAAACCCTAATTGAAAATGACTATATATATTAAAAAAGTTAACGGGTATTTAGCGGGTACCCGGATCATTTAAATACCGGCCCATGACCCGACCCCGGTTAAGACGGGTCGGGTACCCGACCCTAGTTAAGACGGGTCGGGTACCCGACCCGTGACTTCCAATTTTTTTTGAATTTTGACCCGCCATTTAGGAGCCGGGTCGGCGGGTCGGGTAATTTTGAACACCCCTATTACATACCAGATAGTGACTAAATTGTAGTCGCAATGTTGAAATTCATCAAAAGGCGCTCTGACACATATATATTCCTTAAAGGTGTTGCTCCTCTTACCAACCAACTTCCAACTACATATTAGACGCTATTTAGTCGGAAGTTTGAAATTCAAAAACACAGCCAAATGCGTTGTGACAGGCATTTATTGCATAGAGATTCTTGTCCCCTTACCGACCCACTTCCGACTAAATGTTGGTCACAGTTTGGTCGGAATTCGCAATTCTTATCAAAAAGCAATCTGATAAGATACTTTATTAGGCATATGTTTTCACGTGCCGACACTATATCAACTGACTTTTAGTCGCAAAATGGCCGTAAATAAAGAAGTTGTCTGTCTGGATTTTCTTTTATTTTTTTTATTAATAAACATGGTATTTATTATTTCGCAGAGCAATGGACTTACGAAGTGAAAGAACTTGGATGTATAAGCGAAATTGTAAAGGAGTTTATAATATTAGATATTTAGAAGGGGTTGAAGAATTTACACAATTTGCAAGGAAAAAAAACCAGACGAGGTTAGATGTCCGCGTAAATGGTGTGATAATCGTAGACTGTGGGCTCTAGATGTCATAAGAGATCATCTGTTAAAGAAAGGGTTTTTCAGAAACTATTACGATCGGTACCTTCACAAATGTTCTGACACTGCACCAATTAATAATGAGTTGGTTTCGGTAGAGAACCAGCAGAACATAGTTCAAAATACGTATGCACAAATGGTCTACGATGCAGCAGCAAGTACTTTTCCCGATACACATCATCATTTTCTACCTCATCGTGATGATGTCGTCACAAATGTACCATACTCGCCCGTACATATTGACGAAGTTCCAATCCCCCAATTAAGAGAGTTCTTTGAAATGTTAAGAACCACCAACTTACCTCTGTACCCTGGTTGCGAAGCGCATACTCAAATGTCGGTCATAGGAAGGATGTCAAGCCTAAAGACGGACTTTCATATTCCAGAAAGACTTTACGATAAATTATGTCAATTCATTATTCAAATGTTGTCGAAACATAATCGGTTGACAACAAGTTTTTACGATACGAAGAAACAAATTTCAGCTCTCGGATTGCCGGTAGAGAAGATTGATTGTTGTGTCAATAGGTGTATGATTTATTAGGGCCCCGCAGCGAGTATGACACAATGTGATGAGTGTGGGATTTTTAGATGAATATCAGATAAGACTCCTAGAAAGCAATTTCACTACTTTCCCATCGGTCCTAGGCTAAAACGGTTGTATGCTTTTGTGACTACTGCCAGCCAAATAAGGTAGCATGCGGAGCACCGTTCAGAAGATGGAGAGATGTGTCACCCCCTCGGATAGTGAAGTCTGGTTGACTTTCAACGCGACCCATCCAGATTTTGCTGGGGAGACAAGAAATGTGAGATTGGGGTTGTGTATAGATAGTTTCAACCCATTTAGCAGCTCGGAGCAACAATATTCATGTTGGTCCGTAATACCAACTCCATACAATCTTCCGCTCTTGATGTGCATGAAGAAACATTACATGTTCTTAACGGTGATCGTCCCCAACCCTAACAATCCAAAACATAAGATTGACTTGTACCTACAGTCATTGATACACGAGTAAAAGTTGTTGTGGGAAGATGAAATCCAGACATATGATGTATCTAAGAGGCAGATTTTTTTAGCTTCGTGCGACTTTGATGTGGACAATCAACAACTTTCTAGCTTATTCGATGATGTCAAGGTGGAGTTTACCGCGTGCACGCTTGTCCGTACTACATGGATAAATCCAATGCCGTCTATCTAAGACACAGCTGAAAAGTGAGTTGGTTTGACTTATACACTAAATTTTTAGATAGTAGGCACCCCTACCATAGAAATCGGATAAATTTCAGTCGTGGAGCTACTTAGCGACTAATTGCAATAGCATTTCGGGAGTTGCTGCCAGCGAAAGTATGGGAAGCTCTTACTGAAATTAGTTTATTCTTTAGGAGGACGAAGTTAGGAAGACGGAGCGGGTCACTCCCTCTCTGGTGTCGTCGTGTGTTTCGCCACGTCGCGCTAAGATACCGAAGACTGGCACTGCACAAGGGCCGCCGCGTGATGATCTTGCCCTTACGATACCGCATCTACGACTGCTAGGGGTGAGCAAAATCGGATATCCGATCCGAAACATGCAGTCGGATCGGATATCCGATATCCGAAAACTGCTATATCTGATATCCGATATCCGATATCCGAAAACTGCTATATCTGATATCCGATATCCGATATCCGATTCGATCCGACTCGGATATCCGATATCCGGTATCCGACAATATTCGAATCGGATATTCGAGATATCCGATATCCGATGCGTATGAGAAAAAGTTGAAAATTTCCAGGCGGATATTCGAAATATCCGATATCCGAATTTAGTCAAAATAATTTATTTATAAAAATATAATTTTATTCTTATGAATAACGGATATCCGAAATTACTTATAATATGCGGATATCCGATATCCGACTATCCGGAGTAATTTCGGATATCCGATATCCGACAACTGAAAAAAATGTCGGATATTCGAATCTACAAATATTGATATCCGAATTTGTATCCGATATCCGAATTTTCGAATCGGATATTTGATCCGAATTGTAACTTCGAATCGGATATCCTAAAAATCGAATCGAATATCAGATCGAATCATCGGATAATCGGATCATCAGATAATTTTGCTCAGCCCTAACGACTGCCCCTACCATGGATGCTTAATAATTCTGGGTATGTATTATTATTTGTTGCATTCTGATATTTATATGCATTTTATAGACTAATTAGAACTTGCTTATTTTGTTAAGGTTTGCCACTGACGATGGCAACCAATTATACACGTCTATCCATAGGACCTTGGAGGCCTACCAAGATCCTAATGGATGGGCATGGAGTCACCTAGATAGACAAAGGATCGATGTCTATTGGCAATAGTTTCAAGTAAGGATATGTACTTCATTGCTTATTTGATTGACCTTTTAATTGACTTGCTTTACTATACAAATACTGATTGATCATGTCGTTTCAGAAACAATGGTCTTGTCATCCTTCTATCACTTCGTTAGTGTATGCGTAGTGGGAGGGTCAAGCTCAGGTACAAGGACATTATTTTTGCTCATAGGAAAGCTTATAAGCAAAATAATTAGTACAAGCCCAGCTGGCAAGGTTGTCAGGATCGGGATTCTACGCAGGATCGAAATCATTAGGTGGGATCGGATCGTTGGATCGGATCGTTGGATCGGATCGTAGGATCGGTCGATTCTAAAAATTTGCAGAAATAACAAGTTGTATCATGACCGTGTTTATTGTTTGATGATTTTCAATATAAAAAAGTACTAAAAACACATCTTTCTTATTTTATTTTCCTTTTTCTATAAATTCTTAATTTTTTCATGGTCTACGAGGGCTAAATTTTTGGTTGTCTCTCAAATTTCACTTTAATTTTGTTATGCCATTTTGATTTTTGGTTGTTCACATTTCCATCAACCCATTTTTGTTTTTTAATGTGTACGACCATATTCTGATACAAAAATTTGTGTGACTAAAGAATAGAGAAGAATGCAGTGTGTAATTGTTGCAAAGAAGAAGAAATTTACTGGACACATTTTATCTGTAGGAAAGTAGAAATGTATATTATTATTTTTAGTTAGTCTATTAGTTCACTTTTTATATATACTAGTGTAGAAACTCGTGCAATGCACGATATTTTTAGTATCGACATATATAAATATATAATATCAAAAAATAAAGGCAGAGATATTGTGCAGTAAAAATATTTAATTTTGACAATTATATTTATAAGTTAACATTGTAATTTTAGAAATCATCAACAATACATGATGTTATATTATAGTATTTTCTTATTTACTCAACTTAACTATAAATAAATGTTAGTCAAAGAAAATTTAATGATAAAAAATATTGGTCATGATCAAATTCAATGTCAATTTTCTTTAGCAAATAAATGTGTTCCATTTGATAAACTCTTTTTGGTTTTGATACTTGAAATTTTCCAAGTATTTTAGTGTTCTTTCCTATTTTAAGCATTAGTCCCATTTATTTTTTTATCACTAATAATTTTCACTCTTAGTTTGTATTTTATTCTTAATCTTTAGGTTAAAACATAGTCATATGAAACTTTTTTGATTTGTATCAATACATGGAATTTAAAATCAACTTTTTTATAATTTTCGATTAAAAACAATTAGAAATATTAAGAGTTAAAATTTTATCTTGACAAATGTGAAAAATTAAATGAGATTAATGAGTTGAATAGGAGGTACTATAATGTATCATATGTGTATTTATTTTAGTCTAATAAAATAAAATCAATTTTGCCTTATTTACTTTGATAAATATAGCAATTAATTAATATGATTATTCCTTGTGACAAATCATTGAGAAAATGCCACATGTAATTTTCCAATTCTTTTAGTTAATAGTATGATATGATATGATTAGTCTTACTACCTATTTAGGATAGATGGCTTTGTATTTAAAGAGTATATGTATTCATTTGAAAGTTAATACAAAATCAGTATTCATAACCCAAAACCCTAGTTCTATCCAATCCTTCATTATCTACAAGCAAATCTTTGTAAATTGTAACCTAACCTAGAAATTCCATGATAAACAAAAATTACAAAACCCCAAACATTGAACTAATTCGAAGATCTCAAAAAAAAAAAAACCTAATTTGAATCTTCCATCAAAGAAAAATAAATCCATAACTAAAAATTTAATATACCCAAAATATCAAAAATCAGAGCAAAATTCGAACCAAGAAAAATAAATCCATACCTAAAAATTTAATGTACCCAAAATTAAAAAAAATCAATGAAAAATTTGAACCTTTCATCAAAAGAAAAATTAATCCATACCTGAAAATTTAATATACCCAAAATCAAAAAGAAATTAAATATAGGAAATTAAAGAAAACTATCCATTGAAATATAAAGTTGAAAATACCTGTTTTACACACAGTGACATAGGAAAATGGATTGAGTTCATCAAAATCATCAGCAAGTAGCAATAGTCGAAATTTGAGCAAATCATCAAAATCTAAGATTGGTCGACATTTCAACAATAAGCAATAACAAAAATTTCAGCAAGCAACAAGCAGCAAATCATCATATCTAAGCAAATCATGTAAGAAAAACCAAACTCAATTCGAAATTGGTCGACATTTAAGCACAAATAACAAAAATTAAAAAGATTGAAGGTGAAGAACAAACCTGAGATGTAGGACGACTGGACGAGGACGAGGACGAGGATCTGTGAAGACTGAAGATGATGAAGATGGAGATCGAGGAGCCATCGCAGGCGAATGAAGTTAGGGTTAGGTTGTGAGAGATAGACCAAAACTCTAATGAGATTAAGGGAAAACGAAAGAAGTAGGGTAAAATTAGGGTTTTTTTGGAATTTAAGAAAACAAAGCAAGTCAGCTGGATAAATATTGGGATCGATAGGATCAGTTGAAAGTCGCAATCCTGCTCGATCCTATGCGATCCCACCGATCCTACTTGCGATTCCACCTGATCCCGATTCTGCTTACGATCCTACGCGCTGCCATCGATCTGGGTCGTAGGATCGTACGATCCTACGATCCAGATCGCGATCCTAACAACCATGATTGCCACTGATGTTTTTTGATGCTTTTTGTGTTGCTACTACTACATTGCTATTGAGTCTCTGATCTAGCATGTCTTGGTGAATGGCTAAATGCGTGTGCAGCCGACATTACTGCAAACTACTATTATGTTTGGCATGCGCTTCTGCTGGTGGCTTCTAGGTACTGTTACTGCTGAGTGCTGTGTGGAGGGGTTGCAAAAGGCCTACTGCTGCCGAGGTTTGATACACCAAAAAACTATGTTGCTGCTGATGCTTTTTGTGCTGCGGGTATGTATTTGTGATTATTGTGACATGTATATTGGTCCGGAAGATTAAAGCCTCTTGTGATGCGATGAAGCAAATGAAGTATTGTCCAGAGGATCCGTTGGCAAAAACCAAAGCCACCTAATGGGGTTCATTGCTCATAGCACTCCTAGATTACCTGCAACTACCCACTTAACCCATGCTCTCTCTTTCACCATCATGAACTTAGTTTTTAACTTAATTAAAGATATTTTCTTAAGACACACTAACTAAAATAGGGTTTTAAAAGGCAATAAAACTCCACTGTTGTTGCCACTAAGAACGAGTTACCCTTTCATTCTCTGCAAAATGGTAAATAATCTGAATTCCATCGATTGTTTTTTATTTTAATTACCTTCAATGTTTATTTTAATTACCTTCAATGTTTATTTAAACTACTAATAAAGAAACGAGACTAACACGTGTCAGATTTTCAGCGAAAATTTTTCCGCTCATTTTAGCGTGCATGAAAAGATTTAACATTGGTAAAAGAGAATAACTTCTTGATATAGCAAAATAAAACAAGACTAAATTTGTAAACTAGAATAATTTTCCAATATTATTTCTAAAATAAAAAAGAATAATGTCTTAATATAACAAAATTAACTTTTTCAAAATAAAAGTTATGGACTTCACTAATTAGCCTTGACAAAATGTCTTGGTAAGGTCCTCAGGAATTTTCTTCTCGCATAGATTAGCAAACAAGCTAGGCCAATAAGGCTCGATCTCAACATTGGCTGCCTTTACGAGAGTAGCGATCTTATCAGCCTGCAAGTAATATATAAGCAATGTTGAAATTTCAATAATACTCACGAGAAAACATTTACCTCAAACTGAATTTGTAGTTCATGATTTAACAGTACTACATTTAATTTACTAAATTTCATGGTTCAAAGGTGAAAAAAGAGACGCAACATCTTCGTTAACCACAACTACATATGTCAATGAAAAATATACCATTTAATTATCACTATAAAGTTGACCAATAAAGGAGTATGAAACTATTATAATACGGTTCTAAAAAACCACGCAAAAGCAATTTAGATTTCAGATAATGAAAAATACTGAATCAAAAACAAATTGATGGAAAAAATTGAAAATCAAATTGCAATTTACCTAATTTAGAATAGAAACACGTAACAGTCACATAAAGAAACAAATTGAAATATATGCATATGATTGGTGAACTAACTTGCTAAGTATATCTTACATAAGATGCAAATTCCTCGAACATAACAAAGTTTATCAAAACTTGAATGCAAATTGTAATCAGACTATTTCCAGATAGCAGAAACACAAAATAGATTAATAAAAGTAAACAAAATGAAAAACAATTTAAATATATCAGAAACGGTACAAAATTTCACCAAACGAAAAAACTAGGCATACGCAGCAAACATTACAAACAACAAAGCCGTATCACAAATAAAACAGTAAATTTAATCAATCATCAACAAAAACATATGAAATTAGAATGTCGAATTCCGATCAACAACAAAGGGGGAAAGTTAAAAAGGGTAGAAGATTACAGTGACGGCGACTTCGTCGTCGTGAAGGATCAAAGCAGCGTAGGTGCAGGCGAGTTCTTCAACCGACATTGTTGAGTTTTTCGAATGAAATTACAATCAAATCACTGTAAAATTAACAAGAAAACACCACTTAGACAAAAATTGATAAACAAATCACTGAAACATAACCAGATAACATCAATTAGGGAGACTATCAATTAGAATTAATCGAAAGAAATGGAAGGATTGTTGAAAGGAAGAGAGATTTACCGAAGGAAAGAGGCTTTCCTGCTTGTTTACGGATACTCGGATGAGAAGACAGATTAGGGTTTTGAAGAAAATGGCAAATAGTTGGCTTTTATACGGGAAAACCCAGGGTTTTGATTCTAATTCTATGTCTCTAACGGGTAGGCCGTAGCAAGTGTTTGTTCTAGGGTGTGGCTTGATGGTGGTCCCGTGTGGATCTCTGACATTGTATTTTCTGATCTTTCATTTTAATCTTAGCCCTCCCGTTGATTTCCAAAAAAACGGGTGGGTCTGATTGAGTAGGCCCAATTTTCTTTCGGCCCAATTCTTTTTTTTCACAAATTTAAAAAATAACAATCAAGGTTGTTAGGATCGGGATTTCATGTACGATCGTTGAAGGGGTAGGATCGAAATCGGTATAATCGGATCGTAGAATCGTGTGATCCTACAAATATGAATTAATATGCTTTAGATAACTAATTTTCAACTGTATTTGTTCTTTTTTTATATTTTAAGGTTTAAATTAACACTTATTTGACTTCAACTAAGTTTTGTAAAAGATACCTTTAATAATCATTTTAAAATGCGAATCAAGAAAAACTTAAATTATGAAATATTTATACGATTGAAACTACCCTTGTAGGATCGGATCGTAGGATCGTAGAATCGTGTTATGATCCTACCACTCAAATCCTAGAACTAAGTAGGATCGTACGATTCTACCAATTTAAGATCCTACCTACGATCCAGATCGGTCGCCTAATTTTGGTAGGGGTGAGCAAAATCGGATATCCGATCCGAAACAGGCAGTCGGATCGGATATCCGATATCCGAAAACTGGTATATCTGATATCCGATATCCGATTCGATCCGACTCGGATATCCGATATCCGGTATCCGACAATTTTCGAATCGGAAATTCGAGATATCCGATATCCGATGCCTATGAGAAAAAATTGAAAATTTCCAGTCTATCCGAATTTAGTCAAAATAATTTATTTATAAAAATATATTTTTTTCTTATGAGTAGCGGATATCCGAAACTACCTATAATATGCGGATATCCGAGATTCGATATCCGAAATAATTTCGGATATCCGATATCCAATATCCGACAATTGAAAAAATGTCGGATATTCGGATCTTCGAATCTACAAATATTGATATCCGAATTTTCGAATCGGATATTGGATCCGAATTGTAACTTCGAATCGGATATCCTAAAAATCGAATCGAATATCAGATCGAATCATCGGATAATCGGATCATCAGATAGTTTTGCTCAGCCCTAAATTTTGGATCGTAAGATCGTAGAATCGTTGATCAGGATCGAGATTCTGATAACCATGCCAGCTGGGTGTCGAGAGACATTTAGGACCGATGGGTAAGTATCCGGATGTCCAACGAATTCCAATCCCATCGGTCTAGAGGGAGGAGGAACCTTCATCGGGGGAGATGAAGAAGGTGCAGCTGAAATCACCCATACCGGCAGTTTGGTGTTTGCGCGCAGGACGTTGCGCATTTTGGTATAACTTTCTACTTCTACTATTTGATTTATTGACTTTACACACACACACACACCCACCCACCCACGCACGCACGCATGCACGGGACGGACACACGCACGGCACGCACGACAGACACACACACACACACAAAATCGATAGCCATTGTTGAAATTCATTGCAGGAGCAAGAGCAACAACAACAACAGACGCCCCTCTCTTATGATTTGTTTCTACACACTCATAAGGTGAGAGCAAAGGACGGGTTGTAGTGGGTCAACGAGAAGTCCAAGGCTATAAGTGTAAGTTCAACCTCTAATCTATATTAATTTTTAAATAGCATTTTCGGTTAACATTGAAACATAACTTAACTTTTGACAGGCTAGCCTTTTGGTATGTTAGTTGTTTTAGAATATTCATTAGGATATCTGATATTGGATTTTGAGGAAATGCTGGTTTGATAGCTGTTTTCGAAGTAGATACACATTATATCTATATTGGTTTCTATTTTAAGGTTTATTTAAGTTTTGGTTTTGTTAGTTTACAAAGGAAACTCTGTCGAAATCTTCACAGAATTTATTGTTTCATTGTTTAGGACAAAGCGCCTCATTGTCGATCTTCCTATTGATGCGCCTGAAGAGAAGATTAACAACGCCTATTTTCAGGTCGTTAAAATCATCGTATCATAGGCGTCGAGGAAGAAGAAGCCCTTTAAGAAAGTCTTTGGTGTTGGTGATGCAACACATCATTATTATGCTGATGTTGTGACGCCGCGATCCCAACACCAGGCCACTCCTCCCCCAGCCCAAAAGAGTGAACGAGAGGTTAGATCATCTTTTGGGGTCCATTGGCCGAGTTGAGGCCCGCCTCAACGAGCACATTTCAAGGGACTAGCATGATTCGCTTTTGGAGGAGTAACAAGCGTCAAGGGAAGAGGTCAACAATTTGCTCAACTTTGTGCGCACCTTGTTCTACGATAACCCGACCTACCGACATCCTCCTCCGCCTCCACCGACCAGCTGAGCCCTTGTATTTTGATTTTTATGTTTGAGTTTTAATTTGAAACAATTTGGGTTGTATTATATTTTACTTTAGTGTTTTTGTATTTTTGTAATATAAATTTTTTTCGTGCCTATTTCTTTAATGTGTTTTTGTTTTGTTTGATCGATAATCTAGGTTATTTATAAAATAACAAAACTGGTCAAATGTGGTCAATATCATTGACCACATTTGACCGAATTTATGATTTTAATATTTATTTTTTCCGACTAAATTCCGACTACTAATTAGTAGTAAATTAGTCAGTATAACTGGCGGCCTTTTTCGGATCAGCTCAATCAAAATTTAGTTTGACTTTACCGACTAACTCTTGATTATATTTTGGTGAAAGTGGTCGGAAACCACAGCCGCCAATTTTGGGTCAGTTTTTGATAATATTGAGGATTGACTTTACCGACTAATTTCCTACTATTATTTAGTCTGAATATGGTCGGAAAATAAATTAATATTTTATCAATAAATTTTCTGGAAAACAAAGAAAATATACTCCCTCCGATTCTATTTAGTTGTCGCATTTTCTTATTTGACAAGTTCATATCCATTGTCACATTTTCTTTTTTTACCTAAATATCCCATATTCACACAAGTAATGTGAAAAAAAAAACCCTCACTTTTACTACTTACAATATCCCCACTAACACCTTTACAATTAATATTATCATGTAAAATACCCCAACTACTCACTTTTCAATGAACCTCACACCACCCTTAATAATCGTGCCCAAGCAAAATGGGACATCTTAATAGAATTGGAGGGAATATGTTTTAAATAATACCGTTATACCGACTAGTTTCCCACAAACCAGATAGTCAGTATTTTGCAACTATTTTTTTGTAGGTAATTAGTCGGTATATACCGACGAGATTCCCATCAATGCATCTAGTCGGAATTCTAACTAAATACCTACCAGCTGCATGTTAGTCGGAATTCCGACTAATTTACCGACTGTTTAGTATTTCCGACCATTCTGAACCGGCTAACCCAAGATAGCCGGAATTTAGTCGGTATACTCATATACCGACTAAATTTTAACTATTTTGGGTAGTCGGAAATTTGTTGTTTTTTCTATTCTTTTATTTGTCTAATTTTTCGTTTAATCAACAAATGAAATAGTTATATACTCCGCGGCCCGTTATTGATGTAAAATTAAATATAGGAGTTAATTAAAAATGATGAATGAGTAATTTAAAACTTCATCCCTTACGGCCCGTTTGGTAAGTGGTAATAAACCGCGGTAATGGGAATAGAATACTAGTGTGATTTTGGTTGAAAAATTTCATGACTTTCTTGATGGCCATGCTTGACAACCTTCAATCATCTCATTTTGTTCATAAAATTCATTCCAATGCATTACCATTAGGAGAGGTGGTATTAGATGGTAATGGAAATTTGTGAACAAAATATTTTTTTATGATCAAAGTTTCATTACTAGGAGAATGAAATAAAAGTTCTGATGAAATTTTTCACCATAATTCATTCCTATTACCACCATTTAGTACCACTAACCGTGGATTTAATTCGACTTCGCTATCATAGATACTAGATACAAGTAGCTTGATATTTAAATGGATAGTATGAACTATTAAATGACAAAAAAGAATAAAAGGTGCGTTATGAATAGATTTATTGTTTATATTTTTGTCCAATGAACTTTTAATACCAAGAATCAAAGTAATTACAAATCCTTAAGGGAAGATCACAAATCATTTAGTTGAACTCTCTTGTGTTAGAAATGTTCAATAATTAAGTTAATATATTTTATCATTTCAAAAAAAAAGTGAATATAATTTATAAGTTGTTTAACGTAGTTATGTCAGTATACAACGAGGCATTAATTTAGTCTACATTGAATAACGTTTATGTTTTACTAGAGAACAATAAACGTCATTGAGTCGTTATTTGATAATGAAACAAGCTTAATGTCGCTAAACATATTAAGTCAAATTGTATTACGTGAGATCATTTTGTGTGTTTGAACCTATATTAGTATAGGTTCATGTGATTAATCTAGTTGGAGTGTTGGACTATATATTATTTATAATTTTACTATTTAATTTAATGGTTATATTAAGCAAATAAAAGAAACATGTAACTTCCTTGCATTGTGTGAGACTCTTTAACACACACTTTATTAAGCTAATAATTAATAGCATTATGGAATGAAATAGGATGGTATGTAACCGAATTTGCATTATGGAGTGGTCTTTGGAAAGTCTATAAAAGAAGCTTGAGACTATTCATAGTGTACGGTGGCTTTTGTTTATTAAAAAGTGTGAGCAATGGTTAGTAATAATACTAGGGTTGTATACATACAATTAGTTTAAGAATTGTTCTTGAACATCGTATTTAGCATACGAGTTCTCGCAAGATGTAGGTGGACTACACTAGAAATTTCACATGATTCTGTTGCTTATCATGTTCCTATTGGTGTAATGGGATGATAACAAATATCTCTCTTGCATTTTTTAATAAGTAAAACAGAATAGAATGAATCCTGTTGATGGACAACTGCTTAATATGATTAATCAATGTACAGTTGTACTTATATATTGTGCACAAAGGAATTGTTGTGTTATTTTAAGAGTAAGAATAATGATGATGATGATCCTGCATAAGACCAACATGTAATTGATCTCTACAATAAAGTCATCTAAAGGATGACAGCAGCAAGGACAGAATGAATATCTGGTAATAATCTTCTCAATTTCTCTTTTTACTCAAACTGAATCATCATCCATTTATGTAGATGTTTCAAACACAAACAAAACTGGGTCTCAGATCAGACCAAAAATAAAGGCTTGATGTAATTAACTGAATTGCAGTTTCTCATCGTTATTTTTATGTATTATCATTGAGTACAGTACAGCTATCCTATTCCTTGGTATCAATCACAAGAATACAGCTGCACTTCCCACCAAATGTGGACTCAGAATTGGAACAGTTACTGTCCACAGACATTGGTGACACACTTCTAATAAGAATTGGATTGAACTCTTCGGAGCCATCTCAAGAAAAGACGATCTCTCAAGAGACCGCCCGATCGAAGAAATATAATCAAGAAGATAGCGAATGTAATAAGAATCAAAATAATTATAATTAAGAAAATCGAGGAGATATTATATACACTTCTATAAGAATATGAATCCGTGAAGTCCATTTACATCAATAACTCACTTTCTTTTTCAGTAGTGATGCTAACACTATACAGATGAATACTCAAAATTTTGTTGGCATTAATAATGCATTCCTCTCAGTCTCATGATTGTACTTGGTCACTTGAGCATCTCCACACGGACACCAAACCGGTTCCATCACCGGTGAAGAAAAGCCCTCCCGGCCCAACATGAATTGAGCGAACTTCTTGCTTAGCAAATATCCTGCCTCTCTCAGCAAAACTGAAACAATGTAAATGGAAGCAAGTCAGAATCACCAAAAAGAGAACAGAACAACAAATACGAAAAGATTAGCTGGTGGTGCAGACACTCACGATGGCAGATCATACAATCGTATAGTGTTGTCATCGCATGAGGATAGTAACATTGGTTTATTTGTTGAGTCATGCATAACACACATGGAAAGAATACCCTGCAAGGAAGATGCAATTGTTCAGACATTAGAATATTTTTCTCAATAAAGGTTGGCATAATTTCATAACAAAAGGGAAAGTGTCAGTTCGATTGATTGTTTTGAATTTCTTCTTTAAGTGTACAATCCATAGTTATAAGGGACATTAAAACCCAATTCCAACCAGCAACCAAAAAATCAGACATAAACGGTCTAGAGTGACTTACATGCTCCTCATTGCGTTCATAAGTTACCTCCGGGACTCCGGCTTCAGCGGAAGCCCAAATCTGCAAAGGAAGGGTAAGAAAGTTAGAATTAACACAAGTACTGATAATTGAACAAAGTATAACAGAATTTACTTCAGTAAGGATACTATTAAAGAGGCAAACCTTTAATGTCTTGTCCAAAGAGCAGGAAAACAAACACTCCTCCCAAAATTGCAAAGACATCACAACCTCAGAATGCTTGTCAAGTGAGTAGATACATTGCATAGTGTCCAAGTCCCACACCCTTATAGTATTATCCGCTGAGCCCGAACAAAGCATATTTTTAAATGTAACCCCACCAATCAACGAAATCACAGCACCGCTATGACCCTTCAGTGTTGCCACAAACTCAAATGAGGTTGTTTCATGGTTGAATTTCCAGGCTAGTATTGAACCATCCTGCAGCAAGAAAAGAACACAAAACAATAATAAATCACATAGAACATTGAACATGATGAAAAATAAATCTTTAACTGTTGAATTTATATAAATCGAAATCAAATTTCAAAGGCAGATTACTTACATGAACTCCAACAAGCAGCATTCCATTAGCAACAACCATGGTATACACTTGTCCACCTGGTGCACTAAGGAAGAATTCCGCATTTGTCTCAATGTTTAGTACCTGTAAGATCAGATAAGGGGAGAACCCAGAAAGTAATCATGAGTCCCATCAAAAAAGTTCATAAAATAACATACTTCTAGGTCATTAGAATGTTACATCAAATTACCTTAACAACATCAGTTGATCCCACAAACACCCATGATCCTTCACTTATAAGACATTCAACAGGAGCACCCATATTTGCTACACCAATGCACTGCATTGACCAAAAAAATGTTCAATCATTTCCCTAGACCAATATAAATGTCTAAGCAACGAGAAAATACAGATTAAAACAAACAAAATATTTACCTCGCCGGAATGGCAGTTCCAAACCCTAATAGTCCCATCTTTACTACCACTGAACAGCTTATCAGAGCCTGATGGCAAAGTAATTCCAGTAACAGCCTGAGTAGTTCATGTTAACAAATGAGAATATTAATGATAAAACAAGCTAATGCATACAGGAAGAAACGGAAA
Source organism: Amaranthus palmeri (assembly GCA_019776075.1). Lineage (NCBI taxonomy): Eukaryota > Viridiplantae > Streptophyta > Magnoliopsida > Caryophyllales > Amaranthaceae > Amaranthus > Amaranthus palmeri. Next base: position 232,788 of record JAAKBH010000355.1, on the reverse strand, counting down.
ATTTCACGTTGAATACCTCTGAGTGGCCCTCAAGTTGAGCAAGCATGGAAAATCCATCGCCATAACTCCAAGAATGCAGGAATTTGCACTTATCACCAAAATGACAACTCTTTTTTATCCATTGCTCACAAACTTTAATACCCTTGGACATTTGTATATTTTCACTCACTGCATTACAAACATCACTAGAACTAACATTGTTCCTTTTCTCCACAGGAACACATCCTCCAACTTTGTTTTCAGAAGGCAGTTTTCGCATTCTTTTGAGCTCATTGCCATTTTCATTTACTTCAACCTTATTTTCAGAAGGCTGTTTTTGCATTCTTTTGAGCTCATTGCCATTTTCATTTTCTTCAACCATATTTTCAGAAGGCTCTTTCTTCTTACTTTTGAGCTCAATGCCATCCTCATGTTCTACTCTAATATCAGCTTTCACTTGCGTTTGCAAGGTGTCAGACCTTTTAAAAACTGATCGATTCAGCCGGATAGCACGGCTCTTCACACAATTATCAATTGCTTTGTTTTTGACTTCTTTCATATTTGCTTTCAGTAGACTTTGACGAATATGGGGTTGTTTAAATCTCGTTTGATTCGGGCGCAAATCAGAATTAACAGGTGCATCAATCTTTGGGTGTGCAAAACGACATGGATTTCTTCTACAATCTCCAGCCAACCAAAATTTGCATATCGGAACATTGGCGGATTGACGGCCCCTACTGAACGATCTTCCACTATGCATTTTTGAAACTCCTGGGATAACTTGCGGCATTCTACCAGAAAAAAGTGAAAGGAGGACACAAAAGATTAAAACCCTAATGTTCCAGGATTGAAGGTTTGTAAGCTTCTCCACTTTCCATTGTCTTAAAAATCATAAACACGTAACAGTAACAGCCACTGTCCCATGGTCAGACAACTTAACATATCATTGAAGCGAAGAAATATTGACATAATAAAAATCCTCCCTCATATGCAGTTTCAGATGAACAAATCAATAAATCCTTAATCCATCCACCGACATAATAATTGTTACTCAGGAGTCAGGATCCAATAACGAAAACGTCACAAATAAATTCAAACACATCAAAAACCCTAAATCGAAAATTCGAAACGACCCCCGTGTCAAAATTCAGCGAAAACCAAAACATGATGATAGTAAAATTAATATTACGATTAATAAAAACCTAAAACTTGAATCCCTAACCCTAAAAAAATAAAGCCAACGCGAAATCCAAAACGAAAACCAGAGATCCAAATCCACGATTGAAGATGCGGAAATTGCGAATTCCATGATTGTACAAACCTGAAAAAACAGGTGTGCTTAACGATGATGAAATGAGAAGTGCTGCGATAAAGCTTAAGAAATCGATCAGAAATCTTCACTTGTAATTGTAATTATGCGAGAGATAATATTACGAGAAGATCGGGAAAGCTGAAAATGAAAAGGGGATTATGATGTGTTTAGTCTATATATACTTACTCCTACTAATTATTAATTATTTCTATCCGAACAAAAACACGTGTTTTTCGTTAAAAGTAATTAACCACTTTTTTTATTGTTTTTCAGTCAAGTTTTATATTTTCACTCAAGGAAATTCATCTCACTTTATATCAATTTTCAAACTAAGTCAATTTTGTCTTGTCGATTGGTTGTTCAATGGACAATAATTCACTCTTGAACCTCTTCTAGCTAATTTTTAGTCTATATATACTTACTCGGTTACTCCTATTAATTATTAATTATTTCTATATGAACAAAAACACGTGTTTTTCGTTCCAAATAGTACTTAACCACTTTTTTTTTCAGTCAAGTTTTATACTCACGTAAAAAAGTACTCAATTTAACATTTTAATTAATAATCTTTATTTCTAACCGAAGAAAAACACGTGTTTTTCGTTCCTAGTAGTTCGCCCAGTACTTAACCATTCTTTTTTTTTTTTTGTTTTTCAGTCAAGTTTTATACTCACGTGAAGAAATACTCATTTGTCATTTTAGAGTGTTTTATTTATTATTTTTAGTAGATAGATACATGTGCTATGTAGGGAGATTGAAAATAAAATTGAGTTAATTTTATACTTGTCTAATATTTTGTTTAATGATTATATACTTTAAAGATTATAAAGAAGGTTATTTGTTAGTAATGAATATTTAAAATTTTTTTCAATAAAATTAAGAAAATATTAAATGGTAAAAGAAAATGTATTATGAATAACTTAAATTTGTTACAATAATTAAATGATTACTATTAATTCACAAATATTGAAAAAAATTAAAATGATTTATTTCAATAAATAAATCTTAATAATTTTTTTATTTGAATAATTGAAATATTTTTCCAATTTTTTTAAAAAGAGGCAAAAAAAAAAGTTGTCTCGTTTTATATCTTGAAAAAAAACGTTTATATAATTTTTAGGAAAAATTACCCAGAATAATACGACCTTTTATTCATTTTCCACGAATAATACGACCTTTCAATTAACCACTAATAATACGACCTTTCACAAAAATTTACCAGTGGTATACCCTACCTGTTTCTAACCTATTCAACCGGTCAGAATATAACTGTTAGTCCCTTCTCCCTTATTTTGCTGCTTCAAGATTCTTCCTCACCCATTCACCTCCATTGTTAAGCTTCCTCACTTCCTCCATTGTTATGCTTAATTTTTTTAATTACTTCCACTAATCTTCCCCTTCTCTTAATATGTTTTCCCCTTCATCATCATCATCTCAATCTAGAACTTCAATTGCAAATGGAATTCCTTTATGTAGTCATGGTGTTCATGCTAAATTACAAGTTGTAAAAAAAGGAGTAAGAGTTGGTGAGAGATTTTATGGTTGTGCATTTTGGCCTGTAAGTATATATTAGTGAGTAATTTTAATTTAATTTATGTTAATTTTAAATTTATTTATTAATTAGGGTTCATGATTTAATTCAATTTGTAGGCACAAGATTGTAAATTTTTTAAGTGGGAGAAAGATGTAGAGTATTCAAGTGGAATTTCTTCTTGTTTGGAAGAAGAGAAGGCTATGTTGATTGAGAAAATAAAGAAATTGAAGGCCAAGAATGCAAAGTTGAAAAAAAGTGAAGCAATGTTGAAGTTAAAGGTTGTTAAACATGTAAATGCACAAAAAGCATTAAGTTTTGTGCTTGTTGCATCATGGGTTTTATTTGGATTGTTCTTATTTATGTTAAGCTAAGTATAAGAAATAGTCGAAACGTAATAGCCGAAATGTATTAGCGGAAATGTAATGGAAAAGTTTTTGCTTGTTTTAGCGGAAATTAATTAGCGGAAATGTAATGGAAATGTATTAGCCGAAATGTATGATCATTTAAAATAGTAGTAGTACATTTAGTTCCAAGCATTCCTTACAAAAGTAATAGTAAGTACTAAATTTACTTACTTCCAAGCATTCCTTACAAAAGTAATAGTGGTAGCCGAAATGTATGTTAAGCTAAGCATTCCTTACAAAAGTACTACATTTAGTTCCTAAATACACATTCAAAAGTACTTAACTTACTTCCAAATTACACATTCAAAAGTACTAAAATTAGTTCCAAAACACAAAAGTGATACATAATGCAACATCAAATGTTTGTCGTCGATGCTTGAGTTGATAATATTTCATTCGGGTTCTTTGACTTTCCCCTAGTAGTAGTAGTGACACCACTCCTTCCACTTGTACTACTCTTACCTCCTCTACTGCCTTTTCCGGTTCTAATGGTCCGGTTGCCTTTACCCAAAGAACTTGGTTGTGCAGACATGTCGTGATGGGATGAAACGGTTGTAGTGGTTGCAACGTCAACAACCTTTTTTGGTCTTCCTCTACTTCTCTTCGCTGGAGGTGGTTGCTCAATTGCTTTACCCTTTTCGGAACACTTTCTCTTGTTATGCCCAACCTTTTTGCAAATGGAACATGTCATTGTAATGCCGTGTCGTGAGAGCTTTCCCGGCTTTTTAGGATCTTCATGCGGACCCTTGATTCGGTTTTTTCGTGGTCTCCCAGGACCAATCTTGATTGGAGGAGGATCGATCGGTTTGTCAATTTTAGGCCAATGCCTCTCGCCAATACAAGGATTGATGTTTCCTTCATAAGCTCTCAAGTAAGCATCTTTAGTGTAGCACAGATCAACGTATGTTTCAACCTCCTTACGCAAGTAATAAATCGATGCAACTCCATGACAACATGGAATCCCTCGTAAATCCCATTTCCTACATGTGCAAGTCTTTTTTTCAATGTCAACCTCTAAAACATCCATATAATGAGATACTTGAAAACGCGTTGATGTTGATGGGATGACAGTGCACTTAGCGGCTTCTTCCTTCTCTCCGTCTAACATTTTTTGAATCTTTGGACATAACAAACCCGTCCACTTACCCAATGCCTCTTCCCTTTTATTAGCCCTCCTTTTCATGAGCATTGATCTAATTTCTTCAAGCATATCAATCAAGTGACGTGATCTTGCGTTCATGACATAGTTGTTGAAAGTCTCGGCCATATTGCTCAAAATAACGTCACACTTTCCTTCTAGCTTGACAAAAGATCTACAAAACAATATATCAGCTAAATATCAGCTATATATCAGCTAAATATCAGCTACATATCAGCTAAATATCAACCACATATCAACTATATATCAGCTACATATCAGCTTAATATCAGCTATATATCAGCTAAATATCAACTATATATCAGCTACATATCAGCTAAATATCAGCTATATATCAGCTAAATATCAACTATATATCAACCACATATCAGCTAAATATCAGCTATATATCAACCACATATCAACTATATATTCCAGAACACAAATCAACAAACCAGCAAAATATTCCAGCAAGTAATATATACCAGTTCAGAAATCAGCAACTAATATATACCAGTGGCATTTCATATTCCAGCAAAATCAGCAAGTAATATATACCAGTAACATTTCATATTCCAGCAAAATCAGCAAGTAATATATACCAGTTCAGAAATCAGCAACTAATATATATCAGAAATCAGCAACTTACCAAATCAACAAACCAGCAACTTAATCAGCAAAATATCTCAACAAACCAGCAAAATAAATCAGCAACTTACCAAATCAGCAAGTAATTCCAGCAAAATCAGCAAGTAATATACCAGTTCAGAAATCAGCAAGTAATATACCAGTTCAGAAATCAGCATGTAATTCCAGCAATTCCAGCAAGTAATATACCAGTAACAAATCAGCAAAATAAACTACCAAATCAGTGTATTCCAGTAACATAAATCAGCAACTTACCGGGTGTTCGTCTGATATTATTATCCACTCTTTTCCATTGTCATGAGGCACACATTTCTTCAGTTCAGAAATGAACCATTGCCATGATTCATTGTTCTCTCCCTCAACAACGGCCCAAGCCAATGGATACATTTGCTCGTTAGGGTCTCTTCCAACTGCACTTAAGAGCATCCCTCCCAAGAACGTTTTTATAAAACAGCCATCAATGCACAATATCTTCTTACACCCATTTACCCAACCATCCTTCACCCCTTCGAAGCAAACAAAGATCCTCTGAAATGTTGGTGGATTTGTGCTTGAATCAGTAACAACGCTAAAGTGGCTATTAGGGTTACATTGTTCTAAAACCCCAACATAGCTCATGAGCTTAAGATAATGTTGTTTCATCGAACCATGTAATCTCCTATGTGCAGCATACTTTATCTTGTACGCAAACCCCCTACTAATGATAATTCGAAACTCTTTCCTAACAATATCAACTATCTCTGCGGAAGGAATGTGTGGTCTTGCCTTGAATAAATCAAGTAACTGATCTGCACACCAAGAAGACCTAAATTGACGATTGGAGTCCATGTTTCTTTGGCAAGTATGTTCACCTACAACTTTCTTCACAATAAAGGAAGCTTGTTTTTTATCCCAACTAGCGTAGAGCCTAAACGGACATCCTTCAATACACCTTACACCAAGCTTATTCAACTTAGACTTATCACTCAAACAAAACTTGACATTTCTTCCTTGATGAACCGCATATTTTCTCACTACTTCCTTAAATTCAAGTGGGGTGCTAAAGACTTGACCAACAACCTATTTGAATCTACGAAAATCGGTCCTACCATGAACTCCAGTAACATCATCAGCTTCATCTTCACTACCTTCGTACTCAGAAAAAACCTCGGTGTTACTACACTCACCTAATTTCAAAACAGAATCACCCACTTCCTCTGGTTCTTCGAATGACAAATCTTCACTTAGCACAAGCTCCTCTGAAATTTCATGTTCATCTTCCTCATCATGTGAGAGCTCATAATCAAGATCTAGTGAATCATCCTCCTCAGATACATCTTCTTCACTTAACTTAGCACTAATAACATTATCCAGCTCATCTTCAGCAAATTCATCTTCAAGTTTGTCAAACTCTAGCTCATCACCAACTAGATCTAATTTTGAAGAAAGGTTTTTGGTTTGAAGGGGTGTATACTGATTTTCAACATCCACATAAATGTCACTTGGAGGGTTGTTTGTTTTTGTAGTGATAATGTGGGGACCATCAGATTCTTTGGTCTTAGATGCTCTTTTAGGGGTCAACTTTTTCCTATTCCCAATAGTTGACCATACTTTACTACTTTTACTAACACTTAGTGCTTCTTGTGTCATCAACAACCCATCATCTTTACCATTAACTACATATACAGGTAAGGCTCTATTTTCAACAGCTAACTTAGACAATTCCACAGCACTAGCATCATCCATGACCTTCTTTAACCCATCCGCAAAACTATTAGCATTAGGTAGATGATACCAAAGAGAAAAGTCATATTTTACCCCAACATCCTCTTTTACAATTCCTACTAACTCAAAATATGACATCTTATCTGGGTCTACTGAAATGGTTTTGCACATACCACTCAAATACTCAAAACCCACCCCTCTTTTTTTGAATGACCCACCATACCAAAACTTCAATGTAATAAAATCAAAATTGGCCTAAAAACAATCAAAAAACACAATATTACAAAGAATTTCGAGTAAAAAACAACAATTAATCATAAAAGAGAATAATCAATTTTCGAATTTCATGAACCCTAATTTTCGGGTATTTGCAAAATCAGATGAAAAATTATCAAATTGGGAAGAATAAACTAACTATTATAGAAGAATCTTGGATCACTAGGTGTTTTCACTTGAAATTCCAGGTTGTTTGAGGGACGGAGCTCTTCAATGGCGTGAGTGAGAATGGTTTACTGGTTCTTGATGTTTTGAGAAGAAAGAGAGGAGAGAGAAGAATGAATGACAATGACTCTTTCCTGACTTATTAAATGTTGTTTGGTCAAAAATTTAATTCCAACCGGTAAATGGTAATTTCGTATACCACTGGTAAATTTTTGTGAAAGGTCGTATTATTAGTGGTTAATTGAAAGGTCGTATTATTCGTGGAAAATGAATGAAAGGTCGTATTATTCTGGGTAATTTTTCCTAATTTTTATTTAGTCTTATGTATTTAGTTACTAAAACTACCTTTTTTAAACAAATAAAAAGTAGGCAAGTAATTTGCAATTGCATGTCAGTGAAAATATGGAGTAAGATGCAAATTCATATCACCTTATCTCAATTTTCAGACTATTACAATTTATTCTTATCGATTGGTTGTTCAACGGACAACAATTCACTCTTGAACCTCTTTTAGCTAAATTTTAGTCTAGTGGGATCTTATATTTATTTATTTTTTTTTGAAATTTATATTTATTTTTTTCATAACTATATTTTTATGAATAAATTTACTTTGAAGTTTTTAATAAAATAATATAATTTTAATTTTTAAAAAAGAGTCAAAAATATTACAAATTTGATCTCATTTAAAAGATCTTGAAAATATATTACCTTGAAAAATCAATTTACTTAATAAAGAAAAAAATTCATTTAAACAACTTATTTTTTATTCGAAACAATAATCTTAAGTCTTAACCAAGTAAAAATAAATTCATACTACTAATAATGTTTTAGTTAGTAAAATTGGGTTATGATCCATTTAAATGGGTAGTTTAGAAAACTAAGAAATTATATACAATAAAATATGTTCTACACTTCATTTTATTTTATTATTTGTCCTAATTTCTCATTTAATCAAAAAATGAAATAGTTATATATTAAATTTAACAATGAGGCGAATCAAACATAATCTATTTGACTATTTATCAACTTATAGATGTAAAATTAAATACAAATCGAAAATAATTAATGAATAATTTAATACTTCATTCCTTAATCTTATGGTTAGGAATTTGACTTCCCTTAGTGGCTTATTATTGAATTATTGATGAATATTACTCCTATGAACTATGAAATGACAAAAAGAATAAGAGGTGCATTACGGATAAAATTGCTATAGTGAATCTATCTAAAACTAGTACTAAAACAAAACGTTGTTGACATTATCACTATTTGAAATTGCTTACTTATCATAATTACATTAAAAAATTTTCCTCCATCATTCAATGATGATGTCATTGTTTTTATGACTGTTTTTTTTAACGTTGACTTTATTACCCACATCATTTAATGTATTAGAAAATCATATACTTCTATTTTATCTCTTTTCTTCAATTATTATAAAATCTTTTTTTAATTTATTTATTAAATGAGTATTATTTAGTGTATTGGATATTTTGAGATGGTTAAAATATAATATACTTTTATTAGGATTCTTTTTGTTATTTATACAATTGGCTACTTAAATGCAATGCATAGTTCTAATATAATTTAGGTTTTGACTATTTTTATGTGCAATCATTTTTTTTATGACAAAAACTATTTTTTTCGTTTAAACTTTATAAAATGATTTGATATATTTTTGCGTTAAATTTGATTTTGAAATGTGTTATTAATAGTTGTAATATTTTATATAAATTAATGTAATTTATGAGGGAAAATTTCATAAAATCGAACATCGCACAGGCACTATCTAGTTAATTATAAATCTAATCTAATCTATCTAATATCTAATATCTAATCATCATCATCATCATACATCAACTAATCAAAAAACACTTTGCCAAGCGTCACACTTATAACGCTAATAGGTTGTTCCGGAACTAATCTCTTTATTTTCTCTAATGCAATTCAAATTATCAATGAAAAGTTCTATTTAAAGTGTTTTTAATTGTAATAGAATATTTGACATTGACATAGACTCTACAAATTCATATTCGTATTAATATTAATAATGTCGTTTTTAGCTTTATAAGAGAATAATTCATAAATTGATGTAAGACTAATCAATGTTAGGCAATTTTTTTAACCACTTACCACTGTACCCCCTTCACATTCCTTAATGTAAGAGTTTACAAAAGAAGGCTAATAAAGCTTAAGTAGTACTCATTACTAGTATACATTGTAAGTAACACATGCAATCTAATTTTAACTTAAATTCACAACACAAGAGTCATCATATATGGTATGATTATAGATTCTTCAACTTCTACTACTTTTAATGGTCATCAAAAACATACGTTCACTAATTTATGTAATTCTTTTCACACTACGTACAACATAATTTGCTTTTAGTGGGAATATTTAGCGACATTTAATTTTGAATGTCCACTAATTCAAATTTTTATATATGGATACAAATCCACAATTAGTCTTTACATGATACAAATCCTTGTGTAAGACGTTTTTAGCGTAAAATGCTTTATAGTCCAACTTATACAATTATCAAAATATGTGCTCTTTATTATGAAGTCGTTTCACCAAGACAAGAGTAGTCTTTACCTGAGGAGTGTATTTTTTACTATGATAAAATCTAAGACGTTCATTTATATACTAAACTGTATTTGGCAACATAAAAAGGTCGGGAATAATAGAGTCAAAAAAATACTTCCTTCGTTCCATAATACTGGCTACATTTTCCATTTTGAGAAATTTCATGAAGTATTACTTACTACATTTTCTTTTTAGTAAAAAATCAATCATTTAAAGTTATACCTACTCCTATTTTTATCCTACTCTATATCTAAATAATCCTATTTTTCTTTTTCATTTTTCAACAAATAATATTAAAAAATTTCAAAAAGCAACTTTCCACCTATTGCTCATCATTGCACAGTAACTTCTTAATCTTTGTACCCATGCAATGGTAGCAAGTGAATCGGAACGGAGGAAGTATTTGGATGTTGTCAAGAGTGATAATTATAGAAAAACTTTAACTCCATTTGTTGAATACTTCTATAATTTTTGCTATGATTCAATTTTATTTTAATTTATATGATACTAACATTATCATAATTTAAAGGGAAAAGTGTCAAAAAGTACCTAATAAATTTATTTTTTTCAAAAAAGTACCTAATAAAAAAAATTTTTCAAAAAAATACCTAACAAAAATTTTTCTTTTCAAAGGAGTACCAACTAACGGTTTGGGTTAAGTTTTCTGTTATCTTTTTTTGTACATCTTTAAAAAGTACCTAATAAAAATTTTCTTTTCAAAAAAGTACCTAATAAAATTTGTTTTTCAAAAAAATACCAATAACACAATATAATTATCCAATACAATCACAATATAATATATAACTCTAAAAACATCATCCATAAACAAGTTCACACATCACCCAATACAAACACAACATAAGAACATCATCCAACACAAACCTAGAGTACCAAGTAACTGTTGGTGTTAAGTTGACCGTTTATTAAAAAAACATTTATCAGGTACTTTTTGACACTTTTTCATTATTATTATTATTATTATTATTATTATTATTATTATTATTATTATTGAATTTGTATTGGATAATGTGTGAACTTTTTATAGATAATATTTTTAGAGTTATTATATACTACCTCCTATTCAGCAAGATTGTCCCATTTGACTTTTGGCACTATTCATTCATCACTCTTAATTTGTATTTTACTCTTAATCTATAAGTTAAAACATAGTCATGTGGGATCTTGTTTGATTCGTCTCAATACAACGATTATTAATATCAAATTTTTATAATTTTTAATTAACAATAATTGGAGATATTAAGGGTTAAAATGTTGCCTCGGCATGTGTGAAAAGTCAAATGGGACAATCTTGGTGAATAGGAGGGAGTATTATATTGTGTTTGTATTGGATAATTTTGTTGTGTTTTTTGTACTTTTTTGAAAAGAAAATTTTTATTAGGTACTTTTTTGAAAATAAATTTTTTATTAGGTACTTTTTAAAGATGGACAAAAAAAGATAACGGAAAACTTAACCCCAACCGTTAGTTGGTACTCTTTTGAAAAGAAAAATTTTTGTTAGGTATTTTTTTGAAAATATTTTTTTTTAGGTACTTTTTTGGAAAAAAAATTTTATTAGGTACTTTTTGACACTTTTCCCTAATTTAAATAGTTTTTATATAGTAAATAATTTGATCATATATCGACTATTTGTCCCGTTAGTTTCAAATCCACACTTCGCCGCTACTCGTATTTTTGTTTGTTTTTGTTTTGGAAATGCAAGAGTAACCCTTCTTTAGTTCCACAGGAATAAATAGAAGTACTCATATATCTTTCCGGTAAACCTCCGACTTAAACCTCAACTGAAAAACCATGGCAACTCAAGAGGAAACTAAACTCCACTCATTTCTCCAATGGCTTCAGGTAATATCCCTTTTCTATATCTCGTTATTTCTCTCCAATTACGCTATCTTCATTTCTATTTGTAATTTGAAACAACTAATAAACCCCATTTATTTGAAACAACCTAGGTAAATGGAGTGGAGCTGCGTGGTTGTGAGATCAAATATTGCGATTCCAATAAAGGCTTTGGTCTGTTTTCCACCTCCTCTGCTTCTGATGGTCAGTTATCCCATATCTGGGCAGTTTTTGTTTTTTTGTTTTGTCACTTAAAAAGGTAATTTTTTGATAATCAAGTTGAAATAACAACTAACATTCCATTACCCCAAATCCCCAATGGGTCCCATCTAGACCGACATTTAGGAGGATCGGATGTACACATAAGAAATTGTTTCCGATTGATCTTTGGTAGCAAACGTCATGATTTTTGAATTAGAATGTTTTAAGTTTGACAATTTTATGTGATTGTGATATATTGGCTTTGAATTATAAGCAGAAGTGTTGCTGGTTGTGCCACTGAATCTGGCTATAACTCCAATGAGAGTTTTGGATGATCCTTTGATGGGACCCATATGTAGAGCTATGCTCAAAGAAGGTGAAGTGGATGATAGGTTCTTGATCATACTATTCCTGATAGTGGAGCGCCTACGTAGTAAATCTTCGTGGAAACCGTATGCTTAAGCCTTGCTCTGATTGGAATTTGCCCCTTGGTTGTCATGATTCTTTGTTGACTTTTATGGGTACTTGATTATTTACAGGTACCTTGATATGATTCCTCGTTCCTTTGGAAGCCCACTTTGGTTCACTGATAGTGAGTTCCAAGAATTGAAGGGAACTACTATTTACCAGGCCACCATATTGCAAGTAAGAAAATATGGCTGTTAATTGAAGTGTATATGCATTGAATTTTGATCTTACATTCCTGTTGTGATTCAAGTGAACTTTTGTTTACTAGTATTTGTGGTTATATTTGATATTCATTAAAATTGAGTAACTACGTACTACGCAGACATCAACTCTACCTCCTTGTATATATTTTCTTGCATCCTGAAGTAAATGTTCCGTTTTTAATCATATATCTTGCATTTGAATCTTCACAATTTTATTGGGTGAGAGAGCACTTGGTCTTTGTCTCAATGTTTTCAAAAGATTCTTGAAGACTTTGAATTTGTTGCGTTTTTATTTTCCATGAACTTTTAAATTATGATATGAGGATCATGGATTTATGATGACTGATCGTTGTCATGGCAAACCTAGACAATCTTCTTTTGCCATCCCTATATAAGATAGGTGATTTGTTAGGTAGTTCTTACGGCCCTTTTGGTAATCGGTACTAAAATGTGGGAATGGTAATGGAAAGTTAGTGTAGTTTTGGTAGAAATATCTGTTGACATGTTTAATGGTCATTGTTACACTCCTTCAATTCAACAATCTCATTTTCTTCACAAAATTCATTCCAATGCATTACCATTTAAACATGTGGTATTAGGTGGTAATGGAAAATTGTAAAGAAAAAAACTTTTTATGATCAAACTTTCATTACCATGGGAATGACATTACCAAACGGGCCATTAAGGTATGAAGACAGGATTTTGTTTGAAACAAAGTTTATCTTTGTTGTTGTGAAGATAGGTTTATCAAAGGATATGAATCTTTTGAGTTTCTGCACTGATAATTTCTGTTTTCACTGGGTTTGGGATTTTAAATCATAGCACATAAATTTGGCTGACTCTAGCTTTTTTAATTGAAGATTAATGTGCACATTTTTTAATTTAGTTAGGGTTTCTGTTCTTCACAACTTTGTTATATCTTTACTGGAGAGTTATGAGACTTGTATTGCAGAAGAAAAGTTTGCATGCTGTTTTTGAGGATAAGGTGAAAGATCTGGTGAAGCAACTCCTAATTCTTGATGGAGAATCAGAAAGGTCAGTGTTGCAGGGTTTACAAGCTGTACTCATAATAGGGCTACTATTGCCAAATAAATGCTTTTTTCTCTAGCTAAACTAGGAGACACTGCAATAGGCTGTAGGCGCGCCTTGCATGATTTTAGGTACAATTGTATATGAATAAAATTTTCAACAAAAATTACTGGAGTTTTACAATGGAATGTTCCTAAAAGAATCCCTCTCCACAAAGATTGATAAGTATGGCTTGGTATATTCCAAAATAAATTTCACATTTGTGATTATGATCCTTTGGATTCATGAAAGTGTATTTTTTTTCATCATACATTTGGACATTTGGTATCATGTAAATACATAAAAAGGGAGGGTGGAATATATTTAGTTATTGACAACAAGTTACGAGTGTTTGAGCGAATCTATGCACTTGTTACATAATATTTGGACTTAATCAGCAACATGATTATTGTTAGATATTATGTCATATATGAATGAGAACCTAATTGCGGAAAGGAGACTGCTTGACTTATTTATGGTCCTTATTACTCCTTTTTAAAAAGAAGCTTCGTGATGTTGCTTACTCGTAATTTTTGCTCTATCTAATGGCTAAGCTGACTTCTTGTTTGGAAACTTGGTGTCTATTAAGCATAGACTATCGACTAATTATTTGCTTTTTGGATGAGTATCCTGTACAAAATTAATATTCTTCTGTGCTTCATGCCTTGTAATTACGATGGTGTATTACGGGTATTGTCTTTTAAGTCGTATTAGCTCATAAATAGCTTCTTAAATGTGTTTTTTTTTTCTGCATGTATTTCCAGTGAGGTTGCTTTTGAAGACTTTCTATGGTAAGTAAAAATAAGTCTTTTCTTTATCAAAAGTAATACTCATTAATGTTTCAAAGCTGACTTTAGCTTTTTATTTCTTTTCGTAGATAGTATTCTAGGCTGTTAAATGTCCCGCTGTTAATATATAATTGAATATATATGTAATTATTTACTTATGGATCACTCATGCAGGGCTAATTCTGTCTTTTGGACTCGTGCTTTGAATATTCCTCTTCCTCGAACTTTTGTATTCCCTGAAGGTGAACAAGGGACCAGTGATCACTTGTCTAATTTGAGCTGTGATAAGAGTGACACAGGTCTTCATCTTTTTGATAGTGTACTACATAGTATTTTATTTAAACAATTAATAGAATCTGTCCAAAAAGTCGAATTTCTATTGACTTCTATTTTCTTCCCACTCATTAAAACTGATGTTTAAGGGTTATTATTTTGTTGATTTTAATGAACATCGTGGGTGAATTTATCATATTTAGTCTACTGTTCACTTCTTTACATTCTATGCAAAAGCTACTGACTAAAATCTTTTGATTTCAAGAGAACATGCAATAGTGGGTTGCTTTACTTTCCTTTAGGTATATCATTCTGTTGAATTCTTTCCCCCTTGGTTGAAGTTGTATAATTAACATTTTTCAGAATGCGAGAAACCTATTGTTAGCAACGTTGTTAATGGCGTCTTGAACTTTGTAGAAGCAGAGACTCTGTGGGTTGAGGGGCTTGTTCCAGGAATTGATTTCTGCAACCATGGTAGGTGTTTGTTGCCGTCTTTCTTCTACGCTCTTCCAATTATATAATCCATTTCGGTCATTCCACTAAATTATTGAGTTATTTTTATTCATTATCTTGGGTTGCCCTTGTACCTTCATTATATGATTGGAGATATTTGTTGACTACTAGAAAGAAATAGTGAGTAGATATTTGTTTCAATTTAATTATACTATGCTACAAGTCATAATAAAGACTGCTGTATCCTGATAGATAATCTTGGTTCATTTATCCTAGACTCGATTTTTGGTAATAACTAAGATGATAAATTAATATATCAAATTAGAAAACCATTTTGTATTTTCCTTCATTTCTTCTCTATCTTGTATGATCATTATTGGATAGAGGTTCGACACTCCTACCTGAGCAAGTGAGGATAATCACTGTTTTGATGCTAACTTGTCCTACCTTGTGGCAGTTAGTCCGTAAATAATGTTTCAGATCTTCTTTGATAAATTATTTCGTAGGCTCTAGGAAAATACAAAGTATTTCCTGTTGATGTTAATGACTATCTACCTGCTTTTGTGGGGGTGCAGAATGGATTAGTTTTTGCTAGACCGTAGGTGTTTGATGAACATTCTTATGAGAGGAGCTAGAAATACCTATACGTGTAGTTAAATTAAGTGGCTTAAACAGAAGTCTACGTTAGGTGTTTTGTAAAATTGATGCATAAATGGATGGTTCGGAACTTGGTGGTTCTGGTTGCATTTTACAACTGACAAGGTTTCTGTTTTTCAGCTTTAAAGGCTGCTGCAACATGGGAAGTTGATAGCACTGGCTCGGCCACTGGAGTTCCCTTTTCTATGTATCTTCAGTCTGGTAGAGTATATTGATTTTTTTTATTGACCTCATGACTATGCGCTTCTGTCACGCTTTGCATTTATTTTGTTTGTCATCTGATGGTTCCTCACTTCCTTTTTCACATGCATAGTGAATCAGGGTCCTCGGGGAATTGAGAAAGAGGTAACGATCAGCTACGGTAACAAAGGGAATGAGGTAATTCTTGTAATATATGTATTCTTTTCTCATGTTTGCACCAAATATGGAATCTTGCTAAAGAAAGCATTTTTTACTGGAGATCTTTACTACTTTGATATCAGTATTCATGATGTTGAAAGTATCCCCGACTCCCCCGTTGGTCATATAGGAAAACTAGGGTTGCTATGTTTTCCATAGCAGTTTGGTGTGTCTGCTCAACAGTGAGGTGATTGCTATTTTCTGATTTGCAATTGGTGCAGGAGCTGCTTTATCTCTATGGATTTGTCATTGAAGACAATCCGGATGATTTTCTGATGGTAAAACTTGTCTGGCTTTCTATATTGTAATGTTTATTACTGAGTTATAATATTACCACTATTTTTAACTATTCTAAACACCTTTGACATATTGATAGGAATCGGGATAGATAAATAAAACACAACCACTTTTGAATTTGACGTCAATGGCAATGGCATTAACCCAAATTGACGTTCATTTCGAATCTCAATGAGAAAACTCATTCATGTTAGGTTAAATACACCTTTGAACTCATCTTTCTAAAATAAACTGTCTCACAATAATCACTACCCTAATGCTTCATATAGCTAGACTGTAAAAGTTCTAGACCAAACTTTATGGATGATTCTAGAATCATATCACTCTTTCCATCTTGAAAAGATTCTTCCTGAATATAATAAAATTTTAGTAACATAATCTCAATAAAAACTTATTGCTTTGTATTGGAACAAGCCACTAAATACGCAATTCTTTTCTCTCTTTCTTTTGCTTCTTAAACAAAAGAAAGGATCTCATTTAAATTCTTACCCTGAAAAACAAAACAACTTCTTTCCATGTCTATCCCCTTTATTCTCACATGTCATCTTGAGCACAAATTTCATCTTGTGTCGCACTAGTAAAAAGTTGCAGTAGTAGTAGAATTCAGAGTAAGAGATGAAAACATATGCACAAGTAGTAGCAGGCAGAGGAAGAGATGCAAACATATGCACTTTGCTATCAACTATTACTCTTATTCACCATTTCCATATTTTTCTCCTCTCGCTTTAACCCGCAGTATCCCAAGAGCTATAGTTTTGTGTAGGCGTGCGACATGACACAAGTCCTACAATCAAAAAAGAACTAATGGTAAATGTAACCACAAGTTGACGAGTCACCCTGACAACGTCATATGAAGGCTAGACTCTTCTAGAGATTCCATTCCAAGTGTCTCCACCAAATAATTAGAATCAATACTAGCTCTTGAATTATCATCAATGGTGAAACTGCTACTTCGATAATGTATTTGACATCTCTAATGAATTTTTCAATGAATATGATGGTGCGTCCACATCTCCATGGTCTTAATTGTAATACTTATATATACTGAACTTTGCAACTTATTTTTTATGAACATGAAGTATCATAAGTACTCAATAGTAACTCTGAGTAAGGTGGTAACTAAGTTAATTTTTGAATTTCAAAGTAAGCATTTGCAACTGTTTGTGTTTGGCCAATTCCAACAAGGCAACAACAATATAAAAATTTAACAAACATTACGGCCTTAGTAATTACTAACTAAATATAAGGCACTTGCTCAAATCTTGGCAACAAGTTGGTTAATTAAAGCAGTTGATGATGAGTTCAATTGGAGCAAGAAGATTAAAACGTACTCACATGAGTTGTGACTTGTGAACAAAAATAAGACTCTAATCTCAAGATCTCAACTGAAATTGCCTTTGTCGTGTCATAGAAGTATCCAGATGTATGTCTTCTAAACTTGAGCAACACGATTTGCAAATCAGCAAATCAATTTCCATGTGAAATTCACTTGCATACGATCTATTATCGTAACCAAATTTCAGCAACAATGGACAAAATGTTTCAATTTTATGGAGAGCAAAAAATGTAATTGGGGGCTTTCTTTTTGTTTTTAATAATATTTTTCACTAAGAAAGTCACAGTGATTTCCAGAAGGATTTACTAACCTAAGCTTTTTATAGCACTTGATAGCAATCGGGAAATGGGATGGATGAATCACACCAGAAAACGTAATTTTAAATAATAATATCATAAATTATAATAACTACAATACTAATGTTTTATTAATTATGTACCTAATTAAAAATTTATAACATTTTTGGTGTCAAATTAAAATTGATAAACTAATGATTAGTTAATAACCCAAAAGAGACTGAGGCACCAACCAATGGTCATATTTGGAACCTTTTCAGGCCCAATTATTAGCTATATGTTTGCTGTATTTAACATAAGATACACTTGTAAGTTGATCATGAGAAGAATATAGTGATTAACAGAATGCACATACAGGTGCATTATCCAGCAGAGGCTGTGCAAAGTGTTCCATTTTCAGACTCCAAAACACAACTTCTTCAAGCGCAGGTCAAAATTTTGTTGCTTCTTCACCATGCTGCCTCTTGTTAATCTTTTGATGCTGCTTATTACATTAACCTATGCTACCTACTATGTATGGGCTCACTATCATGCTTTGATTTCACAGAAGGCTGAGTTAAGGTGTCTGCTTCCAAAACGCTTGCTAGATCGTGGTTTTTTCCCTTCCTTATCCGCTGGAAGCAAGAGCATTGAGGAACGCCCCTCGAATAAGATCCCCAATTACAGTTGGAGTGGCCAGCGGAAGATTCCTTCATATGTGGATAAACTTGTTTTTCCTGAGGAATTTTTGACTTCCTTGCGAACTATAGCTATGCAGGAGAATGAGCTTTTCAAAGTGCAATCATTACTTGAAGAGGTTCATTGTTACAAAAACTCTTTTTTATTCATTTATTGTCTTGTTTTCTTCAATTGCATTGACGTAGTTTTATTGTTTGACAATTCTGTTGATTTTATGATTACTAATCTTTTTTTATTGTGTAACGGGAGCCTTCATGGTGACTGTATGATTACTAATTTTTAGGATAAGTACTTTACTTTCATGATTGAAATTTGCAGTCGTATGATCATGCCATTTTTTATTTTGTACTCCCTCCTATTCTCCACATGTGTCCCATTTGCTTTTTGGATACTGTTCATCACTTACTCTTAATTTGCATTTTATTTTTAATCTATAAGTTAAAATATAGTTAAGTGGGATCTTGTTTGATTCGTCTCAATGCAAGGATTTTTTATATCAACTTTCCATAATTTTTAATTATGCACAATTAGAGATAATAAAAATTGAATAAGTGCATTGGATAGAGTGCATAAAGCAAATGGGACACTTATGGTGAATAGGAGGGAGTATTTGAGTACAATTGTGGTTTCATACACCCTTTTAAGATATGCATGGATTGATTCCAATAAGTATTTCCTTATGTATATAGCTTGTTGGGAATGAAGGAGAGAGGGAACTATCAGATGGTGAGGTTCGAGCAGCTGTATGGGAGGCATGTGGTGACGCTGGAGCTTTCCAGCTTCTCGTTGATATGCTCAATACAAAGTTAGTTCACATTATTTCCTCCTTCCTTGACTGTTTTGACCCGTAATTCATGTTTATTTTGATTGTGTTTTTGAATCTCATTTGTAGTTTATATGAAACCCATCAAAAGAATTTCTCCCTTGACCCCTTCTCCTGCCTTATATTGTACAAAACTGTCCTTATCATCAACTAAGTGATTTATGTAGACAGTCTTTAGAAATTCGAGTTTTGATAAAATACTGTGTATTCAAGTGCTCTTTTATTTTAATTTTGAGGTGATCAAGGACAATAAGAAGTTTCTGATATGTTTTCGAATCTCCGGTTGTACTAGATTGATAGATCTTGAAGAGGGCTCTGGCACCGAAGAATCAGACTCTGAGCTACTTAACAAGACTTACGTTCAAGATAGCCCTGCTCACCCCATTAGGTATAGCCCTCTGGTTTGTTCTCATCATAGTGGGGCCAAAAATCATAATCCTTTGGTATTGTCTTATGATGAACTTATTCATTCAATCATGGACACATCTTATTTATGTTTGTTGTTGATGATGTTTTCTACTAAAGATTAATCGAAAACAACCTTTTTGTTATTTCTAATAAAAATAAGATTGGGTGCATCCAATCTCTCAAAACCCATTGGTGGGAGTCTTTTGATGACATTGGGGGTAGTAAAATAGGCGATAATTCTGCTTTTATTGGCCATTGTAGTGCGGACAAAGAAGATTCTAGTGTTGGTGAGGCGATAAGCAAAAATAGGTGGGCGAGTATAGTATATCGACGAGGACAAAAGCAACTAGCTCGTTTGTTTCTACGAGAAGCCGAACAAGCTTTGCAATTATGCTTGGCAGAGGAGTGCTAGAACTTATGCATCCCTTTTCGTCCAGTAAGTTTCCCGGTTTCTCATTGAGTGCTACAAGGTCAGAGTTATTCGATGTATGTATATTTTTTGTGTGCCTAGGGCATATTTGGCGTCCTAGTTTAAATAGTTATAAATTGATTTAATCTGACTAAAAAGCTAATTTATTAAAAAAATATTATTAATCGATAAAGTAACAGTTAAGTAATATTTAGTGGTTCAAGCTTGTAACCTTTTGAAATTAAAAGTAGAATTTTAATATTTTCTCGACAAATTACTTGCAACGACTAATATAAGAGCTAAACAATAATAGACGTTTACTTTTTCTATATTTATCATTGTACAACTACAACCACACAAATTAACAACACATTATTTCGATTACTTCGTAGGTATCTTGTATTCTTGTGATGAACAAGCCATTAATAATCTAATCAAGAATCACATTATTTACTTGCATCCTTATTTTGAAACAAAACCTCTTTTCACCTAAGACAAAACCTCAAGATGTGCTTTTGGAGAGAAACAAAAGTCCAGGTAAATTGTTTCGAAAATAAATCAATCTTACAAATGTTAAATGCTTTTATAGATAGGGAAACATGAAGAGATTATAAGCACGTAAACGAGATTACTAGCACTAATAACCTACTACAATATCCTATGAATTGAAATTGGTATGAACCTCAGAGAAGAAAATTAAAACTAAACAAGAACAAACAGAATTTAGGGGAAAACGCTAAAAGTTTCGAGTACTCAGCACACTCCAAACAGACTTAGCTTTGTATTAATTTCTTTTTTCATGATTATAGCATTAAAGCACCTCATTATTTATAATAGATAAAACTACTGCCCTCTCATACAAGTAAATATTTCATTCCCTCTATACCCTTGCATAGTTCTGTTATGGCTCATTAATTTCAATAACAGAAAGATTCCTTTCTACTGACACCTAAGCATTAATTAGGAAAGTTATCTGGAGTTAAAATAACCGTAACTTCCAAAAACCCTAAGGAAAAAGCTACGTATTGCACTCCAGAGTCCAAAACTGACTCGACTTTC
Source organism: Amaranthus palmeri (assembly GCA_019776075.1). Classification (NCBI taxonomy): domain Eukaryota; kingdom Viridiplantae; phylum Streptophyta; class Magnoliopsida; order Caryophyllales; family Amaranthaceae; genus Amaranthus; species Amaranthus palmeri. The sequence continues at coordinate 211,369 of JAAKBH010000355.1, read as the reverse complement.
CTTTGAGCCAACTTAAAGCCAAGTCGACTTTAGTTTCTGGAACAAACGATTTTTCCGGAAGTTGGCTTTTCCTGGGTAACCCCTAGGGCTGAGTCGGCTTTAGTTGCTCAAATATTGATTCCAGCGTTAAAAGCCAAATTGGCTTTTGAGGTGTTTGACAATTGGTTGTTGGTTTTTGCATGTTGGCTTTTTTAGCTGGCTTGTTTAATTAGCTTGAAATATTGACTTCTAAGTCGTTTTAGAAATTTCGGTGGCCTAGGGCGAAGACGTAAAAATAGGGCCCTAATTCACATATAATATTTTAAAATAAGAAAAAAATTAGGTAGGCAAACATATACGTATTTTACTATGCATAATAATCTTTAAAAACATGAAATTTCATTTTGATAAAACATTGAAATCAAAGCCTATGCGTTCAAGTGAAAATATTTCTACGAGCCTTTTTAGATGCAAAGTCACTAATAATAATTTCTACATTAATATGTTCTAACATATTTTTCTCAATACATAAAGTAGAAAGTAGAATATAAAAAGAGGATTATATATAAATAGTTGAATTCCTATTGATAATTGAAGGATAAAATTACCGTTTATCATAATCACGAAGGAGGAGGAATTAATGCTAAAAGTTGAATTGAGAATTGAGATACATTTTGAAGAACAAATCACCTATAAAAGTGGATAAAATTGAATTGATGATAGTTTTTTTTGGTTATATAAAATTCACTTAGAACAGTGAATATTTTGGGAGAGGGAGAAGGTTGAATAGTGGCGTTTGAAATTCTTCTGAACTCCTTTTGCTAGTTGTTTAATACGCTTCTTCCTTTTTTCTTTTATTTTTTTATTTTTTTTCACAAACAATTATTTTGGGAATTTGGATCCTTTATTAAATCTGAAGATGGACTTTTAGTTTAGGGGCTTAGGGCGATTGCCCCAGTTGCTCTGCCCTTGCTACAGCTCTGATTGACTTTTTTTGTTGGCTTTTAAACTAGCTGAAAAAGCTAGATGTTTGTAGAGATATTTGGTAAATTTAGATATTAATTGTTAGTTGTTTATTAGAGAAAAATGATTCAATATGTCGAAAGTCAATTGAAAAAGCTAATTAGAATAACTTTTGATTTTAGCTTAAAAGCCTACTTTTTTGCTTGGCTTAAAAGCTTTTTACCAAACATTTATTGGCTATTTGACCAACCAATAAGTAAAAGACAAAAAGCCAACCAAAAACCCAAGTATAAAGCCATAAACCAAACACCCAAATCACTACAAAATACATTTTGCTTTGTTTTGAGTTTACTTTGGACATAGTAGTTACCCTTTTGTCCTAACTTTGCCATGAGCCTTCCACTTATTATACTTAAATATTAATATAATTATCATACTTTAAACTTATACACCTTTATACTCTTAAATCATCCAAAACAAATAACAAAATCTATAAACCTTATATTAACTAAATCTGAGCTTCTTTTTAAAAATTAGTATATCAGCAAATGTAAAAGAACAAATGAGAAACCTGAAATGAAACAGAGATTAATATATTTCTAAAACTCTGATCATAATTTTCATGAACATCAAAGTGGAGTAATTATAATAAATATGCATCTGAATTAGTTATGACATAATTTACATATTTTTATGGTTCCTCTAATCCAGCCACATTCCTAAGACTCCATCCAATAGCATAAGCAACAGCAGCAGCAATGGCACCATTTGAAATGGTCATAAGAGCCGATAGAGCATAGCTTCCACCCGAGATCTTTGCCTTAGCAAGGCCCAGAAGAGCCAGGGCCAACACTGACAGAATGCATGCTCCCATGAATTTGATTTTGTCGTCGTCCGTGAAAGGAATGAGGATGATGAAGGACAGAAGTGGAGCACATCCAAACAGTAAGAATGAAGTGAAGGTGACTAAGCCACTCTTCCATGGTTTGTCTTCTTTATCTGGTGGTAATAAACCCTTTTGTCCCATCATTTTCTCATCTACCATTATGTCTTTGTACTTTGAGAATATGTCCACCACCTATTTACATACAACCCCATACACAAATGTTAGAGAAAGTTGACCTTATGATGAAATTGAACGTTTTTTGTAACTTAAAAGGTGGCGATACGGTGATATAGCCAACACCCCATTTTAACCCCATTTTTTTAATTTTTGATTGTCTCGATGTCATGTTTGTTAAGGTGGAGGCTGTAGTTGGTAATAAACCAAGTTTGCGGCTGTTTATTTGAAATTGAGTAAGCATAGAGACTGTAGTTGGTAAATGATCCAAAACATGATGATAAACTTTAATCATTTTTATGTATTTTTCATTATCGCTTAATAATACCACCTCTCCCAATGTTATTGCATTTCTATTACTGTTTATTACCACCTACCAAATGGACCATTACAGAATCACGAAGAACAAGAGAGCGGTCCACTTTAGGGAAGATCATATTTCTAACAAAATTTATCCTCCTTTTTTTTTGTTGTTCAAACACCTTTCCTAACATAGTTTAATGAATTCGATCTACATTACCTACAAGAAGAATTAATTCCCGTTTTTCCTTGCTCTTAGGAAATCTATACGAAATCTCTAGCCTATCCCGAATAAAATAATGTTAGAAAGGGTAATAAATAAGAAGTGTTAGGATTACCGTGGTAGCATCATTAGGATCCATCCCAAGCTCTCGATATCGTTGGATCAAGTTCCGAATCTGGGAATCAGGAAGATGATCAACTTCCCATTGAGTAACATCTCTTTCTTTAAAAGCCATTTCTTTTTCAGTAGAACTACTCAAAAAATCACCAAATCCCATGGAAATACCATCCGCCACAAGATTAGCAAAACCCAAAACAAGTACATCCACAGAAGTCATTCTACCACCACTGCCTGTGATTGAAGATATAAGTGAAAAGCAGGTAACAATAGCATCCAACCCTCCATACACAACACTCTTTGCATTCTCTCCCTTCCATGATGGGCTTTTGGGTTTGGGCCTTATTCGGCCTCCTAGCCCTGCTTCTAGCACATCATCATCATCATCTGGTCTTCTTCTTCTGAACATTGGGTTGTTTTCTTCCTTAATTTCTGGGTTTAATAAGCTGGTTTTGTCAATACTTGTGTAGGTAGAGATTATATTATTGTTGTTATCTCTGTTTTTTCCAGACATTTTTTATGGATATGGATATGGATATAGAATATGGATGGAATTTATTTAGTGTTTTTATAAAGAGTTATTTTGATGAGAGACTGTCTTAATAAAATAATATTAAAGAAGAAATTTAGGTAGAAAATAAGCTATTTAACCCATATATAAATTGAGTTGGTTGTTGATTTCTTCTCGTACGTTTTATAAAAAGTAGTGTAAAAATAAAAAATGGAGGGTGGAAAGTGAAGGATTAATTGGATGAATAGGTGTCAGCATGCATGTAATAATGCATGGATACGTGTCTTCAACCCTCCCTTAATTATTGTTTCAACACTAAATTTGTTACCGCTCCTCCTTTATTCCCTTTATTTTTTATTGGGAGGTGGTTAGAAAATCTATAAAAATTTAGAAAAAAAAATAAATGCTTATTATAAGTGATGAAAAATTAAAAAACTATGAAAAAAGTTGAAAAACGTTTTGATCACTAGGATGACTTTAACTAGAAATTAAAAAACCAAAAGACAATCATTAGACGACTGGTCAAACTTACTAACTAACTGCGAAGAGAAAAGATCAAAAAAAAAAAAAAGTTAAGAGGTTTGTTTGTAGTTAGTTAGTGCAAACAAGGGGGATTATTGGTCAAACTTGGTCAAAAATTGTCTGTTGTGGGCCATTAACATTTAAATTTAACAAAAGTCAGCTCAATCGGCCGCTATTAGAAAGATCGGCCGATTATTTGGCTGATTTTTGTTGACTCATCCTTAGTAATGACCCTGTTTGACCAAGGATCCCCTTTCATCATCATCATCATCATACCTAGTGTATCCCGCTCATAGAAAACTATGATTAGGGTCTGAGGAGGGACAAATGATGGCAGCTCATACCCATAAAGAAAAGTGCGATCAAAGAGTCTTTCGGCTCGAGAAGGATTTTCAACGGAGAGAAACCTGCAATTTACAAATAATACATACATATAATTAAAAATAAATGTTAAAGAAAAGAAGAAGGTAAAGCGATAATTAAAGTCAAAGAACAATAACAAACGAAGATAATTACTTACTGTTTTCTTTTATGCCATGTTTTGGAACCATAATTTCATTTGAAAATTCGGAATTGGCTCAAATTTATTGTACAAATCAGAAATTTCCAAATTTGAATTTGGATCAAATTCCACCATCATCATAAATATATTAATTCAGAAACTTGAAATCCATAATTTAAAATGAAATACTTATTCTCAAACATTACATTAGGAAAATTTCACATGGTAGCATCAAACTTTTATTAAACACCAGTGGTAGCACTTTTGTAAGATTTTTTTCATATGGTAGCATCAGATTATACCTTATCTAAATGTCATAGTATTTTCTGTTAAATTCTTGTCAATTTCAGTTTAGTTTACTATTTTGACGTTTATACCTTTATTAAGTGTTGATTTGGGGCGGAGCAAAGATTTTGAAGTCCCTATTTATTTTATGATTTATTTTATATGGTGACCCTTCAATATATCAAAAGATAAAATCTCTTTACTTCAAGAATAATAATTCAAGACAAAGGCATGTAATGCAATATTATATTTTAAAATTATTTCAAATATTTAAAAAGTTTGACAAACAAATCACTTAAAAAGTGTTGTTCAAAACTGAGACTGAATGTAGCACCATTTGATATTTGATTGAGGCCCATTATTTTTGGGGGCCCTAGGCGGTTGGCTACCCGAAATATGCTAAGAACCAACCTTGGTGTTGATTGTTGTCTTTATAATGTGCCTTAAATCATTTTTTATGCTCTCAAATGTTTAATTCACCATTTTGACGTTTAATTCACCGTTTTAACATTTAATTCCTCAAAGCTCTCAAATGTCTAGATAATTTTGTTTTCATTCAAATTGTTGTCTTTATAATTTACTCTAGTTAAGTGCATTTGCATTTGTGTGTGAAATGTGCCTTTTGAATTTTATGATCGTAGTTAAGTACATTAAATGAACAGTATTGCTAATGTAATAGTACTTAAGGCACATTTTGTCAAACTGCAAACAATTTGATTGAAAACAAAATTGTTACAACAATTGGGATGGTTGATGAATTAAACAGTGAATTAAACATCAAAATGGTAAATTAAAAAATTTGAGAGCATAAACAACAACCACTTATTAAGCATGGAAAAAATGATGAATCAAATTGAAATTGACAAGAATTTAACGGAAAATGCTGTGACAGTTAGATAAGACATAAATAAAATGTTACCAAAAATCTTATAAAAGTGCTATCACCGTCATTTCATGAAAGTTGAATAACACCATTTAGAATTTCACAAAATATTAATCGTCCAAGTTCAAACACGGCAACAATAAGCCTAAAACCTGTGTACAAAAGTCAAGCACACCATATCCCATACAAACTCCAAATTAAATGTTATTGATTTCATTTTTCTCGATAAATCAAATGATAATTGAGATTCGTGATCTGCCAATTATTTTAAATAACTCTTTTAACTCAACTAGGGAATGTAAACTAAATCACTCCATCAAATAAGTAAATGGGTTATGAAATACACAAATTTTTATAAGAAACAGTTTCTTTAAAAGACCATCTGTAATTGGATGGGTCTATAATATATATATTTTAAAATATGTAAGCTAGAAAGTGGACATTTAAGATGCTGAAGTAGACATTAAAGATACGGTAAATATGCATTTAAGATAATATAAGTTGGCATTAATAATATAATAAGTAGACATTAATCTCTTAATGGACTGAACTTAAAATGCGTCTCTCATAGAGACGACCTTTCAAAAGACTAGCCGGATGAAATATAATACTCCCTCTTATTCATAGAGAATGGGGCATTTGGGTGAGGGACTACTGAATTGTGAGTTGAAGAAGACAAAGATTTAGTCAAATATAGAAGAAAGAAGGGTCTTTCAATGGGATTGTTATTAAAAAAGGGGTTTTAATGGTGGTGGTGGTGGTGTTGATGAAGGGGGAATGGAGGTGATTGTGGTGGTCAGAGAGAGGTTGGGGGAGAAGAGTTTAATTAAGAATAATTGGGTAATTAGGTTTAATTAACAAAATTAAGTGAAAGTCAAAGGTCATTGAGCATGGTCAACGGTCAATTAGCAGGTCATCCGGTGAAGTGGTTGTATCGATGTCGTGTTTTCCAAGTTGAAGGCTATTGTAGGTAAAAAACAAAGTTTGAGGCTGTTTATTTGAAATTAAGTAAACTTTAAAGCTGTTGTTGATAAATGATCCTAATATAATTATAGTATATCTTGTACTCCTATATTAGTACTTCATGCATGACCCATAAATCGTGGCGAAGCCAATAAGAAACTAAAAATTAATTTAGTTGAAAATTATTATTAATTGTGATTGTTATTATTATTAATATTATTTTCTTTGAAGAAGGAAAAAAATGGATTTCATTGATCAAACTAAGAAAAATAAAAAAAAAACAAAGCCATGGAAGCCAACTTTTTTTTACAAGCTGCATCAGTATGAAAATGGGATACACCTTTGAAGAAGGGTTGAACCATCTCACTCTTTATGTGCATAAAGGAGGAGGAGACACCATAGGACAAGCAAACAACTTAAACATTAAATAATTTCCTAAACCAAGTTTGAACTTTCTAGCGGGTACAAACTCATGAGCTGAATCCTCACTTCGTGGATAATACTCTTAGTAACAGCAGCAACAGTGCTCATACTCATCATCCAGACAGCTTCATTTCGGGTTTGTCATATCATGTAGGTAAGGTTGCATATACTGGTGAGGACCAGAGTCCTACAAAATCCAGGTCCCTTGCATTTCTTAGAAGCAAGTCTGTGCAGGTCATGTGGGATTCGAATAGTAAGCCATTGCTGATTCGAATAGTAAGCCATTGCTCCATAAAGTGCAAACACTACAGACTAAAGACACATTGGAAGAAGATGTGATCAATAGATTAAGGGCAACATTGCTCATAGGGCATACATTCTCAGTGGTGACACCCATTTGGACTAGTTTATCTCTAGTTTGGAGGCATCTAGACATAGCAAGCCAGAGAATAAAGTGCTTTCTAGGGATCGAGGCTCGATTCCAAACACGCTTATCCTATCGAACTCTAGGGGATGTATCAAGGTAGTGTACATAAACCTCATGCATCTGGTATGTCGGCTTGCACATCCACTCGCTCAATATTACTATTATTACTATAATATAATCATTTGATGTGAAGTATTTGTGAAACTTGGTTAATTGGCAGAGTAATAACCCAGTAAGGCAGTAATTATGTGAAGTATGATCTAATCATCCAAGTCATATACAATTAAGAGTAATACTCCTACTTTATAACAATCTGATCAACATATGAATTTGACGATATAATCACTTGATTACTGAACAATTTCAAGTAATAAATACTTCTACAATCTAATTTCATTTCTATAGATAGACTACTTGCTCTCATGCCATTTAATTATATTTACCGGATTCGATAATTATTTTCAGACCCCCTGACTTCGTTCTTGATCATCCTCACTAATCAATCTGTTCATTTCCTCGTCTGTGGATGTTCTGTCAACCTTATGAGTAACGATGGGTAATGCGACCCTTTTCTGGGGTTTGTTGTCGGGCAAAAGCTTCATTACAATTCCCATGGCAATCAACAACAGCCCTGTTCCGTGCTGCTCAGTTAAAGGCTTTGTGAAGAGCAAGTACGATAACAGCAGAGTTACCGCCTTTCTTGCTGTCGTCACCTGATAATCCAATACACAAATTGATTAGTATACGATCATCATTACAAGATTATACTAGTTACTATTCGGGATCTCTTATCCAATAGACCACCCATATAATTTCTCGACACATAAAGATAGGAGATGGATGTTAGTAGTGTCAGAGCATATAACATGTTCTGAGACCTCAACCATCAGCTTAAACTTTTGGTAAAGTTGAGTTGGTTCCTTGACAATTAGACACTTTTCTCATTGGCACTCGGTCATGTTCCCGGATCTAACATAAGTACCCGAGTTGGGCTAATTTAGCAAAATTGTGTTACAATAATGATAACGTTAGGTCGTTGGAAATGAATCAATTGCATAGATTCCTCATTGAGACATGACAGAGAGTTGAAGCAGCTAAAAAAGCTGGTGAAAAATGGACATAAATACATACCATGGCTGTGGTAGCAGCACCAAACAGTGCAATGAGAGACAAGACAGAGACTTGACCAATAAAGGTAGCCATGGCTTCAAAAACCAACACACCATAAACATAGGGATGCTGCATTTTAAGTAAGGTGTGAGAGAAATGTGTCAAGCAAATCAGACAAATATAATCTGGCAAAAATGGTGGGGAAAAGTTTCACCTGATAACATGATTTCCACGCTCGGAATAATTCTCCTGTCAAAACCATGGGTGGTATCAACATTGGCAAGCCCACGACGGTTGAGCAAAACAACATCTCCATCTATTTTGCATAAAAAGTTAAAAAGACGGAAAAAGTAATCGTTAATCATGGATATCAACTCACATTTTTCTTATGAATTGAATTTTGTAGGAAGTGTAAGAAACACCTGAGTGGTTTCGGGATTCATGGTAAAGATTGCTTCTTGTAAATTTCCGAGGAAGGAGTCCATGATTAAAGCACCACTAATCATTACAACACCGATTATGCTGAAGTTTGGAGATGTTTGTGCATCTGCCAAAGTGAAGAGGATTAAACCCACCACCAAGAGCAATGCCGATACATATTCAGATGGCGGGTATTTCCTTCTTAATCCCGGGATGAATGCCCCCATTATCATCACTGGTAAAACCTGTTAACGCCACATTTAACAAAATCAACGATCAACAATATAACAAAGACTTATAACCCGGAGATAAATTCACAAGATTCCCGGCAAAACATTGGTTTACGTGGCACGAATAGCAAAAAATGCAAAGCCAATGACGATCAATCACCATGTTAAACAGCATTTAGAAAACAACCAAAAATTAGCATATCTAAGATTTTTTTTTTTTTTTTTTTTTTGGAAATAGCATATCTAAGATTAAGATTAAGTACAGTATCAATGATTTTCTTATCAAATAATCCTCCACCTACCACTAATTCTAAAAAAATTAGTGCACCTATCACTAATTTTCTAATTATGAATTACATGCTCATAAAATTATTGGCTAAAAAATACACATAGAAATGGAATATTTTACTAAGCAATCAACTGACAATTAGTACTCAACTTATAGAAGTTAATCATAAACTTCCAACTACATTATCAAATTACATAATCTACCTCAATTTGGAGTAAATGACAATGACATTTAATAAAAAGCAATAACTTATGAGAATAGGCAAAACAAATGTCACTTATATAAGTATCATGCACATGGAGTTAAAGAAAATGGTTGAGTATCATTAATTTCCCAAAACAATGTTCAAATTGTTCAAAATTTCCAAATTATCACAACATATATTCAATTTCTCATGTCCTAACATAGAATCATCAATATTGTCATCATGGGTTTTAGCTAATCCTCTGATAGTGACATGTTACGAGAAGAAATATCAGTTTCAATAGCAAAATCAACAGAACAAATGACTACTTCGCTTCGATAAATCCAGAAAAACCCGAATCAATAAAACATACTCCCTCCTATTCACCACAAGTGTCCCATTTACTTTTAGAACACTATTCATCTCTTACTCTTGGTATTAATCCATAAATCTATATAAGTTAAAACATAGTCAAGTGGGATCTTATTTGATTCGTCTCAATGCCATGATTATTCATAGGAAAATTTGCCAAGAATAATCCCAACTATCATCCGTTGGCCAGAAATAATCCCAACTATTGATTATTTTTTAATAATCCCAACTATTGATAACGTTTGCTGAAAACAGTCCCATTTGTTTTGAAACCGGCTGTAGCAGGTTAAGTTATGTAATTTTTTTTTGGCTTTTTTTTAAAAAAATTCATTGTTCATATTCATTCATTACTAGTTGCTTTCAATTTGACCTGATATAGCCGGTTTCAAAACAAATGGGACTGTTTTTAGCAAACGTTATCAATAGTTGGGATTATTAAAAAATAATCAATAGTTGGGATTATTTCTGGCCAACGGGTGATAGTTGGGATTATTCTTGGCAAATTTTCCTTATTCATATCAACTTTTCATAATTTTTTAATTTTGGCTAACTAAAGATATTAAAGATTAAATCAGTGCATTGGATAGAGTGCATAAAGTAAATGAGACACTTGATGAATAATGAGGGTATGATGCTATATTTTGAGAACATTGAACCTTTTTAAAAGTTATTTTGGGGAACAAAATCAAGTAATGATACCTTAGTAGACTTGAACATGATTTGAGCAGGGTAATTAAGCCAAGCTAAGGATCCTTTGGTAAGTCCATGAGAACCCATAAGAACTGCTGAAAGCTTCACATAAGTTTTCCATGGATTCACCATTTGTTTGGTGGTAAACCCATTTAAGTAGATTAATGCTAGGTACACAAATCCCTGAATAAATGTGAAGTACCATCCATAGCTGCAATTTCACCCCAAAATAACACCAAAAATTGAAAATTAAACTTAATAAAAATTAATCCCAATGCAATTTTTCATTGAGATTATCAAACCTAATAGAAAAATGAATGTAATAAAAATACCCAAATCAAAAATCTCACCTGAATTGAAGCCTGTTGTAAACATATTCCTGAAAACAAAAATTACACTCAATGATCAGCTATATATTCCTATATTCTTTTTCTTTACTGATAAGAAAATCACTAATCATGCAGATTTCTGATTAAAATTCACGTTTAATTTCATGTTTATAGAATTAATGATTCAGAATTTGCACTGTAAAACTGTAAAAATGTGCATGCATGAGAATCCTTTTTAACGAAAATTCAGGAAAAAAATTAAAAGTACAGTACAATTTGATCATAAATATACTCCACAGACCACATAACAAGCTGTTACAAATTCACAAACAGCCAAAAAAACCCACACAAAATTTAATTTTTTTAACTTTTTTTAGACCTAAGAAACCACCAAAAGATTAAAATTTTATTGACTATTTCAACAATTAATGTAATTAGTACTTTCAATGAAGAAAAAACCAAAGAAACCCAAAAAATCGGCAACACAGTTTGTCAATTTCACAACAAAAAACAATGTTTTTTTTTCCAATTAATTTTCTTCCTAAAATCCAAGAAAAATAACCCAGAAAAATTCGATACAGAAAATGAAAGCTTACCTCACAAATTCCATTAACGAGGTAACCAAAGAAAAACCCAGATGAGCAAATAAGAAATTGGTGCCATTTCGGTCTACTTGTTAAACTTATACCAAATAAAGACCTAACTTGTTCTTCATTGTTGTTTTTCATCTTCTCCTTTTTTCAAAAACCCAGAAATAAAATCAAATAATCAAACTTGTATTAAATTAAATAGATTGGGATTAAAGAATAAAATCTTTTTTTTCAATGATTATGCAAATAGGAGTATGTTTGTGAGGAAAGAAATGGGGTAAAATTGTGGTGATCTCAGTGAATTCTTACATGGGGTTTCTTCTCTGTTTTAGAAAGAGAAAAACTCTGCTCTAGAGAGAGAATAAGCAATGTTGTAAGGAGGTATACAAGTTACTAGTTAGCAAAGCTATATAAATATTCGTCTTTTGTTACATAGGAGTATAATTAGAATTTTGTTTGGACTTGAAGAGTACTTACTCCTTCCGTTCCATTGAATTTGCATTATTTTTCATTTTGGTCCGTCCCACTTAATTTACATTATTTCTATTTTTGGATAGTGGTCTACCATTTTCTTTTAGTCTCATCCATACATTTTAACTCTCTTTTGATATCATCCACACAATTCATTCTCTCTCCTCATTTATTACCACTTTCTTAAAATTACACCATTTTCTATTTGACGCAATTTAAAAGCGACGGAGTAGTAATTTTTATAAAAATAAAATAAAATTAAACCAACTAATTTTGTCTGAGATGGTTCAATTATGTGATAAATTTATATAATTAATTTTGTCTGAGATCGTTCAATTATATGATGAATTTATATAATTAATTTTTTAAATGATCGCTTTAAATTGCAAGTGATTACTAGATTAGAACTTAGAAGTGGACACTATAAGATTACAAAAAGCAATTACTTTAAAATTGTAACAGTTAGTGATTACTATATAAAGTTATTAGTGATCACTTTAAGGCAAAAATAAATATGTATTGGATTAGCGCAATAGAAATGGTTTCACCGTGTGGTTATGTTGTGTAAGAATTTGTGAAAAATTTATTAGTTTTTTGTACGCTCGATAAAAATGGATGAGAATTGAACTTAAATGTCGTTTGGATAATATAGTACTTGCCACTCCTAATAAGATCTAACTGGTTTATGAGAATTGAGAAGTAACTTATTTTTATTTCTTGGAATGATTATTTATTTTTAGATTATATGATAGAATGAAAGAAAGAGAGGTTTAAATGAGATTAAATCCAAGGAGTTTACTAAGAAAGACAATATATTTGCTTAGATCAAAACAAAATCCGATTCTCATGGTTAGGATTATTAGATTCAAGATTAATGTCCTAATTTAATAACCTAGATGTTTTAAGTGGAGATTAGGTTAAGAATTAGGTGACCTTTATTAGATTCACAAAAATGTACATTTTGTTATTTTTATAATTTTATTAGATTCAAAAAGTAATAAATATATACCTTTCCCTTGATGGTAAAAAGTTGAAACTTTTGATTTTATAATAATTCAAACTCAATGAACAATTTACATGATTATTGTATAAAGTGGTTTTTTTAAAGTTTTAAGTCACAATTAGGGATGGCAACGGGTCGGATCTGGGCCGGGTCTAGGTGGACCCGGATCTAGATCCGTTTTCAAGCACTGGGTCCAGATCCGGATCCGGACCCGCGGGTCTAGTTTTACAAGACTCAGATCCGGGTCCGTGGATATTGCGGATCCAGTACCGGATCCGGGGTCCAAAACGGGTCCCACTTGTTTTTGCCCTATTTGGTGTATTTTCAAATCGTTTTGAGATTGCGATGATGCTATTTATAAACTAAACATAAATATATTATTAAAAATAACTCAATCAAACAAAATTAACATAAATCTACTACTTAACTTAACATAAATCAAAATCTATTTAACAATAAAAATAACTCAATCAAAACAACTAAACTCAACATAAATCTATCATTAAACTCAACACAAATAAACTAATCAACATAAATCAAAAGAAATATAGAAAAAAAAAAAACAAAATTAAATTTTATACCTCAAATGGCGTGGGAGTTGGACTGGGCGTGCGTGGCTGAGACTTGAGAGGCGTGGAGGCGGCTGGGAGGCGGCAGCGGCAGCGTCAGCGTGAATAGGAGGGAACTGTTATAGGGTTTCGAGTGAGTCAGTGGGTATTTGGGAGAGAGCGACTTTTGAAATGAATTGGGTTATTTGGGTTGGGTATTATAAAATCAAAAATCATTATTATTAAAGTTGTCAGTGGGTATTAGTGAGAGGTACGAGTAAGTCAGTGGGTATTTGGGTTATCTGCAGACAACTTTATTTTGGGAAATTAATATATAATATTGATTTATATTTTTTTAAAAAAATGGGTCCTAAGATCCGCGGGTCCGGGTCTGGGTATTTTACTCAGATCCGGATCCGGATCCGTGACTTGGCTATTAGACCCGGACCCGACGGGTCTATTTTTTAGGCCCCAGATCCGTGAAAATGGCTACGGGTCCGCGGATCTGGGTCGGGTCCAATACCCATTGCCATCCCTAGTCACAATGTAACATAGGCGGATCTAGTTTCAAACGAGAGGCTGTATATACAACTCCATCAAATAAAATAAATTTTCAAGAAAAAGAGCGTATTGCCAAGGTTCGAAAACACGATTTCACATCTTGGTTATAGACTCGTTTCACATGAGTTACATACCCTATCATCATCATCACCATACGTAGTGTATCCCGCTCATAAAAAAAACTATAGTCAGGGTCTAGGGAGGAAAGATAGACGGCAAGTCGGCAACTCATAACCATATTGGAGAGTGCGGTCAGAGAGTCCCTCGACTCTTAAGGGTCTTCAAAGAGATCCGAAAACCTGCAATTTACACTCACGTTAGCCATTCACAATAATCAATTAACTAAAGAAACACAACAAAGAAAACGCACAAATAAATAAACAAACGATAAGTTAAAGGGCGGTAAATAAAGGCATAGAACTATAACAAGCGATGGAAGGGCATTACATGTCTAGTAATCTAAGACGTGGATAAGGTGCCGCCAACTGGCCCTTTTCCTGGTCAGGTCCTTAGAGATGAGGAGTTCTTGCAAGTCACTTTTAATCTGCTCCTCCCACGTCCTTTTAGGTCTTCCTCTGCTTCTCTTGCCCTCCACTATGATGCATTCGACCCTTTTTACTGGGGCGTCATGGGTCTTGCTCTGCACATGCCCAAACAACCTCAATCTGTTGTACCGCATCTTCGCAGTCTGTTCCCTGCATCTTTCTCTGCATTTGACCCTGTACTATATTATATTAATAAATTATATATTTAATATATCTTTTATTAAATTTCTCTTGAATTTTTCTTCATAAATCATAATAATATCATCCCTATAATTCATAAAACAGTGACTCCTATTATCCGCTCAACTAACATCGCTGATTACAACCCTCAATGCAATGACAATCATTTTACAATTCTCCTAATATTGAAATCAAATTATAATTTTATTATGTACTAGGATTATACCCGTGCTATGCACGATTGAGGTTTACTTTTGTTTTTTAATAGATTGTTTGGGTTTATAACATGTAGGGCATTTGACAAAATTTATCAAAGTCCTCATATAACACCTTTTACCACTTCTTAGATATGCATGAATTATAATTATCGGTTAAGGCTTAAGCATTAGCAATTTTATACTAAATGTAATCATAATATATAAAAAGCTTATAATGTTATTATAGTGATACACTTGAAAAGATATTATGATTAGTTATTATAGTCGAAAATCGAAAGGGAATACTGAAATTGCCGAGGAACTTTTTAGCCGCACTCTCCTTTATGGATATGAGTTGCCGCCTTCCATCCCTTCCTATATCCTAATAATAGTTCCTATGAGCGAGAAATGGGTATGATGACGATAATGATGTTGGTATAACATAGTATGTTCTTGACAACGATTAAAAGTAGTAGTAATTAAAAAATATTTAATTGTAAAATATAATGTTGCTACATGTGTGTTTTGTTTGCATATATATATATATATATATATATATATATATATATATATATATATATATATATATATATATATATATATATATATATATATATATATATATATATATATATATATATATATATATATATATATATATATATATATATATATATATTATATACTATGGATATATCTTAGAAGTCTCTTTTGTTGAGAATTTATAATATATAAGATAAGATAAGATAAAATTACATAAACTACTTTTAACTTTATTTTTTAAACTTGTCACCTTTTTTAGTAAACTGTCACTTTATACTGCATTGCATTTAGGAATATGAAGGGAGGGGTTAAAAAGTAATTACCTTACATTGATTTTTTTTTTAATAAACCTTACATTGATTAGTTTTACATGAATTTGTAGGTTAGATTAATATTCATATCTTAATATTAGTATGAATTTGTAGAGATTATGTCATCACTAATTGTTATTATTATTATTATTATTGTATATTTACAATTATAAACACTTTAAATTAATTAAACTCTTCATTGTAAAATGTATTGTAATAATAATGACACATAGTATATAATGTTGTAATAATGACACATGGCATACAATGTTTGTAAACTAGATAGATACCCGTGCCATTGCACGGTTTACCTAATTTATATATTTTATAATAAATTTATGCGTAGAAACATTATATGAATCAAAATTTAAATAATAACATATTAAAATATTATTATATATAGTTATATATATAAATTAAATGTAACAAATTGTTTTCACAAATATATTGTTATATAGATGGAAAAAAATGAACATTTCAATTAAAAGTTCATATATAATCATAAATTACTAAATAACGATATAAAATTTAAACGTTATTGCTAAATATATTGTACTACAATTTTAATAACTTTTATATATAGTATGATATATAGTATGATATAAATTGAATATATGGTAATGGAAATTATTATTATTATTATTATTATTATTATTATTATTATTATTATTATTATTATTATTATTATTATTATTATTATTATTATTATTATTATATTTAATTCCTAACCGTAAATTAGGAAGTTAACTTAGTAATGATATTAGTATGATATGATATTAATGTTAGTCTGATATTAGAGAGTCAACTTAGTAATCAAATTAATGGTATGATATTAAGACCCTAAAATAAGTAGTAGGAAATATAGTAATTTAGTTTAAGACATTTCTTAATAACCGTAAATTAGGAAGATAGGAAATATATTTTTAAGTATTCTAATACCAATAGCCGTAAATTAGGAAGTTAGGAAATATGTGTAGTAATTTAATTTAAGAAATTTCCTAAATTAGAGTTTAGGAAAATATATAGTATGATCTAATACCGTAAAATAAGTAGTAGGAAATATAGTATATTATCATTGAGAATTTTTAAAAGATGTAGTAGTATTCTAAACGTAGACTTTTAAATTATATAGCGGTCAACGTATTGAAAATATAGCTGTAAATTAAGTAGTATTCTAATACCAATAAGACCAAGTAATTTAATTTAAGAAATATATGTAGTATTTTAATTTAAGAAATTTCCTAATAGTCGCAAATTAGGAAGATAGGAAATATATTTTGAAGTATTCTAATACCAATAGCTGTAAATTAGGAAGTTAGGAAATATATGTAGTAACTTAATTTAAGAAATTTCCAAAATTAGAATTGAGCATGTGGCGGGAAAATTTTACTTCAGAAGATGCCACGTGTCCCTAGGTGGTTTCTGTATTAGTTTTATTTATAGATTAGTTTATTGTATGATGATTATTTTGAATTTGGATATGTTTTTAATTGAGTATATCTTTGTTTTAGTTAATTAAATTCGGATTGAACTTCCATATTGATTTTAATCAAAAATTAAAAACTAATGTTGATTATTAAATATAAAAATTGTAATATTTTTTCTATATTTGAAATTGAGGGATAAAAGTTCTAATTGATTTTGTTTTATATTTTTTATTTAATAATTATTACTCTAAGATTTGTTGTGTTATATTAATATAACTATATAATACCCGTGCGATGCACGATTTTATGATATTTTTTGACATATTTATTTAAACAAAAACTTAACAATGATGGTTATATGTTTTAACTTTTAACCATCTCAAAATATCCTATACTCATTTAATAAAAAAACATTATAAAGATTAAATAATTAAAAAAAATAAAATTAAATATATATATATATATATATATATATATATATATATATATATATATATATATATATATATATATATATATATATATATATATATATATATATATATATATATATATATATATATATATATACCAATTTATTTAATGAAATGACCTAAAAAGTAAAAAATCAATCACTATTAATAATATTATAGTCATAATTAGAAAATAAAAAAGTCAAAGATAATAATAAATTTGTGCATCTTTGATTGATATATTTATTACTCCATATTGTCTCAATTTAATCATCTTTAGCATGTAAGATTTATATAGTCATTCTTATGCAATGACATCATTTTTACAAAATGAAGGGAAAATTTTTCTTGAGAAGATGACAACTCATCAATTTTTTTAGTTGCTTTTGTAAACTGTATTTTGTTTTAGTATTATGTATAGATAGATATATTGGATAATACATTGACAACTTTTATTAAGCTTTATAACCCCAAATTTTAAATTTTGAGTTTGCCATAAATATAGTAAGAACTAATTATAAAGACTTGTTAGAATAAAAGGCGTTTTTTACTCTAAAAAGTCTTTATAACAAGTCTTATTATTTATTATATAGTAAGAAATAATAAGCAATGTTTTAATTAACTTAGCTATCTCTTACGAAATCAGAGTATTTTTTTCTAAATGAAATGAATCACAGAATATTTTTAGTTGTGGTGTAATTTGTAAACATCAATATGAATATGTACTCAATTTTCAAGTTGATTCCAAAAGGAAAGGGGTAAATTTTACTAATGAAGCTATGTTGAGAACAATATTTCATCACTAATTTAAAGTATTTTTTGTGTATTAAGATCCTTGAAAAATTATATTTGTTTTAAATTTCTATTTTCACGATAAATAAAGTCGTTGAGGCAGGGGCAGAGCAAACAATTTCGATAGCCTGTTTATTTTTCATAAATTTCTAAAATTGGTTCCCGTTATAATTAAAAGATCAATAGATTTTTTTTGAACTAAAATAAAAATTCAAACACAATATTTAAGTACTCTAACACAATTTTTGATTTTATTAATATTGATTTTATGGTAATAACTTAAATTAAGTTGTTAAAAACGTTGTATATTTTTTACATTTTTTCGACATTTTATTTTAAATTATTTTTAAAAATAAATAAATAAAGTTTGTTATAACAAGTCATCCAATTACCATGTTTAATCTAGGCAAATATTTCCTAAAGTTGAAATTATTCATAGTTAATCTGTTGAACATTTAGTATCTAATAATCCTGTAATTACAATCATTAAGTACTACTAAAGTAGTGGGACAATATGTATTAATATACTAGGTCCAAAGGGGTCCAAAGGGGTCCAAAGGGTGTTACAAGAAAGGACAAAATGTGCAAAGGGAAAAACCAAGTCAGCACAAAAAGCCGACTCGGCTTTCCCTTTGGTTAAGCTAAAGCCGACTCGGCTTTGGTTTCTGGAATCAATGTTTTGTTTAGAAGGAAAAGTCGAGTCGTCTGTCCTTGTGCAGGACCAACCGCCAACTCGGCGGTACCTACTGAAATGACCATTGGTCTTTTCTTCCCGTTTTTCTTGGAGTAAATGAGTAGGATTCTTTTCTAATAATCTTGATTACTGATTTTATTATGGAGTATTAAGGTCCATTATGCTCATGAATGCCTAGAATAATGGCATTGATATCTTGATCATCAATATGATCATTATGGTGCTTAATGGCTAAAGACTCCTCTTGTAGTATAAATAGAGGACCTTGGTGATTGAGTTGAGTACACCTTTTCTCTGAATTCTTTCTCATTTTCTCTTATTTGTCTTTGCTAATCCAAGAGAGTAATTAACTCTTGTTTTTGCTTTCCACTTCTCATAAGCCTAAACACTTTGTTATTAAGTAATATATCCTAAGTACTAAGGGTAATTTGAAGTTGTTTGTATCTCATTGTGAATTTCCAACCTTAAACCCAAGTACCTTTGTGGGGGAAATATCACAAAAGGAAAGTGAGCACACGCCTACAACTTGTATCAAGTTTCCGAGTAACGGTTGTCGTTACAAAGTTATCTTCATATTTCTTAGCATTGTAATTGTACTTTTATTTTGCCATCAACAAAGGAGTTTTATACAAATTCCTGATTGTATTTTGTATTGTAATTATATACATACGTAATATAATCAGAGTATGTCTATATGAGATTATTGTAGTGAAATCTAAAAAAGATTAGATTATTCTGTATAATTTTTCCTTTTTTAATTTAAAACATTTTTTTGGATGGAAAGGAGGAGGAAAGGGGTGTTTATGAGGATAAAAGACTCGTTATACCTATTTTACATGATTTTTAATTTATTATACAATAACGTTATGATTAAAAGCGATTACAAAATTGGGTAAAAATCAATTTGTTATCTCTACACACAGACAAAAAAAATTTAAAATTATATATTAAATTTAGTTAGTTTTATAGAAGTCCTAACCATTACGTGATATGATTGCCAAATTGAGGGTGTTTGGCGCAAATTTGACTAAAGTAGTTCATGCTGCCTCTAATGATCATCAAAGTCACAAAAATTTATAAAAATACCTAATAAAACAAAATTTTCTCATGGGTGATGTGGGTTAGATAATGTACTAATTAATGTCATAATTAATGTTCATTATTTGTTGCTAATAGAAAGTAAAGTGTACTTTTTAGGCATTTTAGCGATGAATCAAAGTAAGGTTACTCCAAAAAATGAAAATCCAATTTTGTATTACTTTCACTAGATAAGATCCTAAATTCGATTCTCAATTATTCCTCATCTACCTGCAACTTACCCTTTAATCATATTAAAAAAATAATTTAAACGTTAAACAAAATATACTATAGAAATCGTAAATCACATACATCAATGAGTGGTTATTTGCATAAATATTAAAGTTTTAGAACAAAATGGTATTCAAAATATGACAACTTGTTTAATTAGTAAGTTCATATATGAAGGAGCAAGGATCGACCTACTTCCACGCTATGATCGATTATGTTGTTGAGCTTAGTTTGAATTTTCTGAGTTTTCATTGTAGTTTTGTTCGCCGTCATGGCAACACCGCAGCCCATATGGTAGCTCGGTGGGATACCGGGAATGCTATGGAAAAAATATGTATGGAACCTTTCCCACCAAGTCTCCAAACTTTGGTGGATCTTGATTTGCAATAATAGCTGCAGGTGATATTCAAAAAAAAAAAAGTTCATATATGATGATTTCAATGGATCTATGTTATGTCGTTTTTTACTTTTTAGGTGACCTAGTTAAATTAATGACCACTCATACAAGTTGAAATATATGTCTCCATTATCAATCATAAGAACATATGTACGAATTAAAGAATGTGATTGTTGTACAACTTCTCATACTTGACATTAAATATGCTTTACATTTCAATTAAAAGGAAATTTAAAATACAAGTTAGCATTATAAAAAATGAAGGGTAGTATATGGTGCAATCAATAAACTGAATTAAGTGTGAGGTTAAACTAGTAAGATGGTCTACACGATGGGTTATGAGTGTGACTGTGTGAGATGAAGGATGTAAGACACATATGATTTTTGATGTTTTTTTTTGGTTGCAAGTTTCATTATCTTGCCACTATTTTTAATAGACGTTTCTCTATTTACAAAATGGAGTCCGCAATTAGAGTAAAATTGCTTTTATAATTGTTTATAAAAATTTGTATCTTTAAGTAATAGTCGGTTATACCATACATATCTTATATTTCTATATATGTATGTAGGTCGGTTTTATCCGGACTATTACAATAAGTTTTGAATTAAAGGCTGATGTCCAAAACATGATCCCCTAATATATAAATAATGACTTTAGTTTATCAAACTTAGGAACCTACATCAGTCCAATGTAATTCACTATACCCTTTAATAAGACATAATGAAAAAGTTGTCCTATTTATCTTTTTATTGATTTTTGGCTTGTTAGTCTATTTTTTTCTCTAATAAACAACCTATTAATAAGACATAATTTTACCTATATAAAATCTTGGCTATCCCACTCGATAAAATGCCAACAAAAACGATCATCATTTCCACTCGTCAAACTAACTAACGATGTAACTAACGATCAAAAGCCAACAAATAACGATAAATAACTAACAACCAACAATCAACAACCATAGACAATCAATTCATAGATGGCAATAGCAAGTAGCAACCCAAGAGGAGATGGGTAAAGATTTGAGGGAGTAGTTATTGATTATGAAAATGGCAAAAATGATTGCAAGAAAGCCTTGACAAAAGTGTAACAGTTACATAAGCTTGTCTTTTAACTTTTGCACATTAAATTACTCAAAAAGTAGAGTAGATGCTAGCAAGTAGCAAGCTTCATGATCATCACTTTACACTTTGCTCAATAGAAGGCAAAGTATCTTTCATCTTCAGCTAAACCATGTTTATTTTATTATCCATTTCTAGTATCTACACATGGTCACCCTTCCCTTGGCCATCCACATTTTTTTTTATTTTTCATTTTCCTATTTTTAAAATTCTTAATTCCTGTAATCAAACATAAACATAAAAATAAATAAAAATAATATTTACAGTGCTACATATAAGAAGCTGAAACTGTAATGTAATACTCCCTCATATTCATAGAGAATAAGACATTTGGGTTTCACACGAAAACCAAGGAGGGGTGGAAGACCACTTAAAAAAGAGTGGAAAACTCTCTTTTTCTATAAAGGGTAATAATATTTATGTGTTGTTGTGTTGTTCTAGTAAGGGTAAAAGGGTAAAAAAGAATGACAAAAATAGAAATGAGATCTTTTCAGTGAATTTGTTAGAGTATATAATATATCTTGGGGCCTCAACCATCAGCTTAAACTTTTGGTTGAGTTGGTTCCTTGACATGGTATTTCACTAGTGGAAAAAAAGCTATTGGCTGCGGTTGTTAGGAAAACGCAGCCCATATGAGTAATAAAAAAGCTGGAAAAAAAAATTACTAAGGGGCTGCGGTTTTTGGCATTGACCGCAGCCCTTAACCCCTTAAAAATTTTAGCAAAAAAAAAAATACTAAAGGGGCTGCGGTTTTTATGGATGTCCGCAGCCCTTAGTAATTCCAAAATAATAAAGAAACTTAAAAAAAATAAAATGAAGCAAGGGGCTGCGGTTTATAAGCCCTGTCCGCAGCCCGAAATGGTCAGCCCAGCCCATTTGAATATAAAAACGGCATCAGTCTCCTTCTTCTCAAAAACCCTAATAATTTGAAGATCTTCTAAAAAAACGGCATCAGTCTCCTTCTTCTCAAAAACTGCAGTCTTATACGAAAATCCTCAAAAACGATGGACAAGTTCATTCTTCCTTCTCTTTCTTCCTTGAGAAACCTAAGTATATCCCTCTCCCATGAGAAACCTAAGTATATCCCTCTCCCATGAGAAACCCTAATTAGCGCCGTCATCTTCACCGATAGTTTGTCCATTTTACTAATAAAATTCACCAGCAACTCAAAAATGGTGGACAAGTTCAGATCCCCTGCCTTAACAGCCTTCGAGTACCCAAAAAATCGTTCCAGATTCAAGATTATCAGCCTTCGAGTACATACGAAGATCTACAAGACTACAAGTTCATCTTTTTTGATAGTTTTTCGTTTTTTTGTTAGTTTTTTTCTTTTTTTTTTATAATTTTTTTCGTTTTTTTTAAACTTTTTTTCGATTTGCTGAGGTTAGAATTGCTCGAATGTTCGAATGTTCGAGTACCCAAAAAATCGTTCCAGATTCAAGATTGTTGAGTTTCTATAATGTTTCGTTTTTTTTTATTTGTAAGGTTTCTGTTCTGTAAGATAGATCTATAAGTTTATGTTCTTGTTCTTGTTCTGTAAGATAGATCTATAAGTTTCTGTTCTGTAAGATAGATCTATGAGTTTCTATAATGTTTCTTTTTTTTTTTTTTTATGTTTCGTTTTTTTTATTTGTAAGATAGATCTATAAGTTTATGTTCTTGTTCTTGTTCTGTAAGTTTCTGTAAGATCTGGGGTTTTTTTTTAATGTTTGTGTTCATCATTTGTTTTGTAAGATCTGGGTTCTTTGATGTTTGATCTATTTTCTTCAAAACAAACGATGGTCTTTGGAATGGAATTAAACTAAAAGCAAAAAAAAAATTTTTTTTTATTTTGAAAAAAGGCTAAAGGGCTGCGGTTTTTTGACCTGTCCGCAGCCCTTTAGTCTTTTTTGGGCTGCGTATTTTGACCGCAGCCCTTATCTAATATTATTTGCTGCTACAATAATGGCTGGGGTCAAAAACCGCAGCCCATAAGGGCTAAAAAACCGCAGCCCTTAAGGTTTTTTCCACTAGTGTTTGAAACCAGTATGATACACTACAAAAAAAAAAAAAAAACCAGATGGCTACGGTACCATTTCGAAGCCAATCAGAAGCCATCCCCTATTTGTCTTGGGAATGGCTACTGATAGCATGCGAAGCGAAAAATGGCGTAGCCAAAGCAAAAATCCGACGCCAATCAGAAGCCATTTATTGCGTCTGATTTCTGAACCGTTGCCATATTCATTGCGTAGCATCCAAATATTATTACTTATTATTAATATTTTAATGTATTAATTTATTAATTTATTAATATTAATTTATTAATTTATTGCATAGCCATCCAAATATTTTAATATTATTAATTTAATAATTATTATTTTTATTTTAATATTAATTAATTAATAAAAATTAAATTTATAATAAAGATTTTTTTGATAGGAGTTTCTAGTTTAGATTTTAAGTTTTATTTTATTTAAAATAATAATAAATAAATAAAAAAACACAAAACTAAAATAACAAATAAAATATATATGACAATATAATAAAACTAATTATATTTTTTTTTTCGATTTCAAGCAACATAGAAAATGTTCACAAATATATACATTACAAAAGTTCGAAAATAATTTAACTTAATTAGAAATTGTTTTGATGAAATATTCAACAACATATATCATCGAATACTGTTGTTATTTCCTCCACGCCGCCGTATACGAGATCTGCCCGAACCGCCTAAAGCACATGTGTTATGAGACCCATGGAAACCACCTGGACTTCCACCATGAACCCCCGAACCAACCGTTCACCTGCGCAATTAGATTCTCCAACAAGTTGAGATTCTAGTTGTCTAATGGCCTCTTGCATTGATGTTAGTTGAGTTCGCATATCTTGCAGCTCATTAGCATTAGGGTTGTTCTCGGTCATTTGAACATTTATGTACGTTCTAACCTCATTAGTGGCGGAATGGAGCTCATCAAGTCAAAAACATAACCATCTGGAAATCTCAAACTCTTGATCCAGTCAAGAAGCTCATAAACTAGTCTATCATCTAGGGTGTACATAGCTATCAGAATTGCATTCCCTCTAGTGTGGAGGCTTCTCCTCATATTAAGGTCGTGTAAGTCATAACGAGCTGCAAAATGATCCTTTGTTCCTTTTTCCACACGCATCACCGTGTCGAAAATGTTGTCAAAAAAGTTTTTTTCAATATGCATTACATCAAGACAATGCCTAATCATGTTGGTTTTCTAGTTTGGCAAATCCCAAAATATGCTTCTCTTTTTCCACCCACCCGTGTAAGGACCATATTGTTCGTTGTATTCGTGTGCACCATTCTCGTACACCCTCTTCATACCATACATGTTTAGATCCTCAAGTAACTCAGCACCGGTGCGAGTACGTGGGGCATGTGAGGGGGCGTGTTAGAGTATATAACATATCTCGGGGCCTCAACCAAAAGCTTAAGCTGATGGTTGAGGCCCCGAGATATGTTATATACTCTAACAGAATTGGCCCAATAAGGAAATATCTCATTCTCTATGAATAGGAGGGAGTACTAAGTATTGATCATATTGATATTTACTTGTTTTTTTTTTTGAAAATGAAATGTTACCATTGATATATTTACTTGATAATTTGTTTTAAATTTATAAAAAATTTAGCAAATTTAATTTCATGAATTTGTAGAGAAGGGAGAATCATAATTTTTGTGTATTTATTTGTTAAATTTGATTCGGATTTTTTTAAAAAAATATTCTTAAAAGATTTTACTTGCAACATTAGTATATTGCACAATTTATTAATTATCACCCAAAATAAATGGTTGAAAATTGAAATTAATGTGCATAGTGTTTAAGGCTAAGTATCTCAATACTTAGCTATACAGAATTAAGTACTAGTTATGAATATTTTGAGTCAAAGTAATAGATATATATAATAAGAGTATTATTTACAAATTTTTCAAGCATTACAACATAATTTGCTTTTAGTGGGATATATTTAGCGACATTTAATTTAAATGTCGCTATTTCAAATTTCTTATAGTCTATATAGACGATATAGTGACATTTTGTAGACCTTTTAGCAGCATATTAAAAAGTCACACTAAAGCCTTTATAATTTTTTTTTCGTTTTAACGTTTTTAACATTGATTAAATCTAATTTTAGGCTTTAATTTTAACTTTTTGTTTTTTTTGTTGCATTGCTTATATAGTAATTACTATGAAAAATAAGAAAATATGAAATGAACTAAGTTTAGCTTATACTTATCGATTTAACTCGAAAGTAACACATTTAATTAAATGGGTAATACAAGTTTTTTTCAGGTTTAAAATTTTGACTTGAACCTAACCCATTTAATAAACAGATCATGTCGGGTCGACCCATTTAATTAGATGGCTCAAAAGTCTCAACCCAAACCCACTTATTTCGGGTTAGGTTCAGGTCGACTTAGTAAGTCGGGTCAACTTTTGTCAGCTCTACATGTGGGTAACACATGGGCACTTCAACACTTACAATTATTAATTAGTAACTTTTACTAATCTCACGAGCCTATTATTAGATTTTAAATTTGGAGAATGGAGATACAAAAATGAGCAACCTAATACTTCTATTTATAGAAATTAAAAAAACCCTAAACCTCAATAGGTTAGGAAAACTAACTACTACATAACTTTTCGGTCGTTTGGTTAGTGGTACTAAATAGAGGTGATGTGAATGATTTATAGTGTAAAATTTCATCAAAACTTTCATGTCATTTCCATGGTAATGAAATTTTGATAACAAAAAATTTTTTTCCTTTACAAATTTCCATTACCACCTAATGCCACATCTCTCATTGGTAATGCACTGGAATGAATTTTATGAACAAAATAAGATGATTGAATGTTGTCAAACATGGCCATCAAGGTAGCCAAGAGATTTTTCAACCAAATTAATTACACTAATTTTTCATTTCCATTACCGCGGTTTATTACCACGAACTAAATGGATCGTTCGAAAACTTATGTAATTAACAAAACTAAATTTTTTTAATTATATGTGACGACATGCAATTTCCTAATTGAATTCTTTATGTAATCTTAATAGTGATCAAGGAAGTACATGTAGCAAAATTTTAAGAAGCATGTGTGAATAACCGAGAGAAGTGCAAAGAATATGATGATGCAACTATAAATACACCTTAAAATGAGGGTTGAGCAAACAGCAAAGCATGAGATACGCATTGCTGTATAATGGGCTCTCCTATAACATTAACGGCTCGTTTAGTAGGTGGTAATAAAACGTGGTAATACGAATGAAAAACTAGTGTAATTTTGGTTGAAAAATCTCTTGGCTACTTTAATGGCAATGCTTGACAACCTTCAATCATCTCATTTTATTCATAAAATTCATTCAAATGCATTACCAATAGGATAGGTGGTATTTAGTGGTATTCGGTGGTAATGAAAATTTATGAACAAAAAATTTTTTTTGATCAAAATTTCATTAAGGAAAAATTATATAAAACAACCTAATCTATACACTATTTTTTAAAAAACCACCTTATATAAAAATTTTTGCAAAAAACCACATTACATAATGCATTTCTTTGCAAAAGACAACCTGTTACTATATTTCATCAGTTGACCGACATTTTTAACGGTTGACCAACATGTGTTTATCACGTGAGCTGAAGGAGATGATGAAGGAGATGGTGTTTAAAGAAGGGCACGTGACAAACACATGCTGGTCAACCGTTAAAAACGTCGGTCAACTGACGAAATATAGTAACAGGTTGGCTTTTGCAAAGAAATGCATTATGTAAGGCGGTTTTTTGCTAAAAAATTTATCGACGGTGGTTTTTTAAAAAATAGTGTACAGATTAGGTAGTTTTATATAATTTTTCCTTTCATTAACATAGGAATGACAAAATTTTTGATGAAATTTTACATTATTAATCATTTCCATTACCACCATTTAGTACCACTAACAAAACGCGTAAAGGGGGCAACCATACACTAAAAACAGTAACTTTCTCTTAAAATACACTTTTACTGTTTCATAATACTTGCTACTGATTGTGACATATTTTCATACAAAATGATATACTCGGTAGCAACTATTATGAACGGAAGGGAAGAAGTAGTACGAGGCATAGAATTAAAAAGTAGTCCTATACTATAATTGGTGTTTGAATTCAATTTTCTGTACCCACCTTGTGGCTTCTGCACTATCACTGACCCTGTCTTCTTCCTCTATTTTGCATGTATAGGAAATACCCACAACAATAACACTAAAATTTATTGTTCTCCTTTTTTACTTTATTTGAAAATAATAATACCATAAATCCATAATACTTCTTCCATTGAAAAATACTTGCTATATTTTCGTTAAGGCCATTTTATATATGGTTCCAGGTTATTTTGTATTTTACGGTTAATGTGCCAGAAAAATATAGTCAAGTGAGATCTTTTTTAAAACGTTTAATCGTATACTTTCAAAATATTAAGTTTTTATAGTTTTTAGATGTGTATAATTTAATATTCCCTCCTATTCAAATTAATTGTCCACTATGGGTTTGGACCGGATTTTAAGAAAAAATGGTAGTGGGGTGGTAGTGGAGTATTTTAAGTGATTATAATAATTGAAAATGTGGTAGTGGGATATTTTAAGTGATTATAATAATTGAAAAGGTGGTAGTAGGGTGTTTTAAGTGATTATAATAATTGAAAAGGTGGTAGGTGGGGTATTATTAAATAATATAAGTTGGGGTAGTTGGGGGTATTTAGGTAAAAAGTTTTGCCAAAAATAGAAAATGGACAAGTAAAGAGACTTTATCAAATAAGGAAAGTGGACAATTAATTTGAATAGGAGAGAGTATATAAATAAAATAAAACAGCACATTAGATTGCGTAAAAAGTCAATGTAACAAGTATAATGGAATGGAAAAAATATAACTAAAATAAAATTTGATTCTCTGCAATATTGAATCGTGTTAAAAGTTTATTCAGTTCATTTTTATTTAAACAAAATTAATTTTATTTTAATGAATTGAGCTTATTATCTTATTATTACAATATTACTATTATTCGATTATGTTGTTTTTCATTCGTTTACCCTTTTTCTTCTATTAATCCTCGATACATAATATTAATTAATACTAAAGTAAGCATAGTTTTACCATTTAAACTAATTTTTGTCTACCTTCCCCCAATTTTGAGTAATTGTATATTGCTCTTAATTTATACTTCCTCTGTGTCTTTCTTATTGTCCACTTTTCTTATTTGGTCACTTCATTCTAATTGTCCACTTTCTATTTTTGGCAAAGACTTTTTATCTAAATACCCCCAACTACCCCAATTTATATTATTTAAAATACCCCACCTACAACATTTTCAATTATTATAATCACTTAAAATATCCCAACTACCAACTTTACAATTATTATAATCACTTAAAATACCTTACTACCATTTTTCTTAATTTGCGTGCCCACTAGAAAGTGGACAATAAGAAAGGGATGGAGAGTGTATGTCATAACACAAGCAAGTGAGATCTTGTTTAATTTATCTCCATATAAATTTTATTAATATTAATTTATAATACCTTTATAATGCAAAATTAAATATATTTACAATGGAATTAGTGCATTAATATGAAATTGGACAATTAATAATCACAATGTGGAATATTTATTATGAATTTATGAGAAAGAGAAGACAACATAAATGTTAGCACTTTGTATAGTTGCCGATTTCAAGATACGAAAGGGGCCAAGTTTTGCCTAAAATGCATAGTAACTCTAATAGAGTGATGTTGTGACATACTCCTACTTCTTTTTTTTTAATTTTTTTTCTAAAGATACATACTCCTAGTTGTACTATTGGAGTCCTAATGAAGACACATGTCATCATATTATGGCCACAACTAAAATGATATGTTGCACTCATGTCTACGTACCATGCATTTGTGCAATTGAGTCCTAGAACTATGCTTAAGGGTATTATTAAATATCGCCACCTTTTTTATTTTATCGTAATCCCTATTATTGAATTTCCATCATGAAGAAGGGGCATCAAATAAAACATAAATGCGGAAAAACATCTATAGCCTACGTACCAAAAGAATTAAACAAACAATAAATCATCATGAAGAAGAGGCATTAATAGCCTTGAAGCAAAAAACATACACATTTAACATTTTCAGTTCAAAAACCACATGTGGCGTCAAAATAGTTAGATCATGGCACACGTCAAGATTCTCACTCAATACCCCCAATAAGCAATGCAAGGAAACTCCAAAACCTGCAAGATCTATCTATGATACCCCTGCTGCTCAAAGCATAGTCATTGACCAACGTGTCATAGCAGGACCATCAAGGCAATAGCCATCAACAAGGAAACAACAGTACACGTCAGTAACTAACAGCAAGTCATATATGTATCTAACAATCATTTCAACAAAACAAGGGAGAAAAGACACTCCAATGTATAAGTATCTACTCAAACTATTTCTCACTTCTAAGTTCTATGTACTTCTCAATGCCTTCACCATTTTCTATCTCTTCATTGGATTCATATATCCTCCTATATGACTAGAGACCACCATATTGGGGTTTGCAAGACTCACATGGTAACACCTCAGCCAACACTAGTGGAAAAAAAGCTATTGGCTGCTACCTATTGGCTGCGGTTTTTAGGAACACGCAGCCAATATGAGTAAAAAAAATATGGTTAAAAAAAAAATTAACAAGGGCTGCGGTTTTTAACCTTAACCGCAGCCCCAATGTGTTTCAAAATGTATAATAAAGAAAGGGCTGCGGTTTTTTATGTGTCCGCAGCCCTTAACATTACGAAATTAAATAAAGAAAATAAAAAAAAAAAAAATTTGGTAAAGGGGCTGCGGTTTTTTGGTATGTCCGCAGCCCTTAACCCTTCGTAATTAAATAAAGAAATTAAAAAAAAAAATTTGGTCTAGGCCACAAGAAACAACTTGTATGTGTTACAAGTGGGTGGTGGTTGTCTAGGCCACAAGAATGAGAGCAAGTCACCTAAGAAGGGGTTACTTGGAGTTGTTAAGAGATTTGGGCTTGAGGGGGAGATTGTTGAATCAAGCCCGAAATCTCATATCGATGATGGAGAGTTTGATCACTTGGTAGCTTATGCATTATCTTGCATTGAGGAAGATAATGTGAGGGCAAAGAGATGTGATAATTTGGTCTTTGGATCACTTGGTGAAGTGATCAAGGTTGGAGACATCATGTGTTTTAATGATGGTTATGGAATGCTCAATGAGGGAGATAAATCATGCATTAAAGTGAGCTTTAATGATGATGTATGGTGTACAAATGCTTTGGAGTGCAATGGGAAGCAAAGGCTTGAAGTTGGGATGGATTGGAAGCAGGCTCGACCAAGCTTAAGGTCGAGTGGAGGTCGAGCAGTATAGCTCGATGAAGTCAGTAGCCTGGAGGAGCCCGCTCGACCGGGTCGAGCGAAGTGGCTCGGGTCGAGCGGATGGGTCTGCTGCACATTCTGACGCACAGTACTATTATCCGCGTATCATGTTTCTTGCATAGTTTTGCTTGGGCTCCAAGGTCCTTTGTACTAGCATATTCTAGAAGGTTCTAGGGCATCTTTAGGTCTATAAAAGAGTCTCTAAAACATCATAGAAATGCATTGTAGACATACACAAGAGTGAGAGTACTTTGTTGAGAGTTTCTTACTTTGTTTATGTAATTGTGAGAATAGCTTTGGTAAGGTGTTAATCAAAGCTATTAGAGTGAATCATTATTGTATTGTTGAATATATTAATGATAAGAAGCTTGTTTTGAGGGGGAGGTATCCTAAGATACCTCATAATCTTTGTGTGTTGGCCTTTGTTCATAGTGCTCTGTTTTTCTTTGCTTTGTTTCACCATTGTTCCTTCTTGTTTTTCTTAACCAAAACACAAGCCCATTCACAACAATTGGTATCAGAGCTTTAGGGGAGATTCTTGGGTTGTTTTGTGGGTGAAAGTTAGAGTCTTGGTAAGGGAAACAAGATGGGAGATGGTACCAAGTTCAACATTCCATTGTTTGATGGAAAAATGAATTTTTCGGCTTGGAAGAGCACCGTGGTGGATTTATTGGTGCAACAAGGGATTGATGAGGCTCTTTCAAAGACTAAGCCCTCATACCTTGATGAAGGAAAGTGGATGGCAATGAAGAAGAAGGCGGTGAGTTCTATCCGACTTGCCATTGCTCTAGAGATCAAGTATAATTACTTGGATGAAACCGACCCCGGAGAGTTGTTGGAGAAGCTTCAAGCCGTCTATGCTTCGAAGTCTTTGACCAACAAGCTATGCTTGAGATGGGAGTTGTATCAACTCATGAAGGAGGAAGATACAAGCATGCAAGACCACATCAACACATTCAACCAATTGGTGTGTCAATTGTTGAATGCGAATGAGAAGCTTTCGGATATGGAGAAAGCACTATTACTCTTGGCTTCTCTTCCTAAGAGCTACAAAAATGTGGTTCAAGCCTTGCTTCTTGGGAGGGACACAATCACTTTCGATCAAGCCCTAGCCGCTTTGAGAGAGAATGATAGGTTCATGGTGAGGCATGGTGAGGGAGATGAGAAGAAGGGTCATGGTGAGGCTCTATTTGGGGAAGGCTCAAGAGGTAGGTCTAAGGAGAATTTTCAAGCTAAGGGGAAGGGTCAAGGGAAGAATGATTATAGTAACAAAGAGTGTTACTATTGCAAGAAGAAAGGGCACATACAATCTATGTGCAAGGAGATGAAGGAGGATCTCAAGAGGGGAAAAGAGTTGAGGAATGGAAGAAAAGATGAGAATGGGAGTGCAAACATAGGGCTTCTTGATGAAGAAGAATATGAGGGGGCTTTTCTAGTGGAGGATAGAGAACCTCATAAGAGTGAGTGGTTGATTGACTCCGGTGCATCTTTTCATGTGTGTTGTGAGAAAAAGAAGTTTTCTAAGATTAGGTATCTTGATGGAGGACTTGTGTCTTTGCCTAATGATGAGAAGGTAAAGATAGAAGGTGTTGGTGAAGTAGAGATTGAGACACATGATGGTGTCAAAAGAGTTCTAGGGGGTGTGAGGTTTGTGCCTAAGCTTGATTGCAACCTCATATCACTAGGAAGGTTGGAGACCAAGGGATGTACTTTTGAATCCAAAGAGGGGTTGATGAAAGTCATCAAGGATGGTCAAGTGGTTATGTTGGGAAGGAAGACTAGAAACAACTTGTATGTGTTACAAGTGGGTGGTGGTTGTCTAGGCCACAAGAATGAGAGCAAGTCACCTAAGAAGGGGTTACTTGGAGTTGTTAAGAGATTTGGGCTTGAGGGGGAGATTGTTGAATCAAGCCCGAAATCTCATATCGATGATGGAGAGTTTGATCACTTGGTAGCTTATGCATTATCTTGCATTGAGGAAGATAATGTGAGGGCAAAGAGATGTGATAATTTGGTCTTTGGATCACTTGGTGAAGTGATCAAGGTTGGAGACATCATGTGTTTTAATGATGGTTATGGAATGCTCAATGAGGGAGATAAATCATGCATTAAAGTGAGCTTTAATGATGATGTATGGTGTACAAATGCTTTGGAGTGCAATGGGAAGCAAAGGCTTGAAGTTGGGATGGATTGGAAGCAGGCTCGACCAAGCTTAAGGTCGAGTGGAGGTCGAGCAGTATAGCTCGATGAAGTCAGTAGCCTGGAGGAGCCCGCTCGACCGGGTCGAGCGAAGTGGCTCGGGTCGAGCGGATGGGTCTGCTGCACATTCTGACGCACAGTACTATTATCCGCGTATCATGTTTCTTGCATAGTTTTGCTTGGGCTCCAAGGTCCTTTGTACTAGCATATTCTAGAAGGTTCTAGGGCATCTTTAGGTCTATAAAAGAGTCTCTAAAACATCATAGAAATGCATTGTAGACATACACAAGAGTGAGAGTACTTTGTTGAGAGTTTCTTACTTTGTTTATGTAATTGTGAGAATAGCTTTGGTAAGGTGTTAATCAAAGCTATTAGAGTGAATCATTATTGTATTGTTGAATATATTAATGATAAGAAGCTTGTTTTGAGGGGGAGGTATCCTAAGATACCTCATAATCTTTGTGTGTTGGCCTTTGTTCATAGTGCTCTGTTTTTCTTTGCTTTGTTTCACCATTGTTCCTTCTTGTTTTTCTTAACCAAAACACAAGCCCATTCACAACAATTCTTCTCCTTCTTCCTTCTTAATTCTTCTCCTTCTTCATGTTCTAAAGCTGAAAGAGTCTTCAACAAAAACGATCAAATCTGGGTTGATGCGTTTCATGAACTAAAACTGAAAGAGTCTTCAACAAAAACGAAAAGATCTGGGTTGATGGGTTGATGCGTTTCATGAACTTCGAAATTACTTTTAAAGAAATTCAAATCGAAATTTTCTGGGTTGATGCTTTTAAAGATAGATTTTTAAATTTTCGAAATTCAAAACTGCTTTTTAAATTTTCGAAAACGATTTTAAAGAAATTCAAAACGATTTTCTGGGTTTTTAAAGAAATTCGAAATTGCTTTTAAAGAAATTCAAAACGATTTTCTGGGTTTTTAAAGAAAATCGAAATTGCTTTTTAAATTTTCGATTGGGTTTAATTTTAAAAGCAAAATCGAAGAACATAATGAGTTGAAGAGTCGAAATTTCCAGATCTTCGATTTTGCTTCATTCTCGAATTTTGCTGCTCATTCTTCGAAGATTTGTGTTCGAGAGTTCGAGTTCTCTTGTGTGTAAATCTCTTTTATTTTGTTTTTTTTTTGGATTGTAATTTGGTAAGATTTGGTTATATGTAATAGATCTAGATTTTATTTATTGTTTTTTGTTTATTGTAATTTGTTCATTGTAATTTGGTAAAATTTGGTTATATGTAATAGATCTTAATTGTTTTTTGTTTCGAAATTTCTGGGTTGTTTTTTGTTTCGAAATTTCTAGATCTGGGTTGTTTTTTGATGTTTGATGTTCATCATTTTTATTCTTTAATTTTTAGAACATATCAGTTTTGTATGATTAAGATATGAAATGAAATGAAAATTTTTTTTTTTTTTTTAAAATGGTGCTAAGGGCTGCGGTTTTTATTACAAAGAGTATATAATGCAAACAAATTACAAACGGGAATTTGTTTCAAACCCCTTAAGATGACAAAAATGAAAATACAACTCAAAATTACAACAAAAGAGAAAGTGAAGATAAGTTTGTAACACCAAATGTTACCCGGAAACTTGATACAAGTTGTAGGCGTGTGATCACTTTCCTTTTGTGATATTTCCCCCACAACGGTACTTGGGTTTGCAATTGGAAATTCACAATGAGATACAAACAACTCCAACACTACCTTAGTACTTAGGTAGTGTAATGTAACAACTATGTGTTTATAGAAATTATGAGAATTGTATTACTTGAACAAAAGTTAATTACTCTCTTGATCAAGCTTAAGGACAAATGAGAAGTATAGAGAATAGGAATTCAGATTTTTGGTGCAAGGAATACAAGCACTCAAGCCTCCTATTTATACTCAAAGAGTATGAAGAGAGCTCATAAACATAATCATCACCATAATGATCATATTGATGATCATAGAACTTAATGCCATTATTCCATAGCATTATTATCCTTAATACACCCTAATTACACCAGAAATCAAGAAGATTAAGGAGTATCCTAGGCATTAAACGCATGAAAAACGGGAAGAAAAGCAACGGTCATATGGAACCCTGACCGCCGAGTCGGCGATGGGTCCATATGAGGGACCGCCGACTCGGCGCTTGGTCACTGACCAAATCCCATTTTTCCAGAGACCAAACGCCGACTCGGCTATGGCTCTTATGGGGGGACCGCCGAGTCGGCTAAAAGCTTCTGCCTAGGTCCCCCTTTTCCTTTGTTTTATAATTCACTTTAATGCCGAACGGACCTCGTATAATAATACGTTTTGTCCCACTACTTTTAGTAGCTTTAGCGATGTATACGGACTAATAAATCGATACGATTGGTCCCACTACCTTAGTAGTACTTGATGATTATAATATACAGGATTATTATGCACTAAATGTTCAACAATCCTCCCCCATTTTGGGTATAATAAGCCTTCTCATTTACCAAAACTCATAATACATTTCATGCATCAACGCTAATATCCCTACGGATTGAATTAACGCCTAGTACAACACACTTAACAAGTGATCGAGCCAGAGTTGATTTCCATAAGGAATTGAATCAATCGACTCATCCAACCACTCGAAGATGTAGTACACATAAAACAAATAACACAAAGTTATTAACTTGACACATTATAAGGCCGTGTCCGTATCTTATTCATAAGTTTATCATAGTCATTATGCCAATCTTGACTACTTGAAGCGGCCATACTTCAAACTTATATAGGTAGGTTCTCATTACGTATAAAACATATCCCCGTGACGTGGATATAACATCAAGAGCTCTTCAACTCTTGATCTTGAGAACTTTCAAGACGACTACCTTATTCCATCACGGTACAAAGCAACGATGGGTCAAGCAAGAGTTGCCTTTACAAAAACCAAGAGGACTTTACCACATTGAATTCAGACACGATGCTACTCATGCGTGAATTGGGTTTTTCCAAATGATTTTACTGACATAAACCGATCTCAATTGAGGCTTTCTCAATTGAGTCTCTATTCATGGCTTTCGTAAACGAATCCGCCACATTGAACTTAGTGTTCACATAGTCAAAAGTTATGACCCCGTTAATGATAAGTCCTTGCACAAGGCTATGCCTTAGAGCAATATGACGAGACTTACCATTATACACTTGACTATAAGCTCTACCTAAAGCCGTCATGCAATCCGCATGAATCGCCACCGGTGAGATTGGCTTAGGTAACAAAGGTATCTCAAACATGAGATTCCTCAACCACTCAGCTTCACTAGCTGCTGAAGCTAAAGCGATAAACTCAGCTGACATCGTAGAGTCGGCTATACATGTTTGTTTCTTAGAAGACCAAGAAATGGCACCTCCCCCATAAACAAACACCCATCCACTAGTAGAAGAGTTGTCCTCTTCATTAGTGATCCAACTAGCGTCAGAATAACCTTCTAGAATAGGAGGTTCTCCGCTATATGTAATACCAAAGTCCTTGGTACGTAACAAGTATCTTAATACTCTTCTTATCGCCATCCAATGATGGGGACCTGGGTTACTAGTAAATCTACTAAGTTTACCCACCGCAAATGCTATGTCAGGCCTTGTGCTAGTCATAGCATACATCAAAGATC
The DNA here is from genome assembly GCA_019776075.1 of Amaranthus palmeri. Lineage (NCBI taxonomy): Eukaryota > Viridiplantae > Streptophyta > Magnoliopsida > Caryophyllales > Amaranthaceae > Amaranthus > Amaranthus palmeri. The sequence continues at coordinate 174,206 of JAAKBH010000355.1, read as the reverse complement.
CTATGACCTTTGAATACTCCAATTGTGAAATTGGTTGACCGGTATGTTTTGCAAACTTCATACCCGGTTCCATGGGAGTAGAGACCGGCGCTTTATCAAGCATATTAAACCGCTTAAGTATCTTCTCAACATAGTGAGCCTGACTTAACTTAATACGGTTTCCCTTGCCTTATGATCTTAATGCCTAAGATCACATCAGCCTCCCCCATATCCTTCATCTGAAAGGATCTAGACAAAAAGTCTTTTGTCTCTTGGACTTGTGTTATACAAGTTCCAAAGATAAGCATGTCATCGACGTATAGACAAATGATAACGCCATTGCCATGGCTATCGAACTTGCTATATACACACTTATCGGCTTGATTCAACTTGAATCCAAAGGACAAAATAGTTTCATCAAATTTTTGATGCCACTGTTTAGGTGCTTGTTTAAGTCCATACAAAGACTTGACAAGTTTACACACCTTTTGTTCTTGTCCTTTCAAAACAAACCCTTCGGGTTGTTTCATATATACTTCCTCATCTAATTCCCCATATAGAAATGCGGTTTTAACATCCATTTGATGTATTTCTAGATGATAGACCGTAGCTAACGCTACCAATAACCGAATAGTGGTTATTCTTGCAACCGGTGCATATGTATCGAAATGATCGATACCGTGCTTTTGTCTAAAGCCTTGAGCCACTAAACGGGCTTTGAATTTATCAATAGTACCGTCGATTTTCATTTTCTTTCTGAAAATCCACTTGCAACCGATTGGTTTACAAGTCGGAGGAAGATCCACTAACACCCAAGTGTTATTTCCCATGATGGATTGCATCTCATCATCGATAGCCTCTTTCCAAAAAGCACTATCATGTGATGCCATAGCATCGCTATAAGTCAATGGGTCACCTTCCACATTATATAAATATGGAACGCTAGAAGATACTTCACTTCTATCACCTTCAACCAAGTATACTTGGAAATCCGGTCCAAAGCTCTTCGCTTTCCGTTGTCTCTTACTCCGTTTAGGAATAGGATCAACTAAATCAAGTTCTTCTATTTGTTGACTTTCATCAACATCTAGAAGTGAACTTTGTTGACTATCATCAACACTTTCATTGGTACAACTTTGTAGATTCCTTTGTCTACTCAATGATGAAAATCTATTTTCATCAAAAATGGCATCTCTTGACTCTATAATCGAATGAATCGATATATAGTCATTTTGTTCTATAACATAGAACCTATAGGTTTTGCTATGAATAGCATAGCCTATAAAGATGCACTCAAGCCCACGTTCACCGAGCTTCTTTTTCTTGTTGCCGGGCACTCTTACAATGGCCCTACAACCCCAAACCTTAAGATAACTTAAGTTTGGTTTCTTTTTGTACCAAAGTTCATAAGGAGTTTCCTTATTCGTTCTCATTGGAACTCGGTTAAGAATGTGACAAGCCGTCAACATTGCTTCACCCCAAAATCCATCACTCAAACCCGAGTAGGATAACATGGAATTAACCATCTCTTGTAGAGTACGGTTTTTCCTCTCCGCCACACCATTAGATTGTGGTGCATAACCGGCGGTTGTTTCATGTATTATACCCATTGAATTGAAATAAAGCGGATCATAATATTCACCTCCTTTATCGGTTCTTAACCTTTTAAGTTTACTACCAATTTGTATTTCTACTTCTTGTTTGTAAATCTTAAAATGTTCAAGAGCCTCATCTTTTGAATGCAAAAGATAAACATAACAAAACTTTGAGAAATCATCTATAAAAGTTATGACATACTTTTTGTTTCCCAAAGATGGTGTACTATGAAAATCACAAAGATCACTATGGATTAACTCCAAAATTTCGGTTTTCCTTTCAACACTTTTAAAAGGTGTTCTAGTGATCTTAGTTAACATGCACGTTTTGCAATTTTTAGACATTTTATTGCACATAGGTATGAGTTCATGTTTAGACATAAAAGAAATTTTGTCAAAATTTACATGTCCTAGTCTAACATGCCACAAATAATGCAAATCATCATGTTTATTATCATCCAAAACATTACATATAGAGTTTTTATTTAAATCTAAAGACAATTTAAATAAACTATTACAAAGATAAGCCCTACCAATAAACAAATTATTCTTAGAGATAATACACCTATCGGCTTCAAACACTAGTTTGTAGCCCAACCGATTCAAAATAGGACCCGAGACTAAGTTTCTACTTATTTCGGGTGTGTAATACACATCTCTTAAAACTAAAAGATTCCCCGAAGTAAACAACAATTCAACTTGTCCTTTGCCTTGGACCTTGATAGGTGCATTGTTTCCCATGTAGAGATGCTCCCCATCAACAACCTTATTAAAGGTTTTGAACCATTGTGTAGAATTACATACATGTCTCGATGCCCCCGAATCGATCCACCAAGCCAAGGAATCATCCTTGTGTGGGTGGTCCCTTGCTTGTAGAAGCTTGACCATTCCCCTTGGCTTTCTTTTGCTTGTTCTTTAGAACGAAGCAATTCTTCCTTCGGTGCCCGGGCTTTCCACACTCCCAACATACCTTTTCGGCATTGGGATTAGTAGCTTTCCCCTTAGAAGAGTCATTCCTCTTCCTCTTATCTCCGGGACGGGATTGTGGTTTCCCTTCCCCAACCATATTAATAGTAGGTACATTAGGATTATCATCCTTCCGGTTTTCTTGTAACCGAATGCTAGACTCAACAATTATATGTTGCCCAAGGTCGGAGAGTGTAATCTCCTCCCTTTTATGCTTTAAAGCATGTCTAACATCCCTCCATGAAGGAGGCAACTTGTCTATTATGCTAGATACCAAGAATACTTCATCAATCTCAATTTTATGCAATTTTAGGTTAGCATGCATTCTTTGCAACTCATGAAATTGATCAATTATAGGGCGATCTTCTACCATTTTATAGGAATTAAAATTACTTACAAGGAACTTTTTGGAGCTAGCATCCTCCGCCATGTACTTGTTTTCAAGAGCATCCCATAACTCCTTAGCGGACTCATGGTATTGGTAGATGTCAAAAAGTGCGTCTTGCATTCCATTGAGTATATGTCCCCGGCAAATGAAATCATCATTTTCCCACTTAGAGCGTTTCCGATTTTGTTCAAGGATCTCCGTTTCCGGAATCACCGTTTCCGGATCATCCGACTTAGCAACCTCCGGTTTTGGTGAGCTTATAACATAAGCCACATTGAGAGTTGTGAGCATGAACATCATTTTCTTTTGCCAACGTCTAAAGTCGACGCCGACAAACTTTTCTAACTTAGCAAAGTTAGATGTAAAGTCCTTCATTGATGCCATCGGTGAAGTTATCACAAAAGATTATTACAAAGAGTATATAATGCAAACAAATTACAAACGGGAATTTGTTTCAAACCCCTTAAGATGACAAAAATGAAAATACAACTCAAAATTACAACAAAAGAGAAAGTGAAGATAAGTTTGTAACACCAAATGTTACCCGGAAACTTGATACAAGTTGTAGGCGTGTGATCACTTTCCTTTTGTGATATTTCCCCCACAACGGTACTTGGGTTTGCAATTGGAAATTCACAATGAGATACAAACAACTCCAACACTACCTTAGTACTTAGGTAGTGTAATGTAACAACTATGTGTTTATAGAAATTATGAGAATTGTATTACTTGAACAAAAGTTAATTACTCTCTTGATCAAGCTTAAGGACAAATGAGAAGTATAGAGAATAGGAATTCAGATTTTTGGTGCAAGGAATACAAGCACTCAAGCCTCCTATTTATACTCAAAGAGTATGAAGAGAGCTCATGAACATAATCATCACCATAATGATCATATTGATGATCATAGAACTTAATACCATTATTCCATAGCATTATTATCCTTAATACACCCTAATTACACCAGAAATCAAGAAGATTAAGGAGTATCCTAGGCATTAAACGCATGAAAAACGGGAAGAAAAGCAACGGTCATATGGAACCCTGACCGCCGAGTCGGCGATGGGTCCATATGAGGGACCGCCGACTCGGCGCTTGGTCACTGACCAAATCCCATTTTTCCAGAGACCAAACGCCGACTCGGCTATGGCTCTTATGGGGGGACCGCCGAGTCGGCTAAAAGCTTCTGCCTAGGTCCCCCTTTTCCTTTGTTTTATAATTCACTTTAATGCCGAACGGACCTCGTATAATAATACGTTTTGTCCCACTACTTTTAGTAGCTTTAGCGATGTATACGGACTAATAAATCGATACGATTGGTCCCACTACCTTAGTAGTACTTGATGATTATAATATACAGGATTATTATGCACTAAATGTTCAACAGTTTTTGGCCCTGTCCGCAGCCCTTAAGTGCGTTTATAAATGTGCCTATAATGCACTTAAGGGCTGCGGTTTTTGACATGTCCGCAGCCCCTTTCCTTATTTTGGGCTGCGTATTTTGACCGCAGCCCTTAATTATTATTTTGGGCTGCTCCAATAAAGGCTGGGGTCAAAATACGCAGCCCAAAGGGGCTAAAAAACCGCAGCCCTTAAGCTTTTTTCTACTAGTGCAAGGACGGTGAAGGCCAATGCCGGCACCCAATGGCAAAGTATGATTATACCCCCATACATCGACCATATATAGATGATCCATGCCTCCGGGAACTAAACCAACTGGGGTACCAATCCAGTGGAGTCACAGTAAATATCCAATTTAATATCTCATCAATAAGGGACTCATTCCCTTTCCATCTCATATAATCCAACATTCTATTCTCCCAATATCAGAACCTATTCTCTAGCATCTCTACATTTGATTCTCCCTTGTAACACTAACTTAATAATATTTAATAGCAATTCATATTCAACATAGCTCATATAATATTATTACGCAAAGAAAAATACATTCAAGATGCATGCAAGAATTAGCTACTGAGTGTACTTACTTGCAACTGCAAGATAACAAGTTGCAAAAGTCACTTCGAAGGAGGTTGTTACGCACCTCTTGTGAACCGGACACCTATACACGTTTAAAGTAAGACTAATAAGCCCACTTCACATCATTTAAGAAGCACTGACTCCATACAAACTACACTACCAGCCAAACAAGTTTCGATTCAAGCTAATGCGCATTCTAAACGCACTCATGCAATGAATTTAATCCATGTTCACACATGAACTACGTCATCAATTCCAGTCGAACCATAAAATTAGATTCTAGTCAAGTTTATATCAAGATATGTTCAAGTGACACTACAACAAATTTAGCTTTTTGCGACATTGGATTTAGTGGCATTTAAAAAATGTCACTAATTCATATTTTTAGTATAATAATTATTAGTTTTTATTTTAAATTCCACCATAAAAGTGCTTTAGCGACACTTAATATAGTCTTTAGTAGCATATGTAAGTGTCACTATAGTCTATAGTGACATTTATGAGAAATGTCACTAGATCCTATGTCGCTAAAAGCTTTAGTGTGACTTTTTTATATGCTGCTAAAGGGTCTAATAAATGTCACTAAATCCTATGTATACACTATAAGAAATTTGAAATAACGACATTTAAATTAAATGTCGCTAAATATATGCCACTAAAAGCAAATTATGTTGTAGTGTGAAAGGGGTACAACCATACACTTGTGCGTTATAGTCAAACTATTCATTGGAAAGTTTAAGATCACATAATACATGACGTTACACTTAATAACAATCATATCACTCATGGTAGTAATGATTTATTATTTTTCCAAGGTTTTAGAGTAAGATGACGAACAAGTCAAATATTAGGAAGAACTAACAAGTTGTACAGCGTGAGTCAAAGTTATATAATGTAGAAACACTTAGAGACAATGAACTGTAACAAGAGGGGGGGTGAATTGTTACTTGCGCCTTTTGAGTATTTTTAGCCCTTTTTATTGCGGAATTTGAATATCAAAAATACTCAAGTCAATATAAAAGAAAACTATAAAGGAACACCAAGATTTAACGTGGGAAAAAGAACCACGACCCACTAGGGATTTCTCTTCTCTATTATTTTATGTAAATCACTCCTCTATTACATAAAATAACTTCTCCTCTCTACTCTTTTTCTTCTCTCGGTAACTCCTTACCGTTTCTCTTCTCACGGTAAACTCTTACCGTTTCTCTACTCTTCTCTTACGGTAACCTCTTACCGTTTCTCTTCTCTCTACCCTTTAGACTTACCCAAGTCTAAATAACAAAAACTCTCAAATAAACCCTTTACAAGATTTATCTAAAATGGATGAATCATATCAAGAATAGCACAAGGATTAAATCTTGAAATTAATTAGACATTAAAATCAATCAAGATTTCCTCTCTTTATTTTGCAAACTCACGAAATATTTTCGGGCACAATATTTTCGGAAAAATAAATCTCTCTCAAATGATCACCAAAAATGTGCCGGTTGTATAAAAATCCTTTATATAGATTTTTAGATTTAATTTGCCCATAATCCCATGATCCGAAATAATGGGAGTTGAGGGTTTAGTTTCCGCGTGAAGTGGTAGGAAAGCTTGGTAGTTACTCCAAGTTTTCTTGTCCTTTTAGCTAAAAATAGCTAAGACAATTTAAGAAATCTTATTTTAAAATCCTAATTTTAAGGAATATTTTTAGGAGTTAGTTAAATTAATTTCTTAATTATTTTCCTTGTGCATCCTAGACTAATTCATCCGTACAACAAATCTAAATAAGAAAAATAAAAACAAAAAATTATTTTCCTAATTATTTTTGTTGACTCCTCCTCTGACCGCTGATTCTGGGAACACTGCACTGTTTCCGATAGACCAATTTTCGAACTCTGACTTGATCTTGGAACAGTTACTTAGTAATCCCTTTTCAACGCTTAATGGTCCATCGACGACCCTTATAAAGATCGGATATTTGACCTATCAAAACAATCTCAAAGACAAATTATGTTTGTTTATTAAAGTTTACGTTATCATCAAAACTAAATTGGCCAACATATAACTTCACAACACCGTGAATACATCAATATGACGACCAAGCTCATCCATGCACAAACTGTAACACCCTGGCCCAACGGACCACCGGTGACTACTCATAGAGACTGTAGACTAGCCCCACAGACCAACACAAGTCTTTCCAGCGCACTTTGGCCTCACTTGTGCGCACCTAGGAAAACTTCCCAGGAGGTCACCCATCCTAAGATTACTCCCCACCAAGCACGCTTAACTGTGGAGTTCTTAGCAAATGGGCTCTCTAGAAAAGAAGATGCACCTTGTTGATATGAGTAGTCTATCAATCTCTTTTCAAGCTAAATCTGGGGTGTCACACTCACCCCCACTTAAGAATACAACGTCCTCGTTGGACCGTCCCTTCAGGATCTTTTCCCCCGCTAGGTGCGCTGAACACACAATCAGCCACGGTCGCAGGGTTGCTCTGATACCATTTGTAACACCCCGGCCCCTCGGACCACCGGTGACTACTCATAGAGACTGTAGACTAGCCCCACAGACCAACACAAGTCTTTCCAGCGCACTTTGGCCTCACTTGTGCGCACCTAGGAAAACTTCCCAGGAGGTCACCCATCCTAAGATTACTCCCCACCAAGCACGCTTAACTGTGGAGTTCTTAGCAAATGTAATAATTGAGAAATTTAATTATAAGAATTGAGAATTTAAGATAAATATCAGGAATATAAGTTAATTTGGGTTAAGTTAGAAAGAATGGAAGAATATGTAATTGGGCTCAACTATATAATTTTATTAATTTCTCTATTTTTTATTTTCTTTTTAATTAATTTTTTTCCTTCTCTATTCTTAATGCCCTAAATAATAAATCAGTTTACTTCTTCCATGTATTCACACCCTCTCAATCTTTAAAGTCTTCCTCTGATTTTCGCTCCACCTTCTTCGAATTCCAAGCAACACCAAAGCCAAGAATGACGACTGCAATTTCTTCAAAATAATCTTCCGAAAATGCCAAATATTTTAACAGCAAATCAATTACTCCATGATTATTGCATCAAAATCAATAATACCTCCATTTTTTCTATGATTTTTGCCGAAAAAGGATGCAAGCCAAATCCAATTTGGCCTTTCTTTAATTGTACACCAAATTCTATATGCTTCTGATTTCTGCAGCTAATAAGGTCTACTTCCTCCTTGTTTCTTTTTGGTTTGTTGTTATTCCATTATGTTCTTTAATTTGAAGATAAACTTTGTGTTTAAAATAGATTCTTGGAATTTTCTTTTATTTTATCATATAACCTATTATTATTGCTCATCAAGATCTTGTAGCCTCATGAAATTGATTAAGATATTTCGAGAATTAGTGTGGGTATACTTGTTTATATCAAATTAGGACTTGTGGATTGAGATTACATTAATATGGAGGTTTAAGATTGGTTAAGAAATATTTGTTATTAATAAATATAGGTCAATGTGGTGATGATAAATTATTGTGGATTATAATTTTAGTAAAAGATTAATCTAATGATTTAATTTGCATTAGTTTAGTATTCTTGGATGTTCTTAGAGAATTGAGAGTTCTTGTAGAAATCATGAAATTTGGGATAAAACGTTAGTTGTTGTATTAATTAAATAATTGATATTCTTGAATGGATTATTAGTTCTTTAAGAATTTTCGGGGTGGCTTTAAATGTACATTTTGGTGTTTAAATTGAAAAAAAACAAAGAGAGCTATGAAGGTGGGTAATCTTTAAAAGGATGTAAATGAATTTTAGAGCATAATTATGTTAACTTGATGAGCTATTTGGGTTTGAATTAGAATATATATAATTCTTTGATGATTAGATATGCTAGGATAAAATCTTAGTTTGACCTTTAGACATAGGAGGAGATGTAATTTGTTATTAGTATAGTAGTATCGAACACTCTTTGGTGACGTTATGTTATTGTTATACTTCAGGATACGACTACGTCGATGAACTCCTCTAGTCGATTGCGATGAATCGATCTTGACTCCTTGAAGCGACATTGTTGGTGAGTAGTAGCAGTCCCTTAAAATGGGTCTGGCCAGACTATATTTCGAAAATTGTTTTATTAAAGCTGTGGATTTTATAATGCTGTGACAAATTGGTTATGAATGTTTATGTTGATATTGATTTGGTCAATGGATCGGGCTTACGAGCTGGTCGTTGACGGAGTGGAGGGAAAACCTCCCTTACTCCCTATATTTGAGGTGAATTGTCATTCAAATATTGACTAGCCTCACCCGAGAGTGACATAGCCTTAGAGCTATGGATGTTCCTCTCAACTAGACTCCCTGTGCGCACATAGATCTAGGAAAAGGATGTTGCTTTTAAACTTATGTTTTGAACTGCTATGTTTTGTGTTTTGGATTGTTACTTCTCATTCAGTTTAATCTGACCCCCCGTTGTTTCCATCTTTTAGATTGTTTACAGGTCGGTACCAGTCGGGAACGATGGGATAACGGAGATGATTAGAGTATACCGTGAAGATTCATTAGATTTAAGTTTGTATAGAAGCGGTAGTGTTTGTATAGGATTTTAGTAGGTGTGTAATAGTCTTTTTATATTGATTACGTTAGACTTACATAGTGCCTTTGTATGATTAATCTAGACTTTGGCTTAGCTATTCGGATTTAAGATTGGTTGTTGAGGTTATGTTTTAGACATTGTGACCCTTCTCACGAGTCATGATTTGAGATTTGAGATCTTTGGGTTAGTAAACCCCGTGACGACCTGTCTTACTCAGTCAACGATAAGCCGGGTTGTTACACAAACAACTCACCACAATCACCTGCAATGATCATAATTAAGCTCTAAACTCACATTAAATCTTTACTTAATAAAACTAGCAATCTAAATCTTTATTTAGTAACTACCACCCTTATTTAATCAAAAACAATATATATCGACATACCATGGTCCAGTCACACGTTTTGTGCGACTCAGCCATGGTTCACACACACGTTTTGTGCGACTCTCCCCTAATTTTTTTTTTTGAATTTTAAAACGAGATTAATTTAGAAATTACCTTGGTTTTTGGTAACGATTCGAAGTCCAATGCTTTAGGCCCAATAATTTTTTTTGAATTTAGTGAGTTTTAGAGTGATAAAAATGTTATGAAGTGAGTTCGAAGTATTTTACATTACACATACGACCTCTATTTTATTGAAAGAAAGACATTCCACCGGTCCATTACAAAAGTTAATACAAACTATAATTATAATTTTATGATTAGAAGTTGTAATTTTATTCATGTTATTTGTCATTTAGTTGATGTTACTAATCCAAATAGTACAATTTCAAATGTTGTGATGAATGACTTAATTGGTTCACCCAAGAGGCAAGACTTGCTTAGTGTACCTGAATATTTGTGATTATGATATCAATTCATTTACAACCTATTTGGTAGTAAGGTATTACATAATGGGAATGATAATGAAAAACTAATAGTCTGTTAATTTTAATGTTTTTTCAAATAAAATTTACGAATTTTAGTGTTAAAATTTGACTATGATTTCTCATCGATTTATATGATAAAACATATTCATATGAGATCTTGATAGATTCGTTTCAATATACTTTCTAAATATCAACTTTCTTTTTAGAACTTTTAAAAACTTACAATTAAAATTAGAAAATTTATCAGTAATAATACAACCTTTTTGCTTATTCCCCTACAATAATTCCATTTTTTGATTAGCCATGAATAATACCAATTTTAGCGGTGTTTTCCTAAAATACACCTAACAAGTTAAAAATCAAACTATAGGAGATTATATGACAAAAATAAATTTGTAAATTATAGTTAATAAACTAATTAAAATTGGTAATATTCTAAGAAAAAAACCCCTTAAGTTGGTATTATTCATGATTAATCAATAGTTGATATATTGTATGGAAATTAACAAAATGTTGTATTATTCATAGTAATTTTTCCTTAAAATCATTTAACTTTAAAGTTTGCATTGGAGTCCGCAAAAAAAGTGAATGAGAATAACAAATGAAAACAGAGAGAGTATAATTTTAGAAGAAAATCTCTTGACAATTTAAATGACTATGCTTGTTCTCCTCCATTTCTTCAAAATATCCATTCTAATGCATTACTATTTGAAAATGTGGTATTATGTGGTAATAGAAATCAAGAAAAAAAACAATAACTTGGTATATTTCATGAAAATTTAACTCCAAATAATTCTCAATAACATTATTTAACCAACAATATATCAAACGAACTGTTAGTAATTAAGGGTATTCATAATAACCTGATCTGAAATATCCGATTCGGATTATTCGGTATCCGATATTCGATTCTTAAAATCTGATAACTTACCCGTAATTTTTTTGCAAACTGAATAAACCGGATTGGGTACCCGGTTTTAAAACCGGATACCATATCCGGGTCTTGAACTTTTAGAAACAAGGTATCTGGTATTCGGTTTTATTTATTCATTTTTTAATATTTTTTCGTAAATAAAATGTCTTGATATATTTAGAGAGTTAGTATTTGAATTTTATAATTGTTCTTACTTAAACCCATGAACAATAATATTATTCTTTCATTTTCTTAATTAATCTTTTATGAATAATTGTCTAATTAAGTTAAATATTTTTATAGAGTTTGTATTTGAATTTTATATAAATTATATTTTAAGTAAAAATAGAGTTAAACAAACGTATAGTTGAACGACAGAAAGACAAAAAACTGAAATATACAAAACACATTCTAATATAACCGTCTCTGATTCCGACCTGGCCTGGTATCAGAATTTCGTGTACCCGGTTTAATCCGGGTAGGAACCGAATCACAATTTTTTGGTATCCGAAAAATTAGATACCCCGATTTTGATTATGATATATAAAACACTGATCTATTACTAACAAAAGACAAAAAACTGAAATATACAAAACACATTTTTACTAAACACCCCCTAACTGTTTTGAGTGAAAGAGTATGGAAGAAGAGTTATATATTTGGAATGATATCGTACATCAGTGTTTTCATATATGATATGAGTGATTTTTTTATAAGCCAGTCTTACGAGCAACAGTCTCATATTGAGACCAATAGTTTAATGGAACCAATTATAATTCACAAATTTTGTTTAGTATCGTTCCATTAGTAGGATGAGTCCAAGTTGTATATGACTGATCTATTATCTATTTACCTAACACTATTAATTAATTAATTATTAATTAATTTATACTAAATGGATTATTCAATAGGACATGTGTCACTCTCACTTTGGTTATTTTCTCTCCAAAATGATGAACATGTATTTTTAGAAAATTTCTTCATTTGGCTAAACTAGGTAATTATAATTAGAATCATTCTTTATTCTTCATGTATTTTTATACCATAAAATAATATCAATCAATCAAATAACTAAAGTCAATATTATAAAGATGATATAAGAATATAAAATGAAAAATATCAGCTAATTAGATAAGTAAATAATAGAAAAATATTAAAGCTTGGCTTGCGTATTTTAATTTGAATAGTAGCAAATAAGATAAAGAAAAATATCATGTTAATTAAAGAAACCTATGAAATTAGTTTCATTTGACAAAGTTCTAGAGTTTGTCATTTATTATTTTCAACTCTTTTATTATACTCCCTCCTATTCAGCTTAAGTGTCCCATTTGACTTTTCACGGATTTTAAGAAAAGTCAAATGGGACCACATGTGTAAGAGAAAATGTAGAGTTTTTGAATCTTTATAGGTGTAAAGTGGGGTTAGTAGGTATAAAGGTGTAAAAAAGTTAAGTTTAGTAGGGATAAATTGGTAAAGTTAACATACCAAAAATAGAAATGAGACATTTAAGGTGACTTGACCCAATAAGGAAATGGGACACTTAAGCTGAATAGGAGGGAGTATTGTATTGTATGATTAGTGGTTCAAATTAAAAAAAATGTGTTTTTCATATAAAAAAGAAATGTTAAATGTTGTCGCAGTATAAATATTGTCATATTAAATAATTTATACCTTCGAAAGGTGTTAAATTTCTCAATCGTCATGCATAAGTTTCACTTAATTACTCAATTAGCAAAATCTTCCTATACTACTACATCTATCAATAATATTATTTGTAAAATATCTCCCCTTATGTCATCAAAAATATACAAAAACCCTAATGAGTTGAAAAAATTAAGATATTATATTAAATTAGTGTAAATCTTGATAGAGCCTTTAATTCCACAACTTTAATGATTTACTGGATCACATGAAAAAAATTATATCACTAATCCATTTGTGATATAAAGAAAATACAATTTTATTCTTTACCATTAATTTAAGTTTACATAAAAAAATAACATTACTTAAATATTTATTATGTTCTTTTATTTGACACTTAATTGTGTTGTAAGTTTTTGAATTATTGTTGTCTCAAACGAAAATTTTAACTTATTATATGGTTCCATACTTTTGTACTAACATACTAAATGAGAAACAAAAAACAATATCTTATTGACATGTATCAAGTTATGGTTAAAAATTTTCCCACCTAATTGATCAGGTTATAATAGTCAATTGTATACAAAATGCGATTAATAAAATAAATTCATATTTAGCCATTTACCATCTTAGAACATCAATCAATCAAACAATTTAAAAGAATATTGTAAAACTAATATAACAATATAAAAGGAAAAATATCAGCTAATAAGGTAAGAAAATTATAGAAGAATATTAATGCTTGACTTGCATATTTTGAAAAAGATGAGCTAATCAGGTAATGAAAAATATATATGTTAATTTAGGATAATAAAGTGTGTAATCAATTCTAACCTATTTAATAAACTCATTTGTAAAAATTTTAAGAGTTTGTAATTTGTCATTTTCCAATCTCTTTTAATAATATTGTATAATAGGCGTGATTCAAATAAAAAAAATTTGTGTTTCTCAAATAAAAAGAAACGTTGAATGTTGTCACCCTATATATAATGTTATACTCCTATTAAATAATTTATATCTTTAAAAGGTGTAAGAATTCTCAATCCTCATACATACATTTCATTTAATTACTCAAACAACAAAATTTTCCTACACTACTACATCTATTAAAAAAATATTATTTATTATAGTTAACAAATAACATATTAATACATGTAAAGTGCTAGGCATGGGATTCAAGTGGTTGGTTTACGCTTTATGCGATTGGTTCTGTAAACTGTTTACATTATATGTTTTTTTTATTACTATATGTGATCAGAATTGAAGTTTAAGTGATCATTCATACTATATAATTAATCCACTAATAGATTATTATTCTCATTTAATTAAAGAAACGTGAAAGAGGTTAATAGTAAGTACTATGTGCGTGGTTAATTTTAAGCTCTATGTGATTGATTTAAAGCTATAAATGATTTTGAACTTTATATGTTCAGTTTTAAGCAATATGTGATGGATTTTTAGTTACACGTGAGCGCTTTTAAGCAATATGTGGTTATAGTGAACAGTCTCATATGTGGCATCCTAATACTGAGACGCACACATATGAAATGTGGTGATTATAATTTTTTCAAATACGAGATTAATTTTTGATCATTTTAAGATGATAATTGATATCTTTAAAGTTAAAATTGATTTCTTTTATAAGTTATAATTGATCATTTACTTGATCACTTTATTATATACTTCTATAAATCATCACTTCAAGGTCTAAATAGATTACATAAAATTATGTTTTTTAATTAAAGATGATCTCTCGATTAAAAGAGTTTTAGCATTTTTTTTAACTGTCTAAGGCCAATTTTGAATTCTCTCTTTTTTCTTTTGAGAACATTTTGAGATCTCATTGAATGTACGGAGAAAACAAATTTTCCGTTATTACTTTATCTCAAAAAAAAAAATTAAAAATAAAATCTATGTATTACTTCATAATCGTTTGGTTCATGCAAGACTACAAGCAATTCATTCAAAGCCAAATTAGTAAGAAAGTTACCGTTAGAAGTTAGTACCCAGTCAAAATTCCCACTATCAAGCGAGTAATGATATTAATCATTTATCATCAAACACTAATTTGTGACGGAAATTGATGGGAATTGGAAGGAATTTCTGGGATGCGCTAAAACCCTATGCTAAATACCAGGGTTTTGATTTTTTGAGGAACAAAAAAGTAGCAGTTGATCTTTCTTTCTGGATTGTCCAACATGAAACTGCTCTCAAATCTACCCGTGTCAGAAATCCCCACCTTCGTCTTACTTTCTTCCGTACTATCAACCTTTTTTCCAAGGTTATTTTTTCTAATTTCATTCAATTTTGGTTCAATTCTTTAATTATGAGTTGAATGATGGTAATATCATGGATTTTGTTGTGTACCCACATAACGATTTCGTCCAAATTTGAGTTTTAGAGTAGTATTGGGTTTTCTTTCTTTATTTTCTTGTGAATGGTATGATGATGGTGAAGCATCATATGATGATAATTTATTTGTTCACATGATTTCGTTCAAATATGAGTTAATCTTTTTTTTTTGAAAGGAAATATGAGTTAATTCATCCTGCTAACGTATGGTAATTTGAATATATGCTCGTAAACTGAAGCATTTTCTTAGTTTTGATAATTTATTCAAGTTATTATCATTGTCTTCCTAATTCCAAATGAGTCCCGTTTAAGGTAGGGTATGGACTATGGGGTGGGTGGGAAAGAAGGCTAATCAAAACCCTCATCTCGAGGAGTTCGCAATTGAAAGGAGCCCTCAACTCGAATATTATAATTTATTCAAGTGTTTGATGAAAAATTGCAGTTTGGAGCATATCCTGTATTTGTTGTGGATGGAAAGCCATCACCTTTGAAATCTCAAGCGAGGATTACACGGTTTTTTCGATCCTCTGGCATTGACCCAAAAGACATGCCTGTTGCTGAAGAAGGCGTTTCCGTTGATCGGAACAAGTTTTTCGTCAAATGCGTGGAGGAGTGCGTGGTGAGTAACATTCTTTGTGCATATTGGACTTGGATATTCAAGATATAAGTGCAATTTTTGCTCATTGTGTAAGTGCAAGACACTGTTTCATGTTGGTGAATTGCTATAAGCTAATAGTGGTGGAAACATTTTTGTTCATTGTAGTGATGAAAGACATGACTGACGAATGAATACAGGTTATGGTCGATTAATAATTGAATTCTAATGGTTTGAGTGAATGTATCATGTTGTAGTTGTTCTGTAGTATGTTTCATGAATTGGTAGTATGTCTATTGCTAAAGTTGTTCTGTAGTAGGCCGATTAATACCTTCTTGAATGATGATCAAGAGTATAAGGAAGGCGACTTGTAATTATAGGTTATGGCTGCTAATAGTTCGAGTGAATGCCAAGTATTCCATACCCAAAAATGCTTAACATGAGCTCTATCGAGTTTGTAGTACGATTTGATTATTTGATAGAATAATGCTACGTCTCATTAAAATCCAGTATATTAATTGCTGTTGTATGTGTTATGCCTTTTCTGGTACTTCTCTTTTGATCAATTTTATGGGAACTATTGAATAGTGAAGCAAAACCTGTTTCATAAGTTGGTGCTTTTGCAGGAACTTCTCAAGCATCTTGGGATGCCTGTTCTAAGAGCTACAGGCGAAGCCGAAGCACTTTGTGCTCAATTAAACAGTGAAGGTCTTGTAGATGCTTGCATTACTTCTGACAGTGATGCATTCCTTTTTGGGGCCAAATGTGTGATTAAAAATGTGGATCCTAAATCAACGGTAATGCTTTCGCATGTTCTGTCTTTCATTCTCTTTCAATTGTACCCATCAGACATGAGCCATCAACGATCAGTTTTTATTTGCTTTTGTTAAATTAAGCAATTGAACATGCATTCAATTATGGCTTACTTGATACATTTCTATTGTCAGCAGAAGGCAGTTCAGTATATAGTAACATAACTTTTTTGTCTTACACGAACTCCCTGAGTTCTTGATTCCTACCCTGTTCAGGTACCATTTGAATGTTATTTTGCCGAAGACATTGCAGTTGGTCTGGGTCTGAAAAGAAAACATTTAATTGCTGTTTCTCTCTTGGTTGGAAGCGACTATAATTTAAATGGAGTGCAAGGCATAGGGCTAGAAACAGCTCTTCGTTTTGTCAAAAACTTTCATGAAGATCAAGTTCTACACAGGTTTGCCTCCTTTTGAACGATTTTTCGTCTCTTCAGTCATTTTAAATCCAATATAGTTTCCATTTTGACTAGCTTTTTTCTTGTTTGGACAACTGTTATAGGCTAAGTGAAATAGGTTCTAGTCCCGTTCTTCCGCCTGATGTAATTGTTGGTTCTTCTGATATGAGTCCCCAAAGTCCAGATAGTCTGTCCCAGAAAATTAAAGCCCCTCATTGTTCTGTATGTGGTCATCCAGGCAAGAAAACTGCCCATAGCAGAGTGCCTTGTTCGTATTGTCATAGCGCTGCAGGAGTGAATTGTAGTAAAAAGCCTTCTGGATTCAGATGTGAGTGCTATCATTGTGACAATGTAAGAATGTTGACTCATCTTGCTTGATTAGTATTGTTTCATGGGCCTAACTTAGGATGCGAATGTGAAGTGAACTAATGTTATTAGAATCGCAACATGGATCGTAGAATTGTATGACTCTTATCCAAGTCATGCGAACCGATTTGAATTGGTTCTAGTATCGTTTTGGATAGGATTGGACATGGGATCGTTAAAATCGGTAGTATTGCGATTCTTCTGATAATACTTCTACTCCACAATTTTTTTGTTGACTTGATAATCTGAATGAATTGGAAGAGTGCTATGCACCAAAAAAATGTAAAGGAATCAAATAAGTAATTCCATTATTTGATAGAAGCTAAACAGCATTTAATAATAAGGTTTATTGTAACCTTTTCACCTTTTTATGTGTTGCAAGCTTTTTAGATGACAAATGAATTGTAAGTGTTGATTAACATATTGAAATGGTTAAATAATGAAGTCAAGCAAGTAAACCTTTTTGAATTTGTAAAATTTGTAGGATCATACGTTCCGATCCTAAGAGCTCTTTTCGATTCTATGTGGAACCTGGATCTGACAACCTTGCCTATAAGTCTAAGATGGCATATTTTATCTGGATTATTTGTTGCTTGCTAAATATTATGTGAATTTATGAATCGAACATTTAGTGCCATCACTAACTTATCGTATTCAGCCAACGATAGTAACTTGACAATGGCAATTGGCAAAGACCATATCATTTCAAGATTATTCTGTTTAATTTTGACAGTATTCAACGTTCTCAAAAATAAATTTAAAAATAGAAAAATGTGTTTGTTTTTGTTTTATCATATGATGTGTCTAAAACTTTATCGTCTCCAAGGCTTCAACATTACTTACCATCATTCTTTTATTGTTTGGAGAACACATCTGCATCCATTTCCTATATTTCAAATTGCTAAACCAAGATAGAAAATGTTAATATTATTGCTTACCACTACGAAGGCACCAAGTACACATAAAACAACCTCTGCTATCGTATTTGACTGGCAAGTTCCTCATATGGGACCTTGGTAGTTAAATTCGATCACTATGGTAGAACTTTTGTGCTTTAAGTCATTGGGAAGAGATCATCTAGTCCACTATGATCTTGCCTGAATTGGTAAGATTACTAAATGGAAATTGCTAAATTGTACTAAAAAAATTTGCTTTCACTTCGACAATTGAAGTTTCCTTTTGCTTTTGTTGGCTGTATTCATTGAGCTGTTGTGGGTGTTTAAATGTTTTAGAGATCTATCATCAGTTTATCACTCTCAAAGAGTTGGATACTTCCTTGATTAAAGCTTTGTTTTATTTCTGATTAGCTAATTAAAGACTTACAGTATAATGTGATGGTGATGGTTGGTGGTTTTTCTGTGGTGGTAGTGATGGCAGCATTTACTGGGACTGATGGTGGACTACTGGAATAGTGATTGGGGCTGGTTGTGGCTAAGTAGCAAGTGATGTGGTTGTGGGTTATTTTGGCTTAATGCATGTCCACTACTCACTAGCCATTAAAATGACACGTTAATGCAATTGCTCAGTATGTAGATGACCAACGAGACTGATTCCTTAGTATAGTAACCGACCCTAATTTTTTGGGATTCAGGCTTTGGCATTGTTGTTGTATTAATGCTTTTACTCAGTTTACTAGCCCCACATTCATTGATGTGGTAAAAGAAGTTAGACAAACAATATTTCCAAAGGGAGTACAATTGAATATAGGAAAAGGTGAAGTAATAACTGCAGTTCTTTTTGTTCTTTTAGATGGTGATGATTTTGTTTGGTCTTCTTCATGAAAAACACAATAGGAAGAGGGAGTAGGGAGTGAACTTTCATTATACGATCAACCACCTTTCTGCATAAAGCAGTTATTTTCATCTCCGGTGTCTCTTTTAAGTGTTTTATGTAGATGACAATAACTAAGTAGGTTCCAAACTTTTAATTTCCCATGTTTTAAGATTTGATCACTTGTAATTGTTGTTTTTTTCTTTAATGCACCGGACAATGATACGTATGGCTTTATGGGTTCAGAAGTCAGAACCTTGTTATCATTTTCTTAAGATTTTACTAGTAAAGGTAATCGAATTGGCTTTTGCTGATAGTTGATTACTCGACTAACTATTCTAGCTTGTTTTCTCCTTCACAGGACCGGAAAGAAAAAGAGCACAAGAAGAAAAATAATTGGCACCTTCAAGTGTGCAAAAAGATAGTCGCAGAATGTGATTTCCGCTGCAACGAGATTATTGAAATATACTTCAGAAGAGAAGGTGGCAATTTTTTTATTATAAATTTCAATTTGATAATTCTTTAAAGATATAAGTTATCTGAACTACTCTTCATGCGAGGGAACGGCTTGGGTAGAGATGATAAATTTGGCTTTACCAGAACTCTGGAATATGCATTTTCCCTTTCTTTTTCGTAATCACTAACGTTTTCCCTTGGTTAGAGATGATAATGTTGAACATTGTTACTAACGTTTTTTGTAATCACTTTGTAATTGTTAGTAAGTATAGTAACTATGAACAATGTTTGGCCTTTGCGTACAGATAATAACGACTTCAATGGACGCTTATTGTGGGAAGGACCAGATATTGATATGTTAATTGATTTTTTGGTTTATTATCTGCATTGGGAGCCACGTTACATTCGACAACATATATTCCCTATGCTCTCCACCAATTTTTTGAGAGATATGGCTTCGAGTCCAACTGAAACATTACTGCATGGACAATACGAATTTGACTCTATTCAACGTGTAAAAGTAAGGTATGGTCATCAAGTTTATGTGGTCAGATGGAGGAAATCATCACCAACACCAAACGGTATCAATAATTTAGCATCTTCTGAAGAGTGTTTAGTAGAATCCATTTTTGAGACTGAAGAGACTCTGATAGAGGGCTCTAGCAATGATACGGACGAGCTCGATGTAGCCCAAGTTTATGTTGATGGTGAATCCAGCTTTCTATTGACAGATGAAAATATGGAGCTCGTCCAAACTGCGTTTCCCGCTGAAGTTGACTGCTTTCGGCAGCAAAAGGTACAGCCTTTCAGCTGTTCCTTCCATTGATATAGTAGTAATACGATAAATTTCAGCTACCACTTATTTTTGAGCATTCGGGGTCCCCTGATTTTGTCTTTGTATTTTAACTGTCTCTTTGTAGGAAGAGAAAGAATTAAAAAGAAGAAAGTCGAGACCTCTAAGAACTAGCATAGAGCTTCAGGGTCATTCACAGGGTCTTCAATCGGCAATTACTGACTATTACCGTTCGAACAAACCACTAAATCAGGGGCAAGATTACCATGAGTCGGCTCAAAACGAAAAATTTGGGCGTTTGAGAGATAAGGGTAAGTCATCGTCAAGTGCAACCCTTCCGAAGTCTACAAGACGTCGGCTTTTATTTAGCTGAAGCTCCTTGCGGAAAACATGCGGGCTTTATGAATTTGTGCAGGCCTTCCGAATCATCTCGCATAAAATATTTTGGCTTTTTGAACATGTACAGAAACTTGTACATAATACAATTTATGTTTTGTAAGTCCCTCGCTATTCTCTTGGTTTGTTTTAAGATTGTCGATACAATATTAAGATTGGGTTTTGAGCTTCTATGATGAGAGGCTTGGGAGCTGTTTACTACCCCCGGTTTATCTGTTTTGTGCTTCTTTCGATCTGTTTGATTTGCTGGTGACTGGTTTCTTGGATAATTCGAGAGGTTTAGACGGACATTTTGTAGCATTTGAATCTATTACATTTGATATTCGTAGTTGCAAGGGAGGTTTATGTGTATTTCACTCTTCATCGTCCAGAGCCGGAGCCTTTTAATGACATTGAGGTAATGTTATCGTCTATTTCTCAGTATTTGGTAATATATCTGTTACCTTGTCTTGGTTGCAGTCATATTTTCATGTCTCACATTGCATATATTTCTTTGTTTTTAGGTGGTTAACATTTGTTACGCTTCGGCCTTGCTTGATTCTTATTTGTGTTGGGATGTGGCTGCAAGGCCGACCCTAATATATTAAGGGCCGGTTCAAAATAATAACTCTTGAGCCCTTAATATTTTCAGCTGGTCTTGGACAAGACGACCTCTTAATGAGACCTTCGATTTGGGCCGGCTCAATTCACGCGTTTTACAATCTGGGCATTTTTTATTTTCCGAGCATTTTTCATTTCTAATCTTAAAAGAATCAGTTTTGACAAGGTATCAATTTTGAAAAATTGATGCTTTTAAGGTCAAAATTGATAAATGATTAGAATATTAAAATGTTGTTAAACGCGCTTGAAATGGGTTGGCCCAAACTTCGTCTTAACGTGCGACGATCTCGTCCAAGTTTTTGTATTATATTTTTTTGCAATATAAATAACATTAACTTAATTTTTTTTTCGCAAAAGAAAATTTTATTTCCAAGAACCAATCAAAATACAAACTTTTAGGGGAGAGCCTCAAACCATCTAGGATGGACCCAAGCTCAAGCCTTAAAGCGATACCAACACTATACAAGAAACAAAACCTAAACACCATTTGTGATGACATATTTGCTATAGTCACCTACACCTGGTAACTATAAGGTTCATCTAATGGATCTACTTAGACCCAAACTCACATTTGTACACACACACATAGTAATAACTATCTGATATACTTATATCCAAGAGGAGGAATATATTCCACGCTCTAACTGTGATAGAAGTCGTCACTCCACCAATTTTTATGCTAGAGTTTCTACAAGATGAGACTCTCTCAGACTCCCTGTCTAACCCCGCATCTCTACATGTCGGGACACACGGACGTCGGGTTACACGCTGGTCCGTGGTTTGACATTTCCTTTACTATCAATGTGGTTCATCCAAGTACACATAATTTCAAACAAGACTCTTTGTTATCTATTTCACATTACTTTAAGTCAATCCTAGTTTAGTCAAACTCCAAGTTAACATCCTTTCAAGGGAAAGTCAACATATTTGCTAATTCAATAAATAAGAGATTATAAATAAATACAATTACACAAAATTATGACAAGGTTCTAGGGGCTATACAAGTTCTCTACAAGACTATATAAACTTGTAAAAATTCTGGAAAATATTTCGTAATATTTAATAAGGAATTTCCATTTATTAAACATGTAAATTTAAAACTCCATAATAACCAATAAAAATATTCTAAAAATATACTTGAGGTTCAATAGCTATATGAAGTTAGTTTTAGGCTAGAAAGTTCAAGAAAAATGAGTCTATACATTTTAACTAAGGGCCTGTTCTCTTCGTCTGATCTGATTGAATAAGGTCTGAATTTACTAAGGTCTGATCTGATCTGATCTGATCTGGTCTGATCTGGTCTGATTCAGTCTGATCTGATCTGAATCTTTCTGATATGGTCTGATCTGATCTGATCTGATCTGATCTGATCTGGTCTGATCTGATCTGGTCTGATCTGGTCTGATCTGATCTGATCTGATTTGATTTCATAAAGTTATTATTATTATTATTATTATTATTATTATTATTATTATTATTATTTTCATTATTTTTATCTTTATATTATTATCATTATTGTTATTATTATTACTTTTATATTATTATTATTATTATTATTATTATTATTATTATTATTATTATTATTATTATTATTATTATTATTGTTTATATTATTGTTATTATTATTTATATTATTATTATTATTATTATCATTATTATTATTATTATTATTATTATTATTAATATTATTACTATTAGTATCTTATTAAGAATTTAATTAATAAATACTAATATTATTTAATTAATTAATTAAAAAATAAATTAATAATGCCATTAACATTTTTTTTTTTTGGGTCTAATGCCATTAACATTATTATAATTATTAAATAGTCATTTATATTATTATTATCTAATTAACTAATAATAATGCCATTAACATGTTAATATTATTACCATTTTAGGAGAACAAAAAAATTAATTAATTAATTAAAAAAATATTGTTAATTAATAAATAAATTAACATAATAATATTATTACGTTATTTATATTATTAAAATTATTATTTATATATTTATTAATTAATTATTTTATTAATTAAGTAATTAATTCATTAATATTAGTTATAATAATAAGTAATAAGTAACAATAATAATAATAATAATAATAATAATAATAATAATAATAATAATAATAATAATAATAATAATAATAATAATAATAAGCCCAGTGATCTATTGTTTTTGTCTTACTGCTGGTATGCCTAATTGATGGGTAGTGTAATAACCTATCTTACTGTGGAAAAAAGCCTACCATGATGGAGTGTTGTAGGCTCTGCTGCTTGCTGGGGGCTATGTTGGGCCGATTAGTGCATAGTTCTAATCAGCTGTTGTGCATAGAGGTGGGTGCAACACCCACTGCCCCCCTTGTGGTGCCAACGTCATCAACCCTCAAGTGGTGTCTTGAGCTGCTGTGCTACATGGGCTGTGGCTGGATGAGCTTCGTGCAGTTTTGGCTATTTTGCTATTGTGGCTCAACTAGTGGTAGTGTGTATTCACTTGAGCATGTGCAAACTGGATGCACGTTCTTTTCTTGATCAAAGGGAGATGATTAATGCCTTGTTGCTGATGTGCTTTGATGCTATGGATTACTGATTCCAATGCTTGATTATATTAGAGAGCCCCTTCTTATGGCTCGTTTTTGGTATAGCTCAGCTTACTTGATAGCTGCTTTGTAATGTTGCTTAATTTCATACATTTTATTGTATAGGCCAAGAGATTATCTCCTTTTTTTGGAAATGTCGAGCCCTCCAAGCAAATGAAGAGGGGCCTGTCCCTCAGAGGCTCAGTAGGTTTCGTCATTTCAGTCTTTTGACCTCTTGTGTAAGCTTCGGCTATCTTTTTTGGCATTTTATAATACTTACTTTGCCAAAAATAATAATAATCCCTTAAAAATAAATAATAATAATAATAATAATAATATATAATAATAATAATAATAATAATAATAATAATAATAATAATAATAATAATAATAATAATAATAATAATAATAATGGTATGGTCTGATCTGATCTGATCTGATCTGGTCTGATCTGATCTGGTCTGATCTGATCTGATCTGGTCTGATCTGATCTGGTCTGATCTGATCTGATCTGGTCTGATCTGATCTGGTCTGATCTGATCTGGTCTGATCTGATCTGGTCTGATATGATCTGGTCTGGTCTGGTCTGATCTGGTCTGGTCTGGTCTGATCTGAAACTTTCTGATCTGATCTGAATTGTTCTGATCTGATCTGATCTCTCTGCTATGGTCTGATCTGATCTGATTCCAATAAGAATAAGTAATAAGTCAAAAAAAAAGTTGAAGAGAACACCTTCTAAATTGTTTGGCCAATTTACTGATAAAGTTCGTAAATTGCACTAACTTCTAAACTAGTGTTGTAATTATAACAACTTATAAATCAATCATACTCAAAAAAACAAAGTTAGAAATCAATGCTATAATTAAAAAGATATAGGGATATTCTACCTGCTAAGCACCAGGTATAACGAAATTCACAAACTAGCTATTCTTGTTTGCAATTCTACCAAATAGCACTCAACTTTTGCAAATTCATCTGTCGTAGCTATAATGGTAAAAAACGTTAATTTTCCGTTAAATTGTGAAATTACTTAATTGCCCTTGTTTGATTCTAATAAAAGATGCTCCTTCTTCATCTTCTTCATTCCCTTGAACAACCATTGAAGTCAAGCTTTCATACACTTCTCTTCTCTGAACTATCAATCTTGTGTTGGAAAACCATCTGCATTGCCCTTTGATCTCTTTTGATTTCATTATTAAAAAAATAAAACCAATTTATTTCACTTTTAATAATTTTTAAATTTCCACCATTTATATACAAACTTGTTCAAAACTAACAAAATTTCACACAATTTCCCATCTCAATCTATTTCAAAACTTGTTCAAACTTGTTCAAAACTAACAATTTCCTAATTTCCAACATTTTTCATTCTTGAAGTTTGAGCTATGTGTTTCCATTTTCATTGTTCATTCTTATCTTGTTTAATAATGGGTTAGTGTTAGATCTTAAAATTGTGTTGTTGTTAGTCTTGATTTTCCAATTTGCCTTGTAATAGTGAAAATGAAGTGAACAATTTCTATTTGATTTTTCACTTTTTAAGGAATGGATAAATGTTTTACTTATTTAAGTGATTGATTCCCACAACCCCTTTTGGGGAAAAACAAAAAAAAATGTTAAGAATGGACTAACCTTTCTTCTTGTTCTTAATTATTATTTATATATATCTATTTTCATTGATTTTTATTAGGGAGTTTTAACTAGGTTTTTTAAAAAAATTTTGTTGAGGAGTCAAAATCAGGCTTATAATAGTAGGTCTATAGTCTAAAACTGATCAAAGGTATCAACTTGACTTCAATACAAATAGAAGAATGGACAAACACAGATGATAATTAAGTCAAATTGACAGGGTAGTATAGAATTTTTATCAAGACTTTGGTAGCATGACTTTTTCTTACTTATTACTGTTTGATGCTTTGCTTTCCAGTCTTCCTTGTATGAGTGCATCTTCTAGACAGAATTTACTTGCAAGTTACTGTTTTTATCCCCCCTTTGCCTGTATCAATCCTATATTGGTATCATTATTCTAGAAATTAGACACTTTGGAATCAGATTTCTCTTTGTGCAGTAGCCTATGGTTGAGAACTTTGAACATGTTGGAAGACAATTTTGGGAGTTTGACCCAAATCTTGGAAGTCCAGAACAAATTAGAGAGGTACTGCTGCAAATTCAGTATCAAATGAAGAAGAAGAAGGGCAATTAAGTAAAATAAAAGTAAAATAAAACAAGGGCAATTATGTAAATTCACCACTTAACGGAATTTCTAACGTTTTTAGGCTAATATAGCTACGGCAGATGAATTTGCATAAGTTGAGTGCTATTTGGTAGAATTGCAAACAAGAATAGCTAGTTTGTGAATTTCGTTATACCTGGTGCTTACCAGGTAGAATATCCCAAAGATATATTATATTATAGGATCAACTACCAAAAACAGCCTTTAAGTTTACTCAATTTCAAATAAACAGCCGTAAACTTTTTTTTTACAAACTACAGCCTTCAGCTTGAGAAACATGACAACGATACAGTCAAATCACTCCAACTTAGAAACCAAAAGAGTTCTTCTTCTTCTTTGTGTTACTTTATGGGTGAACTCCATTGTTGAATGGATTCACTAACTTGAGAGATTGTTCTCAAGTGTGTAAGTTGAGTCATTAGTGTAATTGTAATTATGATTATATTAATAATAAGATACTTTGATTGAGGGGGAGGTATCCTTTGATACCTCATAAACACTTTGTTATTGTTTTTTTGTTCTCTTGATTTATACTTCGTTTTTCTTTCTCAATTTCTTCCATAGTTCTACCATTCGAGGGTCCAAGACCTCCTCTTTCAATACTCGTACCGTCAAGGAAAGAGTAAAGAGAGATGCGCGCAGTCAAGAAAATTAAATAGTCTAAATAATATAAATTATTTTTTCAATATTTTTGTAATCATTTTTATATTTTTTACAAAGATAATCATAAATAGTAAATTAATAAATACCAATTAACTTTATAAAGTTTATATATATGGACATACATAACCCAGGTACTTAAATTCAAAATATACAAATACATTAAAAAATAAGAGTATTTCTTTTATTTTATTATAAAAAATTATGAATATACAAGTCGATATGTATAACTCAACCCCTATAATCAAGGGAAATTCTACATGATATGCACCAATTATAGGAAAAGGTGAATGGTAGCTAATCTTAAATTGTTTTCCACAAAATAGCACTCGACTCTTAAACAATTAACTACTGTAATATTATTAAGCAAAAACGTTTAATTATTCGTTAACTATGAAAATGACCATTTTACTCCTTTTCATTTCATTAAAACTCAGTTGCTCATTCCTCTTCCATTCAACATGTGTTGGAAATGTGACTTTAATTTTATAAATAAACAATAAAATAAAGTTACAAGTTTGTAGTAGAAAACCAAATTACATATGACAAGATCAAACCTTTACTTAACATATACCAAATTCAATCTTGATCATCGGGAATCACCATATATCAAACAAAGTAACAAGAAGATTTTGTTGGATCTTGATATAAATTCTAGGCGAGATGCTCTTTCCTAAAACATCATTCCTCCTTATTACGATGCTTGGGAATAAACCGGAAATATGTTCTGAGATACAAAGAATTACGCTAACTTCCGAGCACACGGAAATTAGAATGATGTAAGAGAAACTTAAGTGGAAGAAGATAAGAAAACTACAAACGAGAGTTACAAGTTCTTGATGTAAAATGCTAGAGAAGAAAACAAATCAGAAAATTCATGTGTAAAATAACACACAAGCCTTCTATATTTATAGAATAGCTCACACCAGTTCATGAAGCAACATAACACTTCATGAAATACGAGGTTGATACGTGAAACACGAGATCAATTCATGAACCCATGTTGCCTTTCGCTCAGCCCTTACATCCCAAAGAACATGGCTAAAAGTAACCATAATAACTGTAGGAAGTTATTATATAAACATCAAAACAAAGCAAAAAGTCACACGAAAATTTCCCTGAAAAACACGTTAGTCGCGGGCCGCGACCTGTGCGCCCCAGAAAACAGAAACTTTTTTGTGTATTTTCGCGAGCCGCGAACCAAATCACGAGCCGTGACTTTCATGTTTTGATTAAAACATATAAATTTCAACTTGGGATATACTTAATTAATTTAATTTAATTTAATTATTTAATATAATTAATTAACCTTTTCAATAACCACTATACACTCTAAATTCCAACAATCCTCCCCCATTTAGAGTGTATAATCCTTTTCTTCTTTTGCGATCCATAATCTCCAACCCATTTCATGCATCAATGTCAATGTTCCTACGAATTGAATTGACACCTAGTACCACGCATCTTTACAATTGATCATATCTCCTAATGTCCCTACGGATTGAATTAAGCAGATATATCCAACCAATTGAAGGAGTAGTACACACGAAATAATTCATTAATCTTACATCCTTGACACGTTAAAGGCCATGTGTCCATATTTATTCATAAGTTCTTTGAAATCATAAGTATGCCCCTTGATTTCGTTAAGACGGCCAAATCTTGAACTTATATAGGTAGTTTTTCCCTAATATACCATGCTTTCGTGAATAAAGCACTCAATCTAGAGATCTTCATAACTCTAGAAAATGGAGACCTCGAGGGACTACTCTACTACCTCGTTTGTCAACATCACGAATAAAGCAACTTAGGATCACTTAAGTGTTGCTTCCCAACACTCAATGAGCGATCAATCCACATTGAATTCAAGACTAGATGTTTCTTCTAGCGTCGAATTGGGTCTTACTCATGGTGTTGAAAAATGAGCATGTACCAATTTCATTAAACCATGAAATTCTAAACTTTGTAAGAATACTTTGTCTAGCTTTGAACTTTATTCACATAGTCAAGAAATGTGATCCCTTCTTTGATAAGCCCTAATTTTCGGCTTTGCCTCAATTAGATGTCATAACTTTATCAAAGTTACACTTGACTATCAATACTTATACAAGCCACTTGTCAATCAAACTAGATTGTTTTATTTTGTGCACAACTTTGGCTTAAACATCACTAAGATGAGTATTCTAAACTATACCGTTTACATATTTATCTAAATCTTGACAAATAACATTAATATATAGTAGAATAAGTTAAAACTTTGTTTGTACCTGGGTGATTATTTCTGTTAAATTTAATTAAGTTTTGACTTCTAAAGTTAACTATTAATGGGGAACTTTCAACAAAGCTTGATTTAGTTTCATTTGATTGATTAACCATAGTTGTAATTAGATCCATTTAATTCACATAATAATCTTAAATGTTTTCTTTCTTTCTGCTAGGTTAAATCCCTTAATTACTGTAATTCCTTTTGAAGATGAAAGGATAATTGTTCTTATTTAATGAAGATGAGTTAAAAAAAAGGTAAAAAAAATAATCACAAAATACTTGTTGCAGCCGGTCATGGAGAGTGGGACTGTTTTGAGCAAATTCGATAAATAGTTAGGATTATTAAAAAATAATCGATAGTTGGGATTATTTTTTGCCAACGAGTGATAGTTGGGATTATTCTTGGCATATTTTCCTTATTATTATTTTTTTTGGCAAAGTAAATTTTATTAAATGCCAGAAAAATAGCCGAAGCTTACAAAGGAATCCAAGAGGCTAGGATGACCCGCCCCGCCAAGCTCCAAGAGACAGTCCTCTCGTCATTCGCTTGGTAGGGAGAGCCAACACCAATAAGAATCGTAACACCAAACTATACAGAGAGACAAACCAACTAAAGCCACTAACAAAAAGGCATCAAGGCCAGGCCAAAACTAAGCAAAAACCATAGAAGCCCATGGCTCTACAAATAACCATCAACAATGCGGTTTAACTTGAAAGTGGATGATATGCTGGGATCATAGCTAGCCCAGGATCAGTTGAACATAGTACCTCGAAGTCCCCAAAACAGGTCCACCTGCAATCACTTCTTAACGCAGGCCAATACAAAACCAGTGTTAGTGTTGGAACAGACCTTATGAACTGAGTGCACACAGCTGAATCAGGCTTGGGCAACAGCAGGAACACAAAGCTAAAGCCGGCCACCAACAACACCTGCAAAGACAAACCAACCATCTTACCAATACTCCAAAATTGACAGAAGG
Organism: Amaranthus palmeri; assembly: GCA_019776075.1. Classification (NCBI taxonomy): domain Eukaryota; kingdom Viridiplantae; phylum Streptophyta; class Magnoliopsida; order Caryophyllales; family Amaranthaceae; genus Amaranthus; species Amaranthus palmeri. Next base: position 144,056 of record JAAKBH010000355.1, on the reverse strand, counting down.
GGCAGCACGTATTTTTCTTGACGGCACCAGTTAAAGTGTTGTGGACTTAGATCCAAAAGTGTTTCAACACCAAAAAACAGCAGGAGAGTAGCCTCTGTATCAGTTCTGGCCTTTCCAGCATGAGTCTGAATGCGGAATTTTAGATTTACCAAGAGACTAGCATTTATCCTCAATACCCAAAACGCTAGACCAGTAACCATCCCACAATTATAATCAAGGACAAACAACCAACAAGTCAGCAAGTGACAATCACAACTTGTCTCCCTATGCCAAGGGTTAGGGTTCGATTCACAACCTTCAAGAAAGGAATATCAATCCAAATTGATATCCTCAGAGACAAAACTGCACTGTGCAGTTCATATAAGCATCATCAAAGGCTAAAGGTAAAGAGCTGAACACAACATACAAGGCACCAAAACAGCAGCACAATGAGGCAGCTGCACGGTATACAAGATGTTGGCAAATACACTCTCCCAGAAACACAAGGACCACAATGGATAAGACTAAAGCAGCCCACGGCGTAATTATCATTTACCAGTCAAACGTAGGTGGACTTGGTGAAGGAACCTAGCTATCTGCACCCAGCACCAGGAGCATCACAAAGTGCTCACCCACACGCTGGTGTAGTCTCGGCAGCAGAGCTTCCCTCACAGTTCACTCACGCATTCAACAGGCTAAAAAAACATCTAGAGTTGGAGCCAACAAGAGTTTTCTCTTTGCTTGAAAGAGGAGAAGGAGTAGCAACCAAAATTGCTACCCTCTAGAGATAAAACTGCAATGAGCAGTTCATTCGAAAGCCAAAACAAGCCCAAATCAGGGAAGCTAGCATCAACACATCACAATCGAACACCACCCAAGGCGAGTTGGGGGGTCGATTCAAGAAACACTCAGAGAATTTAAAAATAAACAAACTATCCATGGACGAATACCTTAATTTGCACCGAAGCCTTGTGAATTTAGGTTTGAAACTCGACCCTTCAGCAGCAAATTACAGATCAAAATCAATATCCCCTAATTCAATTAGGGTTAAATCAAGAGGCTATTCGAAATCTCAAATTAGGGTTTGAGAAATTCGAACTCTCAATATGGGTTTATTCTCATTCGAAATCAGAAACAACTAGAATACAACCCCTAAGACAATAGTTTGGGGAACCGCAACCCCAATTCAGCACCTTAAGCCTTCATAAGGAAGAAGAAGCACACCCTGCTAACCCTTTCATCGGTGGTCGACCTCGTCTTCTGCACGCCATGGCTGGGCAATAGGAGAATCGCCAACAAAGAGAGATCTTAGAGAGAGAAAGAAGAGAGAGGATGACTCTTTTTTCATTATTATTATTATTATTATTATTATTATTATTATTATTATTATTATTATATTATTATTATTATTATTATTATTATTATTATTATTATTATTATTATTATTATTATTATTATTATTATTTCTTTAAAAAGAATTATATTATACTAATTTTGTAACATCCGGTAGTTTAACTCGTATCGTTTTAAAAGAGAAATAGACGTTTTGAAGAACCAAATACAGTCCGAGTCAAACCAGGGCGTTAAACGATTAGTTAAAACGGATTCAAGCGAAACAAAACTTGCGGACCGAGTTCTAATAGTGCTATTATAATCTACCAGACATAAAGACTAAGCAGCAGATAAGTTTGAAAAGGTAGTTTTAATTATTACAACTCGAGAGCGTTCACGCCTCATAAAACCAACATTTAAAAGGTACGAAAACTTAAGTTCATAATAAATTATGATTCTAACGTTTTATTTCTCCCAGAGTAATCCTCACTCCCCACCTGCAATTAACTTACTGCTAGTCATTATCCAAGGAGGAAACGACATCATCACAGGATCGTTAAGACCAAAAAGTACACGTCAGCAAGAAATCATAATTCAATTAATTCGAGTACGACAAATCAAAGATAATAACTTTAATAATTTCTTGTTTCAGTTAGTCAGCCATACTGCTGTATCTTTTTCAGCCATACTGCTGTATCTATTCCAGCCATACTGCTGGTACCACTTCAAACTCTATAGGCGAGACAATACATTAGGGGGAGCTAACCCCTAAGCAAGTCTCTACCGTAGACACACGTCCTACTTCGGTGTCTATGGTTAAGTATGCATACCCCCGCGGTGGCTCATAGGCTCCAAAGGCCGCGAGTAATTCATTCCACCAATTAACGTCATACTACGTCCACTTTCAAGTTAGTGAGGTCATACTACCTCTGCTTATTAAAAGTTATAATATAATAAATTATTCGGAAGCGTATCAATATTCATATTACATGCTCATACTTTACCTTTGCTACCATATCATATGGTACGTAACATATACTACAATTCTATGCTGCGTGTACGTACCTTGATCAAGCAAACTAAGCACAAGATTCTAATCAATTTCCGGTCACGAATCGGCTTCCTACAAGGTATAACCGTATTCGGAAATAAGAACACATTCACATCTTTCTAAAGGCAAACCACATCACATACATACAACTACCATCACACATAGAACACATACACATATTATGAGACATACACCACAATCCTAAGTCATATTAAACACTTAGAAAAACACAGCATATGAATCTGTCCAGAAACTTGTCATAACACTATCAAACTGGAAATCCGACTTCACCGTTGCGTCCGGAAGGCATCAAAACCCCTGGGTACCAAGTTTCATGATTTATAACATAGTATAGATATTTTTAACATAATTTCAAAGCCAAAATGCTCCAAAAACACCATTTTTCATGATTTTCCAATCCTACGGGATTTTATCAATTCTTGTTCAAAATTCATATAAATTCCAATTTCTACATTTCCTATTAAATCTATATCATACAAATCATAAATTCATGCCCACATATTAAAAATAATTTTCATGATTCCAAATACTTCATTTCTTACAATACCATTTTTTTCCTCAAAATTCATTCACTAATACATTAAAATTTCACATACAACACTAAAAGTAATTTATTACACTACAATACAATTTTCCATGAATAATCACAATTTATATTTATACATCCTTTAAATTCACCCATCATAACAACAAATACTAACTTAACATACTAATATAAAATAAATCCCTAAAAACATCCAACACTAAAATTGATAAAGACATATTTAAAAATTCATACCATCATTTTAATTCATTAAAAGAAATAACCATGGATCAAAACTCACACATGCGACAAATCACATATTTGAAATTGAAACTTAATAATAAAAATAATTACAGAATTATACTTACAATTTCAATGAAAGAACACCAAAATAATGTAAAATGGAAGAAGTGGTGTATGGAAATGGTGGTATATGATATGGTTTTCTCTTAAGTTTTTAGTAAAGGAAGTATAGAATAATGAGAAATGATTAGGAAATAATGGAGGTAGTGCAAGAATAACTATGAGATCTTTCAAATTCTCAAATGAAAGTTATACCCATGCCAAGAGACCACCTAAGGTCAATACTCCACTTTTCCCTCTCGTATTATTTATTTTTTTTTAATTTAATTTTGAAATAAGAAAATGGGTTAAAAGTTTGGGCCCAAATAAAAAGGACTAAAAAAAATACCATGATCAAGCCCAAACTAAATAAATAAAAAATATTATTCATATAAAATAATATTACTTGTAAATAAATAAATATATCGGGAAAATATCGGGGTGTTACAAATTTAATAATATACATATTTTTTTCCTTTCCCCTCAAAATATAATAAACCCTCCTTTTAAAGTATTTTCAAAGAAAAACTAAGCATCTTTGAGCGTTAAGACTTTTTTAGTAGATATAATAATAATAATTTATGTCATGTAATAGATTAAAATCTATTTTACCTTATTTAATTTAATAAATACAACAGTTAATCATTTTGAATATTTCATGTGGCAAATCTGAAATTAATTGTATAAACTTAGTTTAATAAATGTAGCAGTTAAACAATTTGATTATTTCGTATGGCAAATCCTTGTAAGGATGTCATACTGAATAATACAATATTTTAAGTTGATTGTATGACTAACCATTTTAATTATTCCATATGAAAAATATTGTAAAGAGATACTTTATGTTAATTGTATAATATTTAGTTAAATAAGTATAGCAATATTATATTGAGAAATTAATCCTTTAAAAAAAATATGAGAAAATAAAGATTTATATTAGTATGTTAACAAGCCTATTTTTGACAAGCATAGATGAATGTTGTGGGCCTCATGTATACGGGTTAAAATAAAATTTAGCAAGTAAAAAATATGCATCCAAAATTTGCATTGTAGTTGATATTTTGTATATAGCAAGAATCATAGAAAAATATTTTTATTTAGTATAGTTTAAAGCAAATTATAAGTTGCTTTAAAAAAAAGTAGTTTGCATGTTGAAGAGGATTTATTGATTTATAGCTCTATAACACTTTTACCTCGTTAGATTGAATATAGTCTATAGATAATATATTTTTTGTTTATTAATAACTTATGAGTATTTATTACCCATAATATAGGTTCCTCTAAAATAAAATTTATTTATTTTTAATGTCAAACTTTGATTATAATTTTTTATCAATATCTATATGAAAAATATATATTCATTTTGGAATCTTGATAGATTCATTTCAATACATATTTTTTTCAAATATCAACTATTAAGAATTTTTAAAAACCCATAGTTAAAATAACTTCACTGTTAAATTTGCATTGAGATCTGCTCAAAAAATTAATTTATAGAACAAATAAAAATAGAGTGAGTACAATACATGATATATCTAAAATATATATTACTCATATATGGTCTTTAATAAAAATATTTTTCTATGATTCTTGCTATACTAAATAATTGTTAAATGTACGTATAACAATAACTTACATATAAATTTTGATCATTCCATACATATAAATATTATTTATTATATTGAAAGATATAAATATTTCCATACAATATTCCAAATAATTTCGAGTAAGTTTCCTTTTTGAATGTCACGTTTATTAAACAAACTATTCACTCACCCTTTTATATAAATATAAAGACTTGGAGTATAATTTTTACAGCTTTTCATAATACCCAAAATTAATTTTTTTTAAAAAGCTAATTTAGGATGAATAATTTATTAATAGTGATTCTTGTAGCTTTGTTTGGTATTTATGTTGTGGGGATGGTGAATTTCTTTACAATTTTCAACTTTTTACCACTAATTACAAAACCCATTGAAGAATTCTTGAATAATCTTATGCCAGTACTATGTGTCATCGTTGCGGCTGGTTTGTGGCTCTATATACAAATGCTTCAATAGGGTGTTAAGTATTTCCAGCTTTTTCTATCCTACTGAATTTGCGCCATAATTTTAAAGAATTTGCAATGGAGTAAATTAGTAAGTCGGGATATTAATTATTTTAAGATAATTATTTGATAGAATAAGGTTTTTATTTTTATCGTTATAGGTTACTCGTATCGTTCTTTTATATTTATTTTAAGTTTTTGTAGTATTAGTCTAGTATGAAATAATGAGTACTTCATGAGAATTTATAAAATTTAATTCATATTTTATTTATATGTTGTGTTTAATCATATTACTACCTCCTATTCAAATTTAATTCATAATTTATTTCACGATTTGTGTTTGATTATATTTACTTAAAGATTGTTAGAATCGTAGGATATTTTCTGCAATTGCAAAAGATTTATTGAAAAAAATAAGGTTACTACCACCAATATATAAATTTATCACCACATAGATTACCTTTGTATTAAACTAGTTTTGTACACTAGCAATGTGATGTTTTTACATAGACAATGTTTATACAACATTTTATTGTCTATAATGCTACTTATGTAGCTTCCACTTAATGTAAGGTTGGATGAAATTTAAGAGCATTGGATGCATGTAACTGGTGGTGGATCCAATGGAGGATCAATAATGTCCGCTAACATCACTTAAATTTTAAAGAAAAAAATAATTAAAAAAAGTGTTAAAAAATAGAAAAATTTACCTAGAATAATCAAACTTATTTATGATTTTCATATAATAATATCACCTATTGATTAACCATGAATAATCTCAACTTTAAGTGGTATTTGCTTAGAGTAAACTTGGGTGACCCGATGACCTGTTATATTAGGAAATTCCACAAAAAAAAGAAAGTGAAAATTAATTTAAAATTAGAGAAAAATCTTGAAATTTTACATAAAAAATTATAAATTACAAAAAAAATCATTAAGTTTTTTTTTTTTTAATATTTTTTAAATATTTTTTTCTACATTTTTTTTAATTTATCTTTTTTTTAAGAAAAGTAAAACTTGCTATAGCAAGTCATCCGGTTACCGGGTTTACTCTAGGAAAATACCCCTCAATGTTGTAGCATGTTAGTTTTATAAAAATTTTTAAATTATTTATTTTTAAAAATGGTAAATTTACAGCATCCGATAAAATTTAATCAATAAATTATTCTTTATATCTCAATATAAGCAAGAATAACTAAACATCAACCAATGAAATATTTTTATATAGCGAGACTTTTATACGGATGACATGTATAATTTTCTTGTATGATTTTAATTAATGCAAGTGTTTATCAATTATCAATCAATTTGTGCAAATTCGTCTCAGCCAGTAAATATCAGTCAACAAAACAATCACGTCAAATTTGTCTCAACCAGTAAAAAAGGAAATATAAATGGCAATCATGTTTTAAATGTGCAAATTAATTATATTGCTAAAATCATAGTCAATCATCCTTTAATCTGTGTGAAATTATATTAGGCAATAAATAACAAATAATGCAAAATCTCTACCAATAAACATTCAGCCAATAAAAAAATTACACATGGCAACATTCTGTTAAATTGTCATTTTTATAATTTACAATAAAATTATTAAATTGTATGATATGATATGATTTAGTATAAAAGGAAAATATTGTGATCATGTGTTGTTTTATTGTTGAAAGTTAATTGGTTTTTCACTGTTTTTATTTTTTATGTACAGTATTTTCTTATAGTTTTTGAATTTTCCTGTAAATGCAGTAATATAGGAAAATAGTAATATTTTCTTACTAAAATATTTTTGAAAGGTTTATTATTTTCCATTCTAGTATTTTAATGTGTAATGTTATAATTATTGTATTAATGTAAAATAATTTCTAAAAGCTATGTATTTTTAAAAGTAAATGTATTTTTAGAAATAAATTACTTTACTATTAAAGGACCAATAATCTTGTTGTATTTGGCAAATGACTGTGATAATGTTATTTATCATTTAGTAGCAAAATTATAAAATTGTATGATTAAAGGTGTATATACATTGTAATAAAAAGCTTCTGCTTATAAAATGAATAAAACGCAATACAAATTCTCTTTTAGTCTTCTATTGATTCTTGATCTTTGATGTTTTTCTTTTTATTCATGGATTAATCCACCAATTTAACACAATTACGTTTATTATTTTATTTTAATAAGTGTGATGTTGCAAATGTTGTAAAGTTGCTTTAATTTGCAACCACCTCAACAAATTTTGGATATTGTTTCTTATTTTCATTTAGAGGTGTTCATGGGCGGGTTTGGGCGGATAGCGGACTGGGTATTTGCTACAAAACTTACCCACGGGCAGAAATATTCAAATGCTCGCCCACGTTAGCGGGCGTATTCTTTTGTCTCTACCCGCCCATTTTTAAAGCGGCGGGACCCGCGGGTAGGTCGGTATTTCTTACAAAAATATCAAAAATATGATACAAAATAAAATATAAAGTTATGTTTTGATTATAATTAAAATACAATACATTGTCTAAAATTTGAAATAATATTTCAAATTTTCAATCTTGCTTTGAGAAATGAGAAGTATAATGGACGGCTCAAGCAAAGTAATAAAGTACTCTAGGCTCCTAGTTAGGAATTTCTTTTAGGAAAAATTGATATTAATAATCCAACATTTCACTCATCCGCTATGAATAATCCCACATTTGGATTATTTTTTAATAATCCAACGTTTGTGATAAATTTGCCCACAACATACCCTATTACTAATAATAGATAATAATAGGGTATGCTGCTAGCAAATTAAAATAAAGATTGGATTATTCACAGCGAACTAAGGACAAACGTTGGATTATTAGAAAATAATCAAAAGATTGGATTATTCACAGCGGATGAACAAAAGGTTGGATTATTAATGTCAATTTTTCCTTTCTTTTATATGGGTAATACTAATACTAATAAATTTGGGCCTAAAGACCAAAGTCCAAATTTCAAACACAAGAATTTAGACTACTAATTAGCATTCCTTAATATAATTAATTATTAAAAATTAATATATTAAACTAGACGGGCGGGCGGGTATACCCGCGAGTATTTTTTAGCGTCGCTACCCGCCCATTTATCTTGGCGGGCGGGTATTACCGGTCCAAACTTTAATTTTTTTTTTAAGAAAACGTTGTCCATGCCCGCCCGTTTTACAAGCCAGGCGGGCGGGGCTTGGCGGGTAGCCCACCCATGAACAGCTCTATTTTCATTCAATGATATCCTCTCATTTTCTAATTACCTGTTTTTAGTATAAATTAATTGTCTTTATAAATTATATTTTTAACTAATCATCAGCATTATCCTACCCAGTGTATCCCACCGCTAGTGGAAAAAACATCAATGGCTGCGGTTTTTAGGCCCCTAAAGGTTGCGGTTTTGGACCCAAGAACTTATGGTGGCAGCTGATAGCTTTAAAGAAAGGTTGGAAGGGAAAGACGGAGACAACTCATACCCATAGAGGAGAGCGCGGCCGGGAAAGATTAAGATACATTTTTTGCCACGTGAGAGATAAATAAAACACATATAGATAAAACAATTATAGATTTAAAAACATAATAATAGAAATGAGAAAAAGTGAGAGACCATGAACGCTCTAAGAAGAAAATCAGTAGTCAAAAATCTGGATATAACATCTCCAACTACCCCTATCCGTAGTATAGTCCTCAAAGAGGTTTAACTCATGCAAGTCAACTTTTTTTTACTCATCCCAACTTCTCTTAGGTATTCCTCGACTCCTCTTACCCTCCTCTATAATGGTTTTGACCTCCTCACATGGACGTCAAAAGTCTTTCGCTTCACATCTCCTAACCACTTCAATCTATTTTCGCGCATTTTTCCATAAATAGAGGTGACCCCTAGTTTGTCTCTAAACTCTTGGTTTCTAATTTGATTCATCAATGTGTGCCCACACATCCACCTCAGCACACGCATTTCTGTTATTTCCATCTTATGTTCAAATATCCTCTTTGCGGGCCAACATTCTGTCCCATATAATAAAGCAGGTTTGATTGCCACCAGGTAAAATTTTTCCTTTGACTTACTTGGAAACTTCCTATCACATAGCACCGCGGTGGCTGCGCGCCATTTATGCCAACCTGTCTGGATACGATGATTTACTCATTTACATCTCCGTCAATCTCTTCATTCCTTTGAATGGTCGATCCCAAACACTTGTACTTGGTCGTACTTTTAACAACTTCTTCACCAATGGACACCTCTAGCTCATCCACCGGTGATGTCCTACTAAAGTCACAACGCAAGTACTCCGTCTTAGTATGACTAATGCGCAACCCTTTATCTTCTAAAGCTTCCCTCCAATCATCCAATTTATTGCTTACCTCCTCTTTAGTTTCTGCTACCAGTACGATATCGTCCGCGAATAGCATGCACAACAGTACCGTCTCCTAGATAGATTTAGAAATCTCATCCATAATGATCGCCAAAATAAAAGGACTTAGAGTCAATCCCTGACGAAGTCCTATTTTAACCAGTTGAGGCTCTTTAATCCCACCAGTGTTTGAATATTTGACGAAACTTTGTCATACATATCCCGTATAGCCTCAATGTACACTGAAGAAATACCTATAGCCTTAAGGCTATCCCAGATAACGCGTCGTGGTATGCTATCATACGCTTTCTCCAAGTCAATGAACAACATATGCAGATCCTTCTTTCGCTCCCTATATTTTTCCATCAATCTCCTCAAAACATGCATTGGCTCCATAGTTGACCTTTCTGGCATAAAACCGAATAGTCTCTCTAATCATAGTTTTCCTATCTAATTCTGCTCTCCGTCACTCTTTCCCACAATTTCATAGTTTGGCTTAGAAGCTTGCTACCTTTATAGTTCTCACATATTTGCGCATCGTCTTTGTTTTTAAACAGAGGTATTAGTGTGTTGTTCCTCCATTCATAAATATCTTTTAATATCAATATATTCATAAATATCAATGTGGATTATATTAGACGTAAGGAGGAGGTTATAAAATATCTTTTGATGTTTAACTCATTAATTGATTTTCAGATATAATTTGACAATAATTTATAGTGAATGCATTTTTTGTCTATGTGGTGTAAATTTCAAAATAATCAATACAAATTGAACAATATTAAATTTAGAATACTTTCGATAATTCACTAGTGTTATATATAGTTGTGAACTTTGAAGATCTATTTGGCGATCGGTATTAAATGATGGGGATAAAAATTATTTAATGTGTAAATTTTCATAATATTGATCATGTCATTCTCATGGTAATGAAAGTTTGATCGTTAAAAAACTTTCAACATAATTATTAATTACCACTTAATATCACATATTCAAATGGTAATGCTGGAATAAATTTTGTGATGAAAATAAGATTATTGAAAGAGTATAGCTATAAACTTGACAAGTGATATTTTTACTTAAATATAATAGGAAAATTTACCTAGAAGAATCCAACTTATTCGTGATATTTCTACAATAATCCCACCTAATGATTAACCACGAATAATCTCAACTTTAAGATGTATTTGCCTAGACTATAGTAGGTAATTTATCAAAAAAGTAAATTGAAAATTAATTTTAAATTAGAAAAAAAAAATTTTTAATAATTTACATAACAAAAAATAATAAATTTTTTTTGAACAATTTTTAAACATTTTTTTCGACATTTTATTTTAATTTATTTTTTTTAAATAAAACTTGTTATAACAAGTCATACATTCACCGGGTTTACTCTAGGAAAATATCACTCAAAGATAGGAGATCAATTATGCCTTTTAAGTGTTTAGCTTCATGATTAACATGTTCAATTATCTAAATTGAAGTTTGATTGTCTGCAATGGAAGATGAATTATGCCATTTAAGTGTTCATTTTCATGATTAACATGTTCAATTCTCTAAATTGATGTTTGAATGTTTGCAATGGAAGATCAATTACGTTAAATAAGTGTTCAGTTTCATGATTAACATGTTCAATTATGCTATTTATATATATGCTGCGAAAATATATAAATTGAAGTTTTATAAATTTCAATTATTCTTTTACTTTGTTCAATTATGAATTGATGTTGTACAAATGTTTGCATTCAGTGAGATGTATTTTAAAAAAATAAGAAGATACCAGTCACTAACAATGGAGGAAACTGATGCAAGAAGACAGTGCAAGGAAATGAAAATGGATGATGAAAACAGAAACTAAAATTTTGAGAGAGAATATGAAAAGTTTAGTAGAGAAATTTATGAAAGGAAAGAGTAATAATGGTGGTATACTCAAGAATCATATTAAGAAGGGAAAATTGTCAGAAACTACCTATTCTAATTTTTTTTTTTTTGCAAAAAATACCCTACATGACTATAACGCTTGCAAAAGACTACCAGGTGACGGTTTCCATCCATTGATCGTTAACTTTTTCGTTGACCAAACATGTGAGGGGCACGTGATTTTAGTTTTAGCTATTAATAACCTATTCAGTTGCTCATTGCTACCTATTCCGTCCATTATCAAATCACATCAAGATTAATGCTTTCAAATCCTCCTGCAAGGTTCCATTGAAGGTGTTGCTTCTGACATTTACTCCTCTAATCTAACTGGTAAGTGATTTCATTCTCCATTAATTGTAGTAAAGTAAAAGCCTTTAATTTCTTCTCCATTTAATCCCCTTTCTTGCATGTAAATTCTGTCAAAAAAATAGATACTGAGATTCTCATTTCTTCTCCAATTGTTCAGTTTTTATCACACAACCCAATAATCTTAATCACAATTTCTTGTGATTTCTTTGATTTTGTGTTTAATTTTAAGTTTATAATGGCTAAAAAAGGAGAGTGAAGAAGAATGGTAAATTTCATTTCAAATGGGTAACAAAACAAGGGTATCTTAAGCTCTGAAATCTGTTAAATTATTTTTAGGGTTTTTGTTTTTAATCATGATTTCTGATTTTTGCTTATTATGTGTATTTGATTATAGGAGATTTGCTTACTATTATTCAACGTATGAGATGATGAAGCCAATAAACGTTAGATTGTATTTTGGGGTTTTTTTGTGACTAAAAACTACAAGATTGAGTATAGAAACTTAGGTCTTAGTTTGCACCCAAACACTGAAGAGGTATGCTACTTTGAAATAGCACATTGGATTAAGAATGATTTGGGGTTAAAAGATGTTGGTAGAATATGGTATAAGAGGTATGGTTTACATTGTTTGCTGGAAGGGCTGAAATTAAGGATGATAAATAAGAACATCCCTGATTTTTTGGAAAGTCCAGAAAAAGATGGTTGGTACCATCTCTATGTAGTTCATGGGGGGATGATAAAGGTCAAGAACCAAGAAAAGCACTTCAGAAGAAAGATGGTAAGAAAAAAAAATGATGTTGAGGTGGATGAACTAGATGAGGTGTGTGATTCGGATGAGGTGGACAACTTAGGAGATGATTTGGATAGAGATAAGATGGGTGATGATGTGGAAAGCACACATGTGAAAAGGGGACCACCAAGTAAAGAAAAGCCTTTAAAACTAAACCCTAGATCTAAAAACCATCCAAGAAGAGCCTCAACCCAGAAAAAAATATTCATTCAAAGAGCTTCTGCACCTTCACAAACCCCTGTACTAAAAGAACCAACAGTAGCCAATTAGAAGGAGTTAACCTATAGTAGCAGTAGCTCTAAATTTGATGATAGTAGTGATGAGGATTATAGAGTAGGAATTGAGAGTGAATCTGAGGATGATTTGTTTGCAGAGGATGTTGTGAATGATTTAGATCATGTCAATATAGGTGAAGATGAGGTAAGCCAGGCTGTGAATGAGGATGCTGCGGAAGAAAACAAAAGGGACAGCTATTACAATGAAGCTGCTGATGAAGTATCCAGTGATGAAGATGTAGCTGTGTTGAATGACCCTAAGGATGGCAGTTACAAATTACCCTACTTTCAACCCTGATGTTGATTTCAAAGGTAAAATTAAGTTATCTTTAGGGTTGAAATTTCCTTCAAACTTAGTTTTTAGAAAAGCACTAAGGCGCATGCAATTGAAACTGGACAACTATTAATATTTGCATAATGGTAGTTCTAGGGTAATTGGTTATTGTTTTAATAGATGTGATTGCAAGAAAGCTAAGGCTAGGATTGTTAATTGTTTGTGTGGGAAGGGAAAAAATGTAACTTCAAGGTTCATGCTATCAAATTGAAAGAAGGAGAAAATTTTCAGATTAGGACATACAATCCTAATCATACTTGTGGCACCAACATAATAACACTAAGGTGACAGCTTTATATTTAGCTGAGAAGTATTTGAAAGATTGGAAGGAGAATCCAAATTGGGATTTGAAAGCTTTTCAAAAGAGAGTAAACAGGGAGTTGGGTTGTGAGGTGAAGTACACAAAGTGTTACATGGGTAAGAAAATTGCAACGGGGATGATTTTTGAAGATGCAAATGAAGAGTATGGGAGAGGTTGGGATTATGTGGAAGTTATTAGGAAGTATAGCCCTGGAAGTACAGCTATAGTAAAGTGTATTGGAATTGAGAATCCACCACCATTGTTCCAGAGAATGTATATCTGTTTGCATGCTTACAAAGAAGGGGTTTATGGCTGGTTGTAGACCAATTTTAGGGGTTGATGGTGCACATTTAAAGGGTCCATTCCCTGACATTCTCCTGACAGCAGTAAGGAAAGATGGGAATAACAACATTTATCCTATTGCATGGGCTATTGTGGAAACTGAAAATGTGGAGACTTGGACTTGGTTTTTGCAAATTTTGATTATTTGAATGCTATTCCTCCTCAACATTTGATTATTTGAAAATGTGGAAACTGAAAATGATTATTTGAATGCTATTCCTCCTCAACATTTGATTATTTGAATGCTATTCCTCCTCAACTTGGACTTGGACTTGGTTTTTGCAGCTTTTGATTATTTGAAAATGTGGAAACTGAAAAATGAGTTCCATCAAGAAGATATTTGTGGAAGCATTTGATTATTTGAATGTTATTCCTCCTCATAATTGGTGCAGACATGCATTCCTCAATAGGAGGAAATACGGTATGTTGTTGAACAACTATTGTGAATCATTTAACAACATTCAAAGGGAGGCAAGGGGTAAACCAATTATCTCACTAATGGAGTGGATTAGGAGGTACGTAAAGGAAAGGAGTGCTGCAAAGAGGAAAGGGCTAAGTAAGTTTCAAGGGTTGGTTATGCCTTCTATTGTCAAAATCATTGAACAAAATAAAAAATCTACTCCTGGGGTTAGAGTTATTGCAATACATGTTTTTGAATTTGAGGTTGATGATGGCGAGGAATCTTATGTGGTCAACTTAACTAATAAGACTTGTGATTGTGGACGTTGGAACCTAATTGGCATCCCTTGTAAGCATGCCATGGCATGTCTTGTGTCTAGAAATTTGGATCCAATGAACTATGTCCATAAGGCTTACCATGTGACAACTTATGCCATGAATTATGGACCTAGGCTCCATGGCATAGGTCCATGGCATGCCAGGACATAAAATGTGGCATGCCTCTACTTTGCCTCAACCTCTGCCACCTCCCTTTAGGAAGATGCCTGGTAGGCTAAACAAGAGGAAGAGGAAGCTATAGGCAGATGAAGCAAGGGTGGGGAATAAAACAGTTGTTGTGAGAGAGTTTAAGCAAAGAAAGTGTGGAAATTGTGGAACACTTGGGCACAATAAGACAAAATGCAAGAACCTCCAAAGTCCACTTCCAATGTGTAGAAGTCAAAAGGGGGGAAGGCCAAAGAAATGGTCTATTTCATCTTCATTAGCTACACCAAGTGCACCTCCAGCAATGCCTACACCAACTGCACCTCCATTTCCAACACCAAGTGCTGCAACTCCAACAAGTTCAACAATTTATCAGCCAAGACCATGTCCAATAACACCATCAAAAAGGAGGAATAACAAATCTTGTGCAGCAGGGACGAAAAAACGTGGAGCCAAAGCAGTCGCACCAAGGATATTCATGAGCCAAAACTCCGCAAGTGGATCACACGATGTTGTGGATCAAAGTAGTCAGATATAAGTTTTAGAAGACTATGGTTTTCTTTGTTAGTTGTTTGTTTTAGTACGTACTTTGTAGTTTGGCAGAACAATGTTAATGTCGTGGTTGTAGTATGTACTTTGTATATTTTGGGAGCTTTATGTGATCATAGAATATCTTTTGATGTTTAATTTTGGAGGGAAAAGGCGCGCGCGTGTATTACACGCGCCTAATATTGGGCCGGCCCAGCTCCCGTCTTAAAATAGGACGGTCTCGTTCAAGTTTTTGTGATCATAGAATATCTTTTGATGTTGAATTCATGTTCTGTTTGGGAATGAGGATTTCATTTGAAAATATAGATTTGACTCAAAATTAGTGTTTGGCAAATACTAGAATTTCAAAGTTGGATTTGAGTCAAATCCACAATTGTTATCAAAATGGTTTAAAGATGAGGATTTGAGAATGACCTCTCAAATCTTGTCATTCTCAAGTTCTACATTCATGATTTCAGAATTGAAATCATTAATTTGAATAAAATGTTAGTTCTCAAACACAACCTAATTGATTTTAACATATACTTCATTTTGACAATAATTTATAGTGAATGCATTTTTGGTCTATGTGGCGTAAATTTCAAAAGAATTAATACAAATTGAACAATATTAAATTTAGAATACTTTTGATGATTCACTAGTGTTATATATAGTTGTGAACTTTGAAGGTCTGTTTGGTGATCTTATTAAATGATGGGGATGAAATTTATTTAATGTGTAAATGTTCATAATATTGATTATGTCATTCTCATGGTAATGAAAGTTTAATCATCAAAGAACTTTCATCATAATTATCTATTATCACTTAATACCACATATTCAAATGGTAATGATGGATTAAATTTTGTGAAGAAAATAAGATTATTAAAATAATATAACTATGACCATTAAACTTGACAAGTGATATTTTTACTTAAATATAATAGGAAAATTTACCAAGAATAATCCTAAATATTTGTGATTTTCCTACAATAATCTCACTTATTCATTAACCATAAATAATCCCAACTTTAAGGTGTATTTGACCAGAGTAATATTGGGTAACCCGATAGCCTGCTATAGTAGGTAGTTCACCAAAAAAAGTAAATTAAAAAGTAATTTTATATTAGAAAATAATTAAAAAATTTACATAAAAAATTCTATATTAAAAAATCATAAATTTTGTTTGAACAATTTTTAAACATTTTTTTCGAAATTTTATTTTAATTTAATTTTTAAAAATAAAACTTGTTATAACAAGTCATCCGATCACCGACTTTACTCTAGGAAAATACCACTCAAAGTTGGGATTATTCATGGTTAATCAATAGGTGGAATTATTGTAGGAAAATCACGAATATATTAGATTATTCTAGGTTTTTTTTTTCCCATATAATAACACTAACTTTCCATTGCTATGACCATTAAAGTTACAAATAATCTATCCTCTAAGTATAAAAAGAGTGTAAGGAGTGAATACTGTTCATCATGAACAGTAAAACTACTGTTCACTCCTTATACTCTATTTCGTTCTGATTCACAGTACTGCGACACGCTTTTTTCACTCCTTATACTCCATTTCGTTCTGATTCACAGTACTTCGACAAGCTTTTGATGGCTTTCTATCCCTCTACTTTCCTCTTTCCTCTTTGGATTTAGGTACGTTTTACTCCTTTAATTACTTTCATTTTTAGTTTGGATCTTCATCTTCATCAGTTTTTGTTTTGATTCTGCATTTGTTGTCCTCATTCCCCCTTTTCCTCTTGTGTGAAATTCATTTTAGGGTTTCATTGTGGCGCTGATGAAGCCGAACTGTCGAAGACGAAAAGACGGTGGTGTTACTTTTCTTCTTGCTTCTGATTTTACTTTTTAACATTGATGATGATGAAGACGATGATGAAGGTTAGTTTCTGATTTTTCGTACCTCTCTACACCGTTGCTATTGGGAAGAGGACCAGAGGTCAAGGAGAACAGGAGAAACACACAAGAGCAGCCATTCTTCTCCATTTTAGGTAACCTTTCTTTCTCAGGGATTTTTAATTTTCTTTTTAATTCATTTCCTTTATTTGTATTTCTTGTCTGTTTTCGTTCTACCAAGCTCTGTGGATTATGCACATATTATGTCCATTGTGAAACTGTAATTGGTTTTGATTAGTGTTGTTTTTATAAATGATTTCATAATGTGTTTATAAAGAGTTTGATTTTTGAATTTTGTTTTCTATTAATGGATGACATAGCTTGTATTACATTTAGACATGAGGATAAGAACATGTTTCCATTCATTTGATGTAGGAACAATTTGGGAATATGTATATGACATTGATATTAATTTCCAATATTTTTTATTACATGGTAGGTTTAGGAAATGAGAAAGGCTAGGTAGATATCAAATTGATCTTTTTTGAAAAGTGGTAGTTGCTCGACACAAACCTAAAATCTTTAGAATCCAAAGTTAGGAGCTTAATTTTTGAGCTTGTGGGATGCCATAATACTAATGAAAAACATAAGTCATCCTAATGCTTGTTTGTTATGTGAATTTATTTCTAGAAACTAGAATTTTCTTATCAATGGATACGTTTGGAAAGGATTTGCTTAGTTATGGGTTTTATTTGTTGGGCTTGAATTTGGTTGATTTTTGAGTAGTCTTGGTTAAAATTGAACTTTTATTATTTTTTTTATATTGTATTTATATTTTGATTTGTCGTTTTTGTGAATTTGGTTGATTTTTGAGCTGCTTGGATTGAGAATGAAAATTTTCATTTGTAGTAGTTTTTATTATTGATTCTGTGAATGAAAATTTTCATTTGTTGTCCTCATTCCCCCTTTTCCTCTTGTGTGAAATTCATTTTAGGGTTTCATTGTGGCGCTGATGAAGCCGAACTGTCGAAGACGAAAAGACGGTGGTGTTACTTTTCTTCTTGCTTCTGATTTTACTTTTTAACATTGATGATGATGAAGACGATGATGAAGGTTAGTTTCTGATTTTTCGTACCTCTCTACACCGTTGCTATTGGGAAGAGGACCAGAGGTCAAGGAGAACAGGAGAAACACACAAGAGCAGCCATTCTTCTCCATTTTAGGTAACCTTTCTTTCTCAGGGATTTTTAATTTTCTTTTTAATTCATTTCCTTTATTTGTATTTCTTGTCTGTTTTCGTTCTACCAAGCTCTGTGGATTATGCACATATTATGTCCATTGTGAAACTGTAATTGGTTTTGATTAGTGTTGTTTTTATAAATGATTTCATAATGTGTTTATAAAGAGTTTGATTTTTGAATTTTGTTTTCTATTAATGGATGACATAGCTTGTATTACATTTAGACATGAGGATAAGAACATGTTTCCATTCATTTGATGTAGGAACAATTTGGGAATATGTATATGACATTGATATTAATTTCCAATATTTTTTATTACATGGTAGGTTTAGGAAATGAGAAAGGCTAGGTAGATATCAAATCGATCTTTTTTGAAAAGTGGTAGTTGCTCGACACAAACCTAAAATCTTTAGAATCCAAAGTTAGGAGCTTAATTTTTGAGCTTGTGGGATGCCATAATACTAATGAAAAACATAAGTCATCCTAATGCTTGTTTGTTATGTGAATTTATTTCTAGAAACTAGAATTTTCTTATCAATGGATACGTTTGGAAAGGATTTGCTTAGTTATGGGTTTTATTTGTTGGGCTTGAATTTGGTTGATTTTTGAGTAGTCTTGGTTAAAATTGAACTTTTATTATTTTTTTTATATTGTATTTATATTTTGATTTGTCGTTTTTGTGAATTTGGTTGATTTTTGAGCTGCTTGGATTGAGAATGAAAATTTTCATTTGTAGTAGTTTTTATTATTGATTCTGTGAATTATGAGTTGCATTGGTTCTAAGAATGTAAATGTACTTTGATTTGTTGCATTGTTGGTTGAAAATGATTAGTTTTATTTGATGTGATGTTGGTTTATGTAGTGATAAGCTATGGTTGTTGAGGATTTTTGCAATTAAAACATTATTTACAATTTAGGTGACGTTGGTATTTGCGGTGCTTAGCTATGTATAGATTAGCTTCTTGCAATGTGATATTGGTTTTGTAGTTGTGATTACTACATAAGAATTTGCTTTTTTCAATCTAATGTTGGTATTTAAGATGTGTTGCTACAAATAAAATTGGTTTTCTCATTTGTGATCTTAATTCTAAGTTGGTGGTTTATGTTGGATAATTCCTTATTAATTTTTTGGTATCAGGTTAATGTTTTGATATTAAGACTCTGATATTGTAGCTGATACTCAGTGTTTGTATAATTCCTTATTATAAAAGAAGACTTAGAAAAGTGTTTCTTGTAGAAGTTTACTTTGTTGTGTTTGTCCACAATCTCTTTTGCTTTCTAGAAATAGGTACATTATACGGATTTATTTCGACCGTTTTTGTTTCGCTTAGTTTTTCAATCATTGTTGTTTTACATGCATAATTTAGGTTTAAAATTTGGGAATAATATTTATGGTGCAATCATTGTTGGCTTGAAGACTTAAAGTGCTCCTGTTGTTTATTACTTTTTTTGATCACCGTATCAATTTGGGAGTTTTTGGTTATTGGGTTTGATTTTCATTTTAGATTTGTTTTTGTGAGTTAAGATTTGTGTCTATTTACTTGTGTTGTGATGTATTTTTTTTTTATCTTGATGATCTGCTCTACCAAAAAGTTAATATGTTGTACGTCATAACACATTGGCCGCATCTTTCAGGTTGGAAGTGTCCTTTAACTTTACCTATTTAATTTCTCTCCTATTTCTAATTTGGTGTTCTCCGCCATTATTTTTATTTGATTGTTTCTCCTATTTCTAATTTCGCCTGCCCCTAAATAGAAATGTAAGTCTATTATTGAAGACAAGAACGCCTTGTTGAAGGTTAAATAAATTATAAATAGTCTTAGTTACTCAGTTTTGGTGTGTTCTATGCAGTTTTACAGATCATTATAGGTGCAGATTGTTTTCATATGTGATTAATTGCCTTGATTATGAATGATTTGTGAATGAATTGATTCATCTTAACTGCAATGGGATTAAATTATGTGAAGCAATTGAATTGTAGGCCTCATGGAGAAGTTGTAATATCGTGTCAACTCCAGTGGCTAACTATGACATCTGATTCAAAGGTTCGTGAGTAATTGACTTAGTTTATGCACTTTCTTGGGTAAAATAACAGATATATTAATTTGTTTTGCTTGAAAATATAAAATTGAAATATTTGAATGAGAAAATGGAAGTTGAAAATATAAAATTGAACTTTGTTCAAGGTATCAGCTTATGATCTGATAAATTGTTTGCATGTATAGTTCCTCAATTGATGTTGTAGTGTCTATTGTTCGAGTGTACCAGTTAATTATATTATTTTTCTTTATAAATTTACTACTAAAGATATTACATCCATAAACTAATATTATAGTTCAGACAAAGAACTCTTACTTCAGTTGAAATCAGTTAAAAGTTTCCTTTGTATAATAAGAGCATATATTGTAAACCACTTGAACTGCAATTGAAATTGGAACCGTAATGTTTCTCAATTCACAATGCAATATATATGTTGATTGTCGATCCTACCGACCCTTTTTATGGTCTATATTAGTTCTTGTTTTTTTAGGCAATGCAAAGCATGCTATTAAACTGTTAAATTAAGCTCTAATTAGTTTGTTCCATAACGCTTTAAATCAAATTAGGTTAAAAGCTATCATAGATTAGGAAAGGCGGATAATATCATGCTAATGTTCTGTCTTTCTCATCTCCCTCATCTATTTATTGCAACTGTCATCTTAATATTTCCAAAATTTGACGTTGTTATTGTACTAATTCTTGCATTGCATCTCTAATAGCAAGCTTGTGTTGCCCAATCATCATGTGAGTGTGATACAGTGTCCTCCTTGCTAACACAGTTGCTGAAGGTGCCAGCATCATGGCCACTAACTGTATGTTTAATCAACACAACCACCAGTTGCAAGTACATCTCAACATAATTTACGGGAAGAAAGATTGTGTCTAGGAAGCTCTCATGTTATGTGCCTTTGAATAGTGGTCTATAGCATTTTGAAAATCCTTGTCTCTGAATGCAATGTTGCCAAAATTCTTTATATTCAGCATGTCATGAATTTGTTGTGTCCAATCTTGCAATGAGAGCTGCATAAAGATAGGCGAACAATGAGAAGCGGCACGTAGAGAACAAGATGCACACTATCAGCAAGAACCAGCAAGCTAAATTCAAGTAAAAAATTAAAATGTGAATCCATTAGCTGAAATTATCACCCATCGCATTGGAACAATATGTGGGGAAACATGTAAATATAGATTCTCAAATATACAATACATGAAGTTATGCTGATATTCTTGATGTTGCT
The DNA here is from genome assembly GCA_019776075.1 of Amaranthus palmeri. Taxonomy (NCBI): domain Eukaryota; kingdom Viridiplantae; phylum Streptophyta; class Magnoliopsida; order Caryophyllales; family Amaranthaceae; genus Amaranthus; species Amaranthus palmeri. The sequence continues at coordinate 122,362 of JAAKBH010000355.1, read as the reverse complement.
CGCTGCTGGTGTTGTTCCGGGCTGTTGTTATTGTCAACACTACTGCTGCTTTTGTTGATGATGTTGCAGATGATGCTGCTCTCTGGCAGTGGTGCTTCGATTTTATTTAATCTATTTTAAGGACTTTTCTTGAATGTATTTTAGCTATTGTTTTATTTGTGTTGATTCAATTTGAAAAAAGAACCAATTTGGTTAACAATTGTTCTTTCCTAATTATTTTCAATTTAGATTGTTGTAATTTTAAAGCAATGTGCTATTGCTCTATTTTTACTGTTCGTATCAGTTTTACTTGACTAAACTCGATTCCATTATATTTGTTTGCCTTGCATTTTCTTCAAGTTTTGAAATGAATACATTTGATTTGTTTCCAGCAACTTATATTAATAGCACAATGATGACATATCTAATATCGTCTTGGTACTTTAGCTTCAGTATATAGATTTGAAAGCATTGGATCATAAAAAAGTCTTCGACACGTTTTCATGCATGACTTTGATGCTACTATCTACTATTACATTTACATATATACATTTTTTGCCCTTACATCCTTCACACCTTTCCAATACACTAACATTCTAATATTTTCATTCGTATTCTTGTTAACAAATAAATATAAAATTACATTATAAAATTCAACAGTGTAACTTAGGGGACCGCGTGCGTAGCACGTGGCCCCACAACTAGTTACATATAAAATATGTTCAAAGCAACAATACTATTCACATTTTAGTTGATGAATAGTAAATACACTGTTCATTGCTTTTTTTTCATCTCCCTCCTTTTTTTTTCCCATCTCCTCATTTACCATTTCTCCCTTTTCTGATTCTTTGCTGTAGTAAGTAATTTTTTTTCTCTCTCTCATTCCTAACAAAAACAAATTCATCCAATCAATCATGGCTTAAAAAGAAATGGTTTAACACATTCTTGAATCTCCGGAATTTTTTGATTCGCAAGTCTCATATCTTAATAGATCTTACTTGTATCTGATTTCATTGGTTTAACACTTTTTGTTTAGGGTTTTGGTGCGGAGCTTCACTTTTGAATTCGACATTCAAAGATTTAATGAAGATGCTTACACTGCATCTCAGTTCTAAGGTAACCCATTTTGTACTGGTTTTTGCCATTTTATTCTCTTCTTTCTCATTTTCCAGAAATCAAGCATCTAACAATGAGGTAAGAGTTCATTTGATTCAAAAAGTTAGTTTATTTTCTTTTTAATTCTAAGGTCAGATTTAGGGTTTTGGATTTCCCAAATGTGGTATTTGAGAAATTATTCAAAAATTCTATCGGTCAGAAATCAAATGGATCTGAGAAATTAGGTTCGATTTTCGTTCATTTTCTTTTCAATTCTAAGGTCAGATTTAGGGTTTCGGATTTCACAAATGTGGTATTTGAGAAATTACTCAAAACTTCTGTCGATCAGAAATCAAATGGCTGAGAAATCGGCTAGCACCATCCTATTTTTGTTTTTCCATAGAATGGATCTGAAAATTGTTTCCTCTTGCTTTTCCATGCTTTTCGTTTTGCTTCATGACAAATTAGGTTCGATTTCCTTTTTCATTTCAGGTTTCATCTTCCATTTCAGCTGAATTTTGAAGTTTGATTTTCGTTGATTTCAAGTTTGAGAAATTCTGTTGGTCTGGAATAATTTTTGCTTTAAATTTTTTTTTTTGAAACTGCAAAATTTACTTCTAAACTTAACAAATTGGGGTTTAGTGCATTTTCAGTTTTTAGTTTTTATTTTAATTTTCATTTTTTAGTGATAAGAAGCATTGTTCAAACTCATACATTGTTGACGACATGGAAAAATTCAATGACAACAACAGTAACAAGTAGTACTTGGTCTAAATCGATCTTCATCACTGGTATTGTTTGCTTTTTTTTTCAAGTATTTTAAAGTAATAGTGTTTGATTGTTAGATTGTAGTGTAGAGGAAGTCTTAAACTGCTGCTTGATAGTCGTTCTGCTTGCTGCTACTGATTGATGTTCAATACCAAATTGAAAACTTCCAATTTAATTGAAACCTCCCAATTAAAACCCCCAGTAAATTTAAGCTCAAGTTTATGTCACATACACTTTGTTTGCTTATGCTTAATGTTTAATTGGTATGGCTCAACACAAATTTGTTCTATTGGTCTGCTGGTGTACTGGTTAGTGCAAGCTCTAAGCTTTATTCAATGTAACTGAATATCTTTTCATGTGTAGGTGATTGAAATTCCTATAGTGCATTGTGGTTTCTATTTGTGGGCAACTTGGGGCACTAGAATTAGGCTAATGGGTCTTACATTGCAAATAACTAAACTCGATTTAATGTGTACAGAATGCGGTAGTTTAGAGGACGCGAGAGTTGTTTTTGATGGCATCACAATGAAGGACGTATTCATTTGGACTTCCATGATTGTAGGATATGCGAATGCATGGGTTTAGCCAAGAGGCATTTCAATGTTCGACGACTTGTGCAAAATGGAACTTCACCCAACTGATATAACCTTCATAGGTATGCTAAATGCTTGTGTTCATGCTGGTTTAGTGTCTGACGCTAAGAAGTTTTTCGGGTTGATGAACCTATTCAATCTTAAATCCAAGGATGAGTATTATGGATGTATGGTAAATCTTCTTGGGCGAGAAGGGCACTTAGAGGAAGCTTATGAGCTCTTCATAGGCATGGGTGTTGAACCCAACTGTATACTCGTCAACCAAGAAGCTAGAAGACATCAATAGACTACTAAAACATCATGGGTATTCGCCTCAAACGAAGATTGTGTTATACTGTTATGTGATGTCAAGGACAAGGAGAAAGAGAAATGCTTAGGATTCCATAGTGGAAGACATGCTATTGCATTCGGACTGATTAGTACTTATCCATGAAGTACAATCAAGATTGTTGAGAACCTATGAGTATGTACAGATTGTCATACTGTTACGAAGCTAATCTCGAAGATTACAGGGTGCAAGATTGTTGTAAGAGATCGAAACCGATTTCACCATTTTGAGGTTGGTGTTTGTTCTAGCGGAGATTATTGGTAGTTGAAGTGAACATTGTTGAAAAAATGAAAATGTACGGAGTTGTTCATGTAACCTAAACCTACTTGCCTGGCTACTGTAGGTTTTTAAATGCAAATAATGTAGTAAGTATATATACACTTCTAAGTTCTATATAATAAGCATATGTTTTAATTGCAACCTTATAGTACCGAGCATCAAACTGCAACCAAATACAATGTCATGGTGGAAAATTCAGAGTATACTAGGATTATACCCGTGCTATGCACAAATTTCTTTCAGAATATATTTATTTATTTTTTTGACCGTTAAGTTTGGAATAAAAAACTATTTATTTATTTAAATACTTACTATTAAGCAATGTATTTATTAATTGACTTACACACGTCGTCCTGTCCCTTACCCATATCTAATATCATTGAGTAAATAGTAATGAGTGTATATTTATAGTGGTGTAATCATTCTATATTGTACCTCATAATAATAATACTAAATGTTAGTATCAATAATACTAAATGTTGGTATGAATAAGAATTGTATTGTTATAATAATAATAATCATCATCAATGTAGTAATATTTCATTGGGAGAAGAAAACTTCAAAGGGTAGTTCTAATATTGTTCTTGTGAATACTTACTGCTGATAAGATGTATATTAAGTAGGTGAAGATGGATAGCAATAATAATAATAATAATAATAATAATAATAATAATAATAATAATAATAATAATAATAATAATAATAATAATAATAATAATAATGATAATGATAATAATAATAATAATAATGATAATGATAATAATAGCAATAATAATAAAATGCAAGAATACGATTGTAAATGCAATAATAATAATGATAATAATAGCAATAATAATAATAATGATAATAATAGCAATAATAATAATAAAATGCAATAATAATAATAATGATAATAATAGCAATAATAATAATATTAAATGGAGAAGTTGAATTGTTTTAATTTAATTTGAAGAAATACTATAATTATTTTAAATATATAATGAAATAATTTGTGAAATGACAATTGGTACAAATGAATTACGGAGTGACAAATGACAAAAAAAGTTTGAATTAGTATATTTATGATGATTATGAAATAAGGTCAATGTCACCGAGGTATATGAAATTGTGATTGTAATGTGTTCAATGATGCTGAATTGATTTTGTACTTAAACTCGGTAAAACATTTTATAGCATTCGTCTATTTTTCCTGTTGCTTATAAAAATGACCATTGTAAATGTTCAGATGTATATATCGGTACATTTTTCATTAAACAAGCAATTGATTAAAAATAGTATCATAGCATTTATATATCTGAATTGGTTGGTTTTTTTGAATTACCTAGCTATATTTTATAGCTGAACATACAAAGCCATCAATATTTTTTCATCTCTTAGTTCGTTGTTACCAACTACCACATATATATATCTTCAACCCTTGCATCTTTTACACATTCAAAATACATTAACATTTCAATATTTTCATTCGTAGTACTATCAACAAATTTCTATAAAATAACATTTTTAATTTCGAAAGTGTCACTTGGGGGACCGCGTGCGTAGCACGCGGCCCCACAACTAGTCACTTTAAAATAAATAGTGATTACTTTAACACATTAGGTGATGAGAAATTACGTGTACTAGCCTAATAAAAATATTCCCACTGTCTTATTTGAGAATTTGAGTACGTTTCATATTAGTTGCAACATTAGCAAACTTGACACTATTTATTTGTCATTCTTAATATGTGATTAGTTTTTAATTTATAAGTTAAAACATAGTCAAGTTAGATCTTGTTTTCGTCTCATTGCAAAGATTATTAACATCATATTTTTACGATTTTTTAATAAAAAATTGAATTAATGCATTGAACTAACGTTAAATAAATTGAAACGGAAGAAGGACGAGTTTTGATTAGGGATGGTCATGGGGCGGGTCTGGAGTGGGTCCAGCCAGACCCGGACCTGAATCCTTTTAGCTTTTTGAGATCCAGACCCGAATCGGGACCCTAAGGGTTTTTCAGACCCGGACCCAGACCCTCCGAATCTAATGGGTCTAGGGTCCTTAATGGATCCTTAGTGGGTCTAAAAAAGTCTATTTGATTTGTCAAATTTGAAACACTTGTAAGTCATTATATTTTTCGTATATTTGTAAGTGAGTTATTATCGTATTTTACAAATATTTAATACTAATTTAACATCTAAACTCGCATAACGTTACCCATATACGCTTAAATTCTATTATAAACACTAATTCGGGTCCATAAAATAAGGGTAATCGGGTTAACACTTAGCAAGTAACATATATATTATTAATATATATTATGATTGTATGAAAAAAAATAAGTGTTTGAGGCAGAATTCATGCGTAGAAGACAAATAAAAATAGACAATTAAATATTTATAAGTCCGAGGGGCGGGTCTAGGGTTCGAACATTGGACCCGGACTCGGACCCGCCAATTATTTTTTAGATCCAAATCCGACCCGGATCCAATGGGTCTCAAAATAAGACCGAAACCCTTAGAAATGAACGGGTCTGGGGCGGATCCAACAGGGTCCTGGACTCGTAACCATTCCTAGTTTTGATAGTTAATTCAGTATGGATGTTTCTAGAAATTTTATTGATTTTAACATTTTAATTATCTTCAACCTTCGTCCCCTTCTTCTTTCACCTCAATCAAAACCTTCAAAAATTCGTAAATGGAGAACGACGAAAACAACAACAATATGATCACTGATTCTCAACTACCACAAAACTTAGCAAATCTAGTTCAATCACTCGAACAAGCTATTTCAATGGCGAAACAACTTCCGTCAACCTCTAACCCCGATCACCGTCGTCATATCTTCACTTCTCTCTCCTCGGCTCAACTCTCTATCTCCTCGTTTCTCTCTCTTCACCACAATAACATCGCCGATAATTCCGTCTCCTCCGCCGCCGATGAGCCGATGATGATAGGTGGTGATGATGATGATGAAGAGCAGAATTCAAGGGATTATTCTATGGAAAATGTGGAGGAGAAGATGAGAGAATTGTTTTACATTCAGAATAAACGGCAAAAAAGATCGATTTCTCCTTCATCTGAAGCTGTTATTGAACGACAGCGTTTTAAGGGCAGAGAAAATGTTAGGGTTCCGGTGGATTTTGATGTTCGTCAATCTCGGTTGAGGGATTTTGACCTTGTTTTTCAATTTCATGCCTAACTTTTTTTTTTATTGAAATTTCATGCCTAACTTTATTGTGTTCTAGTGTTATTTTGTTATTATTATTTTTATAGAACCGTGATTTCGGGAGAATTTATTTTAGTGCGATTTAAATGGTTTTTGGTGTGTGAAAAATGCTTCATATTATCATATATGATCATAAATTTATATGTGTTATAATTTACACAATTGTACTACTTCCTCCATTTTAATGACTTTGTCTCATTCCATTTGGACGTATTTCTCAAGATATATAGAAGTCTTAGTATATATATACGCAACTAAAAATTAAAAAAAGTTGATATTGATAATTTTTGCGTTGAGACGAATTAAAAAAATTCCATTTGATTATATTTTAACTTTAGATTAAGAATAAAATAAGTGTCAAAAACTAAATGGATAAAGTAACTAAAACAAAAAAAAAGGTAATTTTTTTTACTTTTATTATATAAATAAGACTTATTACTCTTCATTTTACTACCATCTTTTCGTTTATCTTTTCACACATGGGGAATAATACACTAGTTGATAAATATTGCCAAAAAGAATAAACTAATTGAAATTTATTGGAGAAATAGAGGGAGTATATTATACTCCCTCCTATTCAATTAAAGTGTCCACTTTGGGTTTGGATCGGATTTTAAGAAAAAATGGTAGTGGGGTGGTAGTGGGGTATTTTAAGTGATTATAATAATTGAAAAGGTTGTAGTGGGGTATTTTAAGTGATTATAATAATTGAAAATGTGGTAGTGGGGTATTTTAAGTGATTATAATAATTGAAAAGGTGGTAGGTGGGGTATTATTAAATAATATAAGTTGGGATAGTTGGGGGTATTTAGGTAAAAAGTTTTGCCAAAAATAGAACGTGGACAAGTAAGGAAAGTGGACATTTATTTTGAATAGGAGGGAGTATTAAAAATGTCGTGTCAATACATGAAAAATCAGCTTAAATGATACATGACAACTTGCAAGACATTTGATCAAACTGAGTTTAATACATCTTCCGTTCTATTCAATTTGCTAGGAAATGAGACAAATATTTGGTGCAAAATAAATGAGATGGAGAGAGTTGTAAGATTCACAAGTTAACTATTAAGACGTAAGTGCAAAAATACGATTTAGATCGGACATATTCTCGTACAATGTTATGAACAAACTTGGAACTGCTGAAGTAAAAAAGCTTTACAATCCCAGATAGTTGCACCTTCAACTTCAAGGCTAAACCTGGAATTTATATATCAGCACAAAATTCAACTATAATCGTTGCTCCGTGTGCAACAATATGCTGCATTTCGACTATTTGTGCTATGCTTCGTGTATTTCCTCCGTAAGCAACTAGCTCGGAACATACGGTTATGTCAAGAGCCCACGAGTGAGTTGTGCAGTTTCACAAAGTCATCCAATGTTAGCTCCTCTGGTCTTGACTGTTCAGAAACACGACATCGAAGAGGAAATTACAATGAGTTTTGGACTTTAACAAGTGTACCGCAGAAGCAAAGTTTCATTACTTACTGTGGCTGGAAGACCCACAGTTTTTAAAGCTTCTTCGACCTCTGACGATGTGGCTATATGCTGAAGTGTATTTCTTATCATCTTACGTTTTCCGTTGAATGCAGAATTTACCTGAGAACCCAACAAAATGGCTATTATAAGACTGATGATAAATACGGAGAAAACTTGGGATAACCAACAGTAATGGATCATTAAGTCAAAAGTTCAATAAGCAAATTTTGACGACCAAGAAGAGGAGGAATAACCAATGAGAAGAAACTTCTGATTGATGAGACAGAGGGATAATCTGAAGGTTGCTTGAGTTTAAAGGAAACCACGGCACCGTCAACCTGCAGAGCATCAGATCAAATCAGAATCATTGCATTACACAGGAATAGAAGTTGTTTATAGTAAATGTGACAGGCAGATCCATTCATACACATTTTTCCCACTTAAAAACAATTAAATTAATGGAACTCTAACTTGAAATTTTATGTACCGTCTTATACTCTTATCATAGATAGCAGATATCTAAAGAAGAAGAAATAGGCACTTACATTAGGTTGAGGGAAAAAGTTTGCCCTTGGAACCTGAAATTTATATTCTGGATCTGGAAGGAAAATAACAAAAGTAAGACATTTGGATGTAGATGACACAATAGTAGTGTGCTACCATTTCACACTTGAATGGACACTAAGCAATGGCCAATGGCGGAGCCTGAACCACTATTGGGATGGCTAACTTAATATAAAATCAGAAAACTAAACAAATTTTGGGGAACAAGTAGAACTTTGCATTAAAAAATTTATGGAAGGACCTAACCGGCTAACCCCACTTCGCCTATCTTAAGATTTTGACATAGACACATAGTCGCTTCAAATGATATGAAAAATGTATGGGCTTCCAATTGTTTGAAGGAATCTGCAATATGTCCTTCAGGGTAAAAGATGGTAATGTAGTTGGGCTATGCCATTGAGACAACTTGTATTTGTCCAAATATGCAAGCTAGCAATCTACAAACTGAAACTATAATTGTCTAATTGTCACTAATAATGCAAAGTTTCAACTTATTCAATCTGTTTAAATTCAAAATCACAAACTAATCTCACTTTTGTAGCTGTCATCCAGACCAATTATCCACCTATGTCATAAAGCATACTAGTATATGTAAATGTAACCAGAAACAGAATGACATTCACCTGAATAGAACTTCACAAATATATTTATAGGCCTGTATTCAGATGATCTCGTAGATGATTCAACCAATCGTACAGCTGTCTCGTCCTGGAAAGGATAATGGATATTATTCATGATTAGAATTCATGAAGATGTGTCTGTGTATGATAAAGGTACAACCAATTATGATTTATGAATCAAATTAGGAACAAATAAGAAAATTCTAGCATCCAGTATATCCAGCCAACGAAGACAAAATCTGGAGATCTCCACAGCGGACACATTGGATGCATTATGCTTTTATGAAGTATAAAAATATCTGGGGATCGAAACAGCAAACAAGAGGCATGCATGAAACAATGAATTAAAAGCTTAAGGATAATCAGCACTAGCACTGATTAAAACGCTAAAATTATATTTCTGTTGGCAGGGTTTCCTAATCTTGAAAAGTACATGCTAAGAGTGTAAGGTTTAGCAACAAAATACGGAAGAAATTGATTAGATCATGATACAATATCCAAATGGAAAGATGGAAATTCAAAAGCCTGAATGTACTTTGTTAATGGGAAGAACAGTGCTAGAACCAACGTTTGAAAAGAAAAAAGAAAATACGAAACCAAACCTGAAGTAAAAGAACAACTTCTGAAAATATGTCTCCCATAGGAAGAAGCTGCTTCACCACATCTTTGCTTATGTTGAAAGGTATGTTCGCCACAACCTGAACGATGTATTCAGTTTACTGTAATCATGTGATTATTAGCCTTGGAATTCTAAGGGGAAAAAAAAAAAGAATTAAGTACTCATGTCAGAAACCGATAACAGCAAATAAATTTCAGAGGACTCCATTTTTCTTCAAACAGCAGAACATAGCCAACATTCTCTCTAATACCTCAGGACTCACGACAGAGCCACATGAAAAGGGGTGGGTGAGATGAGGTTTTCCTTAATTGATTATTTTTGTGTTCTTAAGAACAAATAAGCACAAAATTTGTTTATTTAGAGGACATCCATACATAACTACCTTATAGAAATGCACTATAGCAAAATTCGTTGCTAGCACATCAGTGTGGGCCTGTAGCTATTCTAAAAGTAGAATAGATTTTGCATCAAACATGCATTCATATTCACATTTAATCACAAAATATAAAAAGTAGTCATCACAGGCATATACAGTGTTCCATGATTTTTGGAAAACATATATCTTAGGAAAGCAAAAGAGAATTTAAATGCACACAAGATCTTACTTTGGCATGTCTTGTTCCCGTGCCTTCCAAATTCATACTTTCCAACAAAGATAATAAATGGGACCGTATGTGACATTTTGTGAAGTCTTCTTGTATAATCTGCATCGAGACTAATCATAAGAATCGTGGATTCTGATACACTTACTAGTACTACAGAACTATGTGAGAGAGATATGTCTTCCTAAATATAAATGCACAGAAACTAATAAGCAACTGATTTACTTTGAGGCGGTTTGTAGCTGCAAATCGATCCTTAACAAGGGCAGCCATATGTGTATCCTACATCATATACATAATACACAAGAAAGGTATTAAAATCCATGAAAGCAAAATGTAATCTCCACTGTCAAGTGTCAATTAGACCATAAAATATAAGTATATAACAAAAAAAGAACATTTACGAATCACATTAAGCTGGGAAAACATGATGTTCAATAATTTCAACCAATTGCATAAAACTATCTATACTATACAAAGGATAGGGTTGCATATGTCCGAACTCTCAAGGTAGATGCCATTAAGTGTCATTGGCGTCGTAAAATGTTTCATTCTAGAATTTCCTATCTATTATAAATCACTTGTCAAACTTAACAATGGAAAACGAGGGAAACAGTTTTCAGAAATATATATTTCTCCAAACCAAGCACTAGGGATGAAATACAACTAAAAATATAGAAAGAACCCCTTTTATTTAGTAAAAAATCGTTCCTTACTGGACAGAAAATCCAACCTTTTCTATAGCCAAAACAGTAGCACCAGAATCAATAAGAACATTCGTTAAGGACCCGGTACCAGGTCCAATTTCAAGAACCAAATCCCCATCTTTCACATTAGCAACAGAAGCAAGCTGTTCATTGATGGTATTATTCAACATATAATGCTGCAAAAAGTAAAAACATTAACAACAACGATTAGATCACCAAGTGTTCGACGAAATACCTCAATGAATAAAACATAATTTACTGAGGTTTATCAGCCCACCATTGTCAAATACAATTGCTGACCATAAATTAATTAATTTTGAGAAGGAATTTCCAAAAAAAAAAAATTAATTTTGAGAAGGAAGGGTGGTAAAAATCATCAAACCTGACCCAGAGATTTTCTGGGAAAACGTTTTCTGGAATTGAGAGCTTTAAGAGTACCATGGTAATCATCTGGGTTTGCAGCACAGATTATGAATAAGGTTCTTCGTTTCTTAGGGAATTTAGTTGAGATTGTTGATGAAGTTTTTTGATTGCTTGAGGTAAAGGTAAATGGTATTGAATTTGGCGGGGAAATTTGAGCAAATGACAGCATTTTAGTTTGTTTGGTGATGAAGTGATAACTATTTTCTTTTGAGTAAAAAGTGATAACTAATTCATCAAAACTAGAATGAATATTCAACTGAAAAATATTTTTTTAAAAATATTTGCACAAAAAAGTTTTTACGTTTAAAACTTTTACATGGACTACTTTTAAGATTTTTATTAAAAGATTGGATGAATAAAAGGTTATAAAACCTTTAAAGTGAACAATGTCAAATTTAAATTATTCAATAATATAAGCAATTTTTTAGAAACTTTTTTTGCATAAATAGCACAATGGTTCAAATACTCAAGTGCGTGAACTTATCTTCAAAAAAAAAGAAAAAAAAAGTGCGTAAACTTGTGTTAGATTAACATCAACATGTTTTCATATGACTATAATGTAAAAATAAATTCAATTTCGATTCAAAAAGCTCCTTCGACTCAATTTTTGAGCCTATTATTTTAGACATACAAACTAATGAATTAATTAAAATTGGCATATTGATGGATTCGGTCTCTTTAATTTTTATCTAATCTATTAATTTTGACAACTTAATATTCTCAAAACTTAACTTAAGTCAAGGATAATAATATGTAAAGTTTAAGGTGGATGATTTATAGTAGAAATCGTTTATTGAACGTTTACATATTAATATGGCCATTACTACATAGAAATAACAGAGAGAAAGTAGAGTGAGTAAATAAGTAAGAGAGAAAATTTTTACTTAATAGGACTTTTTAATTACACTAACTTTCATATTTATAAGCATGTTCGTCCAACGATATATTAAATGCATTCACATTAGTGTATTAACTGTTTTTCACAAAATTTTCAACACTCCCCTTGAATGCATTCTACTTTTAAAAAGAGAGAATATTATTATACTTCACTTTATATTTTTAATATTGCCTCATCAAAAACCTTATCAGAAAAAACCCGATAGGATAAAAATATGATCGAAGGGAAAAAGAGTACAACGAGTATAAATCTCCCCTTGATTTCAACACATATCTCGAAGCTGACACATTTCAAATTTGTCTACAAGTTATCGGAACCTCTTTAATGGAAGAGACTTTGCGAATAAGTCTGCTAGATTTTCGTTTGATTGAATTTGTTTATGTATTTTTTCTATTCTTTTGGTGGTCATATACAACGAAAGATTTTAGAGCTAGGTTTTGGTTCTATCCTCTTTTAAGAACCCTTCATAGATTTGTTCAATACAAGCAGTATTATTTTCATAAATTATAGTTGGTGAATTTGTTATGATGCTTATCCCACATCCTTCTTGAATATGACCAATTACTAACTTTAACCAAAAGCATTCTCTACTTGTTTCGTAAAGGGCAATCAAATTTGCATGGTTGAAGATGTAGCAGTCAATGACTGTTTTGTGAATCTCCAAGATATAACGATAGCTCCACATGTGAATACATATTATATACATATTCATTTTGTGAGTTATCCTTATGTGGGTCTGATAAGTATCCATCGTCTGCGGTACAACAAGAGTCTTGCTTTGATTGATAAAATCCAAAATTTTTTAGTTCCTCGAATGTAACCCAACAAATGTTTATCCCATTCCAATGTCTCTTTGTTGGTGAATTGTTATATCTAGCTAATAAATTAATAACGAATGCAATATCATGTTTTGTATTATTAACTAGATACATCAAAAGTCTAATTGCACTTGAGTATGAAGTTTAGGGCCAAGAACCTCTTCGTCTTCTTCACAAGGTCAAAATGAATCCATCTTTTGCGTTTGATGATCGCAATATCATTAGAGAGCTTAGCGGATGAGCTTTGTCCATATTAATTCCTTTTGAAACCTTTTCTATACAATAGGATTGGTACACAAAGATTCTAGCTCTGAAGTGCTCTACTTATTATCCAAAGGTAAAATTTCGTTTTTCTAAGATCTTTCATTTCAAATTCCTTCATCAAATATTTTATAGTTTGTTCAAACTTTTTGGAAGTTCCAATGATATTTAAATCATCAACATATTGATTTAGAGATTTAAAATTATCAAATTCAAACATCAAATCGACCATTCTTTTTTGTTTTCAAATTTAGAAATATTGAAGGAAGTTATTTTACGATGAGTGAATATACCGGTTTTTTGCAACAACAAATTGTTGTTTTTCCTTTTTTATGTTAAAAAATGTTGAACTTCTTAAGGAAGACGTCTCTAAAAGAAAATTTACTCTCACAAAAGTTGTTGATTTACACTACATCATACAATTTAATAATTTTGATGAAAGTTGACAAATGGCAATTTAACATAATGTTGACATGTGTAATTTTTTTATTGGTTGAATACTTATTAGTAGAGATTTTGTATCATTTGTAATTTATTGTCCAATGTAGTTTCACAGATTGAAGGACAACTGACTATAATTTTTGCAATAAAAAACTTGCACTTTTAATATTTTGTTGTCATTTGTATATTTTTTTTACTGATTGAGAATTTTTTTTGAATTGTTTCGTTGATTGATATTTACTGCATGAGACAAATATGTATAAATGAATTGATAATTGATAAACACTTGCATTTATTAAAATCGTTTTATTATATATACTAAATAACATAACAAATCACAAAATAATTAGCATAGAATCTTCAAAATAATTATAAGTAAAATAAACTACAATATAATAATACTATTAGCATTTTAAAACACACAAGCTTTGATATCTTAAACAAAATTTCAATTTTGTAGCATAATTAAAGTTTTAATTTTGTAGCATAATTAAAATTTTATTTTTGTAGTACATTACTCTTTAAATTAAAAATTTAAACTTAAGAGGTTGATATATATTTTGCCCATTGTTTTAAAAATCTAATTTTTTAAAGATGTTTACACTATAAAATCCGTGCATTGCACGGGTTTTATACTAGTATTATATAATACAGAAGAAAGATTATGGTTATGTGTGTAATAGTTTTTAAATGATAGCCTCAAAAAGGTTTAACAATGAAATAACAAAATTAAAATTAAAGCAAAAGATGAACACAAGTGTTTATGAAATATCTTAGATACCTCCTGCTCAAATTAAAATTCAACAATTGCAATGTAATAAACCTCCCCTTATCTTGACAACAATTTCTCAAAATCACGAAATGCTTAAACAATTATAAATACTCTCAGTTTCAATCAAAGAAATAGTTTTCTCTCATAGTGTGTGGTACTCTTTGCTCTATGAATGATACTCCCTTTTATAGAGGAAGGTGAGTATCATTCTTAGAGTCACACTTCAATACACCATAAAGCACAATTACATCACACAATTAACATACCAATTAAGTATGACAATAAACATCACAATAAACAAGCATTAAAAAAGGACTTATACATCCCATGCCTTTCAAATGCCTTTCAAATGGTCAAACTGACCAAAAAGGAATATGAGGCATAGTGCTCAAATGAGCACCCCATGTGCTCAAACGAGCTTTTAGTTCAGAACCCACCTGCACAATGTGCCTTGAACGAGCACTTTAGTGCCTTGAATAAGAACACCTCCCCAGCTCACTTTTGACTTAGTTTTCATGTTGCCTTATTCGAGCAACCTTCATACTATGTCGGCCTTGTTCAAGACATGGTTCCACCCTTTAGTGAACCTCATTTGCCTCACACTAAGTACCTCATCAATCGTTCCAAACCTTAATTCACTTACATACGACACATCCTCATCGTTCCTATTCAAAGTACAAACTAAATCATGTTCGATTAAGTGATCAAATGCATCATCATTATCAAGTGTTTTGGCACTTGTATTAACAACTTTAATTATATTTGCTAGCATATGTTAGTATACTCTTTACAATAATAGAAGAGGGTACAAAGGTTGGGAATAAAAAAACATGTCACCAAGTAACATTAAAAATTAAATACGTAGCATCCGCAAATAATCTTCAATTATAGACATTGCTGATGATCGGTAACTCGAACCGAAAAGATTGTAATGATTCAAGTAATGATACAACAAATATAGCTCTCTTCTTTTCTCAAAACCCGGTTGTTTCGGCATCACCTGAGGAAAAGTAATTAAGCGACATGAAACGCACTTATTTCTAAGATGAAAGAAGAAATCAGCTTCTAAGATGCAGACAGTTTTAAATGAATGCTGCTAGATTTGAATAGTAAAAGATAATTTACAGTTGCATTTTCATCAATCTATCAGTAATGGTCTAATAGACATAGTAATCAGAAATGAGAATACCTCAAAATAAGAGTTGTAAAATGATGAACCAAACCCAGCACACCATGACATTCCAAATTCTGCTTCGTTGTGCCCGTCTACAGACAAAGAAACAGCAATGTTAATGGAGTTATCCACCCTTTTATTTTTATAAATTAATGTTACCAACATTGCAGGAACTTCATACAACAGTGAGCATTTTGACTGAACATCAACAAGAAAGGTCACATATGTGCGCCTGTGCGGAACATTAGGAATCCAAAACCCGTGCTCTTTAGTCATCGATTCAACAAAACTCTGACCACTTCGAAGAGAGAAGCAACTCCATTGGTTACATCAGTACATAAACCAAAATTTCGAGAAAAGCCTAATCTGCGTATACTTAACATTTAGTACTTTGCAAATTCTTCACCAAAGTGCATGGTCAATTTAGAAGCTGATCCTTTTCCGCCATGCTATTTATAATCATAATTCTTTTTGTTTCAGCCCCAGCTAATTACTGCACATTATGAGGACCAACTGCCCTGTGCTGGTTAACTCATCAACAAAATATGAAGATCATTTGTCCAAATTAAAAGCTTCCAAACATCTTTAATTTCAATATCCCTCCAATATTTCTTTCTTGGAGAAATTTGGTTATCAAAAAGAATGGCAAATTTTCTCATTCTTTACCCAATTTCCTTCACCTTAAACATACTATACAAATGAGGGAAAACACACCATTTGCTTATCTTTTCCCTTCAAGTCCCTTCATCCACATTAAGAGAGTATTTGGTATGGGAAGTGGAAATGGAATGGAAAGGAAAACTATAAAAAGGGGTAAGAGTAACGTTAAGTGTTAATGTTAAAAGTTGTTTGGTATGATTATAGATAGGAAACACTTGTGTTTTCCTATTCTTATTGTTTGGTACTTTATCGTAACTAATCAGCTAAATTTTTGGGTCAGCTGAATTCTCATCGTGAAACACTAGGAACCAACAATAGGGAAATCTCCTTAATTAATTAAATGATGCACAATAATACTCCAAAAAAGAGTCCCAACCAATAATTTCTCCTTAATCTAAACTCTTATATACAATTAACAAATGAGCAGAGAAACCCACTGTCCATTGAGAATAACCAAATGAAAAATATGAGCTTGAATGATATTTTACAACTCGAAATTGTATTTGAGTAACAAATGAAGATTAAAATAAAAAATTATATCAAAATTATACTCGCAGCTAAAATGGAAAAGGAACCTAAAATTCAAGAACAATTGAGTTGGTACTACAAAAGTTGTCGACTTGTGAAATTTGAAGGGTACATTTAAGTTTCAAGTCCACCATTAACGTTGGATAATTTGGATTTTGAGAGGATTGGTTAGAGATAAAAATATAGCATAAAAGCGTTCATAAGAGATGAAAGAGCTGAGAGGACATCATAAGGATACGAGAAGAAAGAAAAAAAGTGACGGATTAGGTTTCAACAGGACGGATTAGGTTTCAATTAGGGTTAATTGCTACCTCTGTCAAATGGAATGGGTTAACAAAATCCCACACCAAACCGCAAGTAACGGACACGGTTAAATCAATCTGTTTCTAGCATCAAAAAAAGTTATAACACCCCCTAAGTGTTAAGGGTCTACATAATAACAGGTAGCTCAAGAATAATTGGAGCTACATATACCCAAGCAGGACCCAAAAAAAATAGCAGTTTCTGCAGGATCAAAAACAAAAGTGAAGCGACTAGAAGCCTGGGACTCACAATAGCATGCAGGATCAAGAATAACAGGCTCGCCATTCTTGTCGTAGGTTATATTCCCACTCCACAAGTCTCCATGCAGTAAACATGGTTCAATCACAACATTCTCAAAGAGTGGTGCCAAGTTCTTTGCCAGCTTATGTCCTGTCAGAAGACAAATACCCAAACATCAGGTCAAGCGAAATATTTTACAATGAGCAGTGAAAAAGGTAATCATCAAGAGAGTAGCATATTTAGTATCTAAAATGTAACTATTTCAGCTTAGGGGTGGGGGTGGGGTTGGGGTGGGGGTGGCGTGGTGGGAGAATTTATCAGAAAGAAGACAATTTCATTATAACATCATAGATTAAAGATCTGACAGATATACATGCGGGTTTACTCAACCAGGTACAACAGTCTGCTATGTCGTGTATGCCTAGCAGTCATAAGAGACGGCATGTGTGCACAGCACAGGGTGTGTGTAATACACATGACACGTGTGAATGCATGCCTCGGATTTAGAGGCATAGTTTGAATCCTATCAAATGCCTAAAAGTAAGCTTTATTTTCATCAAATGTTTTCCCCAGTCATTTATATGCAATATTCTTGATGGATTCAACCGTAATCAACAACAACAATGCGAAACCTAAATTCCATGTTACGAGGTTGGCTACATGAAAACAAAAATAGAAGTTGAAAAAAATAGATTGTTTGTAACAATTCCTCATTTCCATTGATCCTCATCCTATGCTAATTCAGCCTTCCCATAGCCATATTCACCTAGACAATTTAAGGCATCTTCTGTCACTCGTGAACGTTTGTATAGTCAGTGCTTGTCCAACCCTGCCATTAGTCCAATGCATCTTCTTGTCGTCACACATCCCAAAACCAATGAAGGTGATCCTTCTTTGTCTAATCAGTAATATTGAGCTGCTATGCGCTACGCATAGGAATGAAAAATACAGAAAATGAAGACAAAGAACAAGCATGTGAGTGAGGCTCGAAATCTATCTCAAGAAAGCTAAATAGCTAACAAAAGAATACAGAATAATCTCAGACTGTCAGTCTGATGTGCTTCTCTCTCTTTCTATCCTTCTTTAATATTGTATACTGCTTCCTCTACTAGCTCTGCGTTTGATGCCTAACCAATTCTATGAAAAACTCTAAAGCAGTTCCTAATATAAACCCCATAAAATTCGTTCTTTGCGTAATTTCCTTATATCTACCTGTTGCAATATAGCTGGTGCTAGCTAAATCATTGTGTTGTCTCATAATGCCTTTCGCAAGATCAATAAGTAGCAAAAGCCAATATGTAAAAAAGTTCAGATTGTATATAACAAGCCTTAAAAGGAGTTGAGGAACAAACGCTGACAGAATCATTGATTCAGCAGCAACTGTATGATCTAAATCAACATTCAGCAACTCAGCATCAACATATATCAGGAGGAATTTAGGGTATTAGAAGGCTATAATCTAAATACTACTTCTAAAACCATGGTTAAAACCTTTTTCATAAATAGAAGAATCTCCATACTGATCTCGAGCCAGTTTAAGTTGGTAGCCCAGTCTATGCTCGGCATAAAAGTCAATCCAGTCTGAAGTCCACGTATTAATCTGTGGAGTACTGCACAAAAATGAGTATAAAGTCACGTATAAATGAAGCCATAAACAATGGCAGCATGTCGTGATCTAGAACTCCCATCATTACTGCAGCAACAAATTAAAGCTTGTCAACCATACCACGAAATGAGATACAAACTGATATCAAACATAACTTTTTATCAAACTTATAAATTATTTTCATAGTTATAGAAGACAGATGGTGATAGAATTTAGAAAATGGGACTGGACAACCCAAACAAGAAGAAGTAGTTCACTCATAAACCCAAAGAAGGTTCACTACTATCCGATGTGGGACAACTCACATGTGAGTAAAACACATAGGCACTTCAGCAGATGGATATAAGAAGGTATCGTTATCCCAAATTTGGACATATAGAATATAGGTGTTCCAAGAGCTTGGGAGAGTGTAAGCTAGAAGGATGATGGCAGCTGAGAAAGGAATGTACCTCCCAATAGTATTATCAACATCAAAACCAAAGCCTTTCTCGGATTTTCCAGCTTTATGCATTTCAGCAAGCTTCCTCCCTAAAGCAGCCTAAATATATATGACCTATTTAAGATACTTGGAGGCCATATAAATTATAAATACAGTCAGTCTTAGCCAATCCATCCTTACTTGTCCACTTCTAGATGCCCCAAATTCTACAAATTCCATAATGATGTAAGAGCCACCTCGTGGTAAAGATCCCACCTACAGTTCATAACAAAGGATACACTCAGATACTACACCTTATAGAACAAGCAGAATTAGGCATACAGTTAACTAGAAAAGACAAGCAAAATTTCAGCTGTTTTCTTACCTTATATGGCTTAGGAACACGAATTGTATTGGTTTCGTACATAAGTTTTAAACCAAGAGCCTCCCCTTCAAACATCGACGGACCGATACTCCTATTCCAACATTCAGTGAAGCTTAGCAAAGATCATTACATAAATTATTATAACATTAAGACACTACATATAATCTGAAAAATTCACAAGTTTGGAATGCCAATAATTCTCAATTGGCCAAAGATTCATAATTCTTTAGTTTGGGATTATAATGAATTATTTTTAAATGTATCATTATATCATGTGCAATTCAAAATTTACTACCAAATGTCAATCGAAAACACCTCTTTGCTATTTCTTGCAAGTTGTGAGGTTGCATACATTTGACCTCTCAAACTCAAGCCACTTAATAGTAATGGGATGTTGTTGATTCCATATTCATTGCTCCATATTAGGAATCAAGCATAGAAAGAATCAAGCAACACAAAATCCATGTTAGTATACCTGTTAGTTTTAACAAAGAAAGGACCAACATCGGTGTCGTAACGAGTGGCAAGGTTAATACAACCACCACCAACAGAACTTGTTTTAGTAATTTGTGTTGCCTTTCCTTCAGTAAGAATCCAATTAAGAACAGGGTCTTCACTCATTGCCATAACTGCTCAATAATCACAATTCACAACTCAAAACTCCTTCATCTCAAAAATCAAAATCAATCAAAGAATGGGGAAATGGGTCTTTGACTCTTTATCCAAAAACCAAAATTGAGTATAACTAAAGGGTAATTCAATTATATATAACATTTTCCAATAGCATTCAATCCAGTAACATTACGAACAATTCAGTGACAGAACTATAATGCACAGATTACAAGCGAACAGATGGAACAGAATAATTTAACAAAAAATTAAAAATAATATGGGTAAGATTAATAAAGTCGAGAATGAAGTAAACTTACTTGCAAAAGGTTTTGGTTTGTTGAAATAGGGCTTTGGCAGAGAGGAAGGATGGAAAGAAAGGCGAGATTGAGATGAAAAGAAAGAGAGAGAAGTGGAAGGTGTTGGTGAGATTACCACCATTTGGTTTCGTTTTCTATGGCGGTCTCACTCAGGCCTGAGCTGCTAGAATGTAGATGAACATGAATATGAACCAATGTTTGGTTGTTGGATTCACTTTAAATTCCACGTGGTAACCATGAGGTTTTGGGTTTTCCATGTGGTAACCAAAACTTTTAAAAAATCCACTTGGTAACCCTGAGGTTTACGTAAATGCTCCATCATGACCTTTTTGCACATAAAAACGTTAGCAAACGTTAATTTTGAAGCTTTATGGCTGTTGTATGCATATTTATGCGACTCACCATTCGAAACGTCATCAATTTGAACTTTTTTCCCCAAAATATAACCCTCAAATCAACCATTTTTCATCCAAATCATATTTTGTTCCCTGAATCCAAATATAATAGAGTTTGGGTTTATATTTTGGGGAAAATGGTTGAGACTAATGGCATTTAAAATGGTGAGTCGCATATATAGGCGTACAACAGCCTTAAAACTTCGAAATTAATGTTTCTTAACGTTTTGCTAACATTTTATGTGCAAAAAGGTCATGATGGAACAATTTGATAAACCTCAGGGTTACCATGTGGATTTTTTATAAGTTTTGGTTATCACGTGGAAAACCCAAAACCTCAGGGTTACCACGTGGAATATCCCTTTCTTTTTTACACTTGGAATAAACAAGAAAATCACAAATTTTCATTTAAACCGTCAACTAAATAAATTAATGGGAAATTGAACATGGTAGTATTAATAAAATGCTAGTTATAGCATTCTTTAAGAAAATTTCACATGATAGCATCTAGTTTTAATGAAATGCTAGTGATAGCATTTTTTAAGAAAATTTCACATGATAGCATCCAGTTGATGCACAATCTAATTGTCGTAGCATTTTCTGTTAAATTCTTGTTAATTTCCATTTATTTATTATTTTGTAAGTCTTTCCCACATGGTAGCATCCAGTTTTTGTTTAGTTCACTATTTTAATGTTTAATTCACCATTTAATTTATTAACGCTTATAAATGTTCATAATTTTATGGAAAAATTATAAGAAACTATCTAATGTGGTCGAAACAAGTACTTATTTGCCTATTTTTCAATACGTAAACCGAAAAAGATTTTTGACGTAATTTTACCTATCATAACAAATTTTTTTTCAAAAAAAAGATGTTGCAATTACCTTTATGGGGAAACTCTTTCGAAAATCCAGTCGAAACAATTACTTATTCGCCTACTTTCCGATACGTAAACTGAAAAAGATATTTGGCGTCATTTTTACCCATCATAACGATTTTTTTCTGAAAAAGCGGACGTCGCAACTATCCCTATGGGATAAATCTTTCGAAAATTCGATCGAAACAAGTATTTATTCGAAAGAGTACATGTTTTCGACCGTGGAATTAAACATTAAAATGGTGAATTAAATGTTAAAATTATTTTTTCATAAAATTATTTAACATCAATAATTTTTCCATATAATTATTAAACATTTATGGGCATAGCGAATGACTAAGGGTTTGTATTTGGCCCTTAAGAGCTGTAGGTTTGGAGAGGCATTCTAATCTTTTGAACCTGATGTAAGCTTCGGCTCCCTTTTCTAGCATTTTATAAAATTTACTTTGCCAAAAAAAAAAAAAAAAAAAAAAAAAAAAAAAAAAAAAAAAAAACTGGATGCTACCATGTTGAAATTTTCTTAAATTAAAACATTCATTTTTGTAATTGTTTAATATAGAATATGACAATTTAAATGTTAAAATTAACACTTTTGGCATTTACAAATTCTTAAATTAGATCATCTTACAATGATTATTATGATGTATAATATATAATTACAATCTTAAAGTAATTACTTATATGCTGAACAAGTTCACTTATAATCTTAAAAGTCAATCATAACTTTAAAATGATGACTTATAATGTTAGAGAAATTGATAGTTCACTTCTAATGGAGAAGAAGATGTGTAATTGCAAATTTACTCTGTTGTCACCCAATTATTTATTAGCCCACTATTTGTCTAAGGCATAGTACTATTGGTATACATAACAATAACAATAATCCTAATATTAATATTATTATTATTATTATTATTATTATTATTATTATTATTATTATTATTGCGAATTCTCTTTGGTTCAAATTTCAAATAGGTTCAAAAAGTTTGTACAAATTCACTAAAATCTTTAGTATGTACTACACGAATCAATGATCAACCAATCCTTGAATCTTAAAGTTATCAACAAATTTGCTTTAAATCACATGAATAGCATCCACACTTTAAACATACAACAGGTAATGCCTAACAGCCTAAGATACACAATAAATTTCTTTTGACAAAGAATTGTACATTAAGATATTCACAACCTCTACACATAATGCCTTCCAAAATGAAAGAAAATCCATCTTTTAGCTTCTTAAAAGAATGTTTTAAGCATAAGGTCACTTTGTAGCAGTTTTGAAGCTCAATCAAGTTAAACCGATTGCCTAGGCTCAGATTCTGAGCGTAAATCGGAGTCTAGGTTGCTAGACGTTGATTGGAGACGCAATTGGCTGTCTGCATTGCTCGGTGTAAACGATGAATTGAGTTCGTCTGTGGAAAGCCCAACAACGACATTCAAGCTAACTTGCTTCGGATCAAGAGAATGCTTTAAGGGAAGCCGACAAACAGGGCATGTAGATTGCTTCATCAGCCAAGGATCAATGCAGGATAGATGAAAACTGTGGCCACATTTGGGCATAATTCTTAGTATTTCTTTTTCCTCATACTCCCCTAAGCAAACAGAACACCTGATAATAAAAGCAACTAATTGAAATTTCCCTTCAACATATGGTTAAAACAATCACTTAAATGCATAGAAGAGCGAATTTTACGATAACTTTATTCAATAATTCGATGAGACTCACTGTGAATCTTCCGTGGAGTTAAAAGCATCGCGGTGAAACTTCATCGTGGGTATTGCAGCAACCACAAAGGGTTCGAGGCCATCAGTGCTTTGCATTGGCTATCACAGAAACAAACAAAAGCATCATATATTGGAAATAGTGGGTTGTGGACTTACACATAATGCTTGGTGGGTAATTTTCCTAGTACTATATGGTTTTGGGAAACAGTGAAACTCGTCAAATCTGTATGCAAGTCAATACTCATTACATGTGTGTTTGTGGGTGTGTCCACACACAAGTGGACCCACTGGGTGATCATGTGACGAAATGTCACGACCTAACATCATAGACCATCTCCAATCAAAATTGATTCCTCGCGGATAATTTGAAAGGATTTTGAAAAACCTAGTTCTAAAACTCATAAAGAAACCCAGTAGTTACAAGCAAGTCATGAGATATTCAAATTTCACTAAGTTCTAAGTTCCGTAGGCCTTTGGAGAAGTTTAATCATTGTATGAATGTAAAACTTCATGATTGCTGACAAATGCTAAAATGTACTACAAAGCTATGCTCTTTAACTAATACTGAAATAAAATTTAGTGAGAGTCGATTATTTTAATCATGGGTAAGGATAATAGTCTACAAGCAAAAGGTAAATGGGTAATTGATCTTCTTTCAATAGTGAAAAACGAACCTTATCACAAGGATGGTAGGAGAAAAAATATATCTTGGGTCTTAACCATCAGCTTATTCTTTTGGTTGAGTTAGTATTGATATCGTATTAGAGCCTACATGACGGAAGGTCATGGTTTCAAATCTCGTCCACCCCTCATTTCAAATTGGAATATTTCACACTGGGTATGAGTAGAATTTATGCTACATCCAAACAAAGGACTCATGAGGAGGAGTGCTAGAATATATAATATATCTGGAGACCATCAGCTTAAGCTTTTGGTTTTAGTTGATGAGATAAAAAGCAAGGCCTCAAGGGCAAATTGAGCTATTGACAAATGGTGAATCTCAAAATGATGCAACATACTCTATAAGCCTAAGTAACACCAAGAAATGCTTCATTCCTAATGACTAAAGTTTACACATCTTGTTAATAATCATACCAAAATGTACCCCAAAAGACATTGAATAATACACAAATATAATGGAAATAAACCTATATAAGAATCAACAATAATATGGATTTATACCTGCTCCAGATCGATTTCGGGTTCGGTGTCAACAATCCTCCTGGATTCTGATACTTGAAGCCTCCTACAAATGAGCCTTGTGCATACAAACACAATGAAAATAGAGCTCATCCCAAACCCTATTATAGTAGTAATCAAATTAATGTCATAAATCATTGGTTAAATCCTTAATTTCTTAAATCAAAACCCAGAAATTGTTAATTGAGTGTTAACCAAGCAGAAACCTAAGCAACAAATCTAGATCAATCAAGACTTTGTATTTTATCCCCAAATAAACCAATCTAACCATAATTAGCTAGCCAATGAAACCAATCAAAAACCCAAACTTTCTCATTGACCCATTACTATAATCCACTAGAAACAAAAATTTAGCAAAAAGAAGTGAACTTTTGACCTGGGATTTTCTCCAATATCCAAGATCATAGAAAATATTAAAAAATAATACTACTATAGAAACCCAGAAATGGTAGGATTTGATTCAATCAAAAAAAGCAAAAAAAGAACTACCCATTTGGAATCTTGATCAATTTGAGTGGATATAGGCTGAAATTACACATGGGGCCAGGGGCAAATTCAAAAAAAAAATCCTATCAACTTCTGGAATTTGTGAAAGAGACAGAGAGAGTGAAACAAAGGCTGTGTGTTAGTGTGATGAGTGAAATAGGTCTTTCTGCTTCATTGCTTATCATCATATTTGGGATCACAATTTAATTAGTTTTTTAAGCTAAACACTTGTAAAAATTGAAGGGCCCACCAAAAATTTGTTTGTTTGTTAGTATAGAATATAGATGTGCTTTGAGATTTTTACATGTTGAGTGTGAGATGAGAATCCTTTTTTTGCTTAATTAATGGTAGCAAATTGTGTATGGTGGGGAGTGGGAAGGACTAATTGGCAAGAATCAAATGCCCACTTTGTTTTTGGTTTGAAAGAAGTGTGATTAGTGCTTTTTGAATTGAGTGTGACATAGTGCTTAAGTAGATATGCAATTCAAGATGATGTGTGTTTACTACTACAAGGAAATTATTGTGATACCCCAGATTTAGTTTGAAAAGAGATTGATAGACTACTCATATCAACAAGGTGCATCTTCTTTTCTAGGGAGCCCATTTGCTAAGAACTCTACAATTAAGCGTGCTTGGTGGGGAGCAATCTTAGGATGGGCGACCTCCTGGGAAGTTTTCCGGGTGCGCATGAGTGAGGTCAAAGTGCGCTGGAAAGACTTGTGTTGGTCTGTGGGGTCAGTCTATAGTCTCTATGAGTAATCACCGGCGGTCCGAGGGGCCGGGGTGTTACAATTATCGTATACATTTAATATTTTAAAAACTATCTAATTTCTTAAATTGTTCGGATGTAAGAAAATATAATGAAAGAAAAGGGAGGGAATCGGAGGGATTAAAGATCCTTTATTTGGATAGCAAAAGAGACAGAAGAGATTTTGAGGGATTAGATAATGTTTTTTTAAGGTATCATTATTTCCAAAGCTAAAAATATTTGAAGGAAAAACTCGTTTTCCTTCCTTTTTCTTCCCTTCTCTTCCCTTCCCTCATAAGCAAACAAGAGTTTCTTCTCTTCCATTTTTCTTCCCTTCCTTTCCCTTCCCTCCCTTCATCATTTCTTTCTTTCCAATATTGCTATTCAAACATAATGTTGAGGACAAGGTTTTCAAAGCTTATATATATTTGGTTTGTATTTTATAAACCATATATCTAATCACGTACTTTAAGTTTGTTCTTTGGAGAATATGCGTTTATTTCATTTAGAACAACTACTATCTTTTTTAAGTAAGACTTATAATTGAATCTTAGGAAAATTTTTCTTTTCTATGACCTATCCTCTAATAAAAAAATAATATTTTGAAAAAGTAATAAACAAACTAAATTTTTATATCAACTTTTATTTTCGTATTCATATATACTTAAAAGTGAAGTTAGTGATACCACCAAGCACCAACACATCTGCACTTTGTTGATTTTCAATTTATATTTTACAGGATCAACTTTTTCATAACTAAGATAATATGTACAACATTTTATAATTAACAATTTTACACACACCAAGTTAAAGTTTCTATGGTGGATTTCCATGTTGTATCTCAAGCTTATCATGTATGTACCTTCCTGTACTATCTTCTTTGCTTTCCTTTTTAGGTTGATGGGAATACTCTGCCTTTTTTTTTCTTTCTGTTGCATTGTCTCAGCTGTAGTTTCTGCAGCCCTTTTGCTTTCCTCTAGTCAAGGAAAGATTTATGGTTAATGAAGTATACTTTTTATTTTAGATAATCCAAATAGAGTATATAACATATCATAGGGTCATAACCATTATTTTAAATTTTAGTTGAATTATTTTTTGACATAATATAAAAAGTCTATATGATGAAAATTTACGGTTCAAATCTTATCCACACCTCATCTTTTCAAGTGATTTAGCATTACGTAAGAAAAAGACGTGTGTTGCATCCACAATTCTAGTCTAAATAACTCTTTTGTGAGCGGATGTGAATGTGATAGAATCATAGAATATTAAATATTACACATATACAAATATGAGCCCAAGTTTTTTATTTAATCGAGTTCTTGACATGATAATATATACAACATATTTTAGACTACACACATAAACTTATGTTACATATTTCATTAAGTTTTATTTTTTAAAATTATAGAGTAGGCTAAGGGAAGAGAATGACAAAATACAACATATTTTAGACTACGCACATTGATGGATCGTATTAGGAACCAAGAGAGTAACAAACTAGGGGTTGCCCCTAAATTTGGGAAAATGCGCGAAAATAGACTGAGATGGTTTCGGCATGTGCAGAGAAAGACTTTCGACGACCGTGTGAGAAGAGTTGAAAACATTATAGATATAGTAGAGGGCAAGAGGAATCGAGGAAGACCTAAAAAAACTTGGGACGAGCAAATAAAAGCTGACCTGCATGAGTTAAACCTCTCTAAAGACCTGACTAGGGATATGGCAGTTGGAGGCGTCTTATTTATATTTTGGATATCTGAATTTTTTTAGAGTACCGGTTGCGGTTCGAGTTCTCTTGCTTTGTTCTCGTTTCTTTTTAGTTTTTTTTGGATGTTTTGTTCTTTATTTAAATTTTAAAATAAAAAATTTTACGTTTTATTCTTTCTTTTACGTTTTTTCATCTCTCAACGTAGGGGTTTATCGTTGTTTTTCTAAAGCCGGGGGACTCCTTTTGGTCGCGTTCTCCTTTATGGGTATGAGTTGTCGCCGTCCTTCTCTCCCCAGACCCTGCTCATAATTTTCTGTGGTCAAAATAAACTGGGTAGGGTAGGATGATGATGAGGAGGACTTCAAGTTGGTGCACACTACACTGTTGCACTGTTCAAATCAAGATTGATAATGATGGTATAAATATTTGATGTACAAACACCAACCACCTCTGACCTACCTAATATAATATAGTATAGTGCATTGTGGACCATAATTAAGAGAATCAAATCACTACTTATTAATCAACTGTTTTCAATCTAATGACAGTATACCCAATAAGCGTTTAAGGGAAATAGTTTTCAAGGAGTCTGTGGGTTTTATTTGGCTGAATGTTGGGTTTCAAGAAGAGCTAATAATCGTTGTGCTTGACAGCGATTTTGAGCTCCCAAAAATTAACCTTTGCCTTTTAACATTGCCTTGACCATCAAAATTCAAAACAACACTTTAAAATCACCACCAAGGTTAATGTCCTTCTATGTATTCATAATATGATATAAAAAACGTTGAAGAACGTTTACATGAATTTATTATGGTTCACACTTTGTTTGGTACTAAAGTATGGTAATTAAAATAATTTAGTGGGTAAATTTTTGTGATATGTATCATGTTTTTTCATAGGTTATGAAACTTGGATTATAAATTTATTTTTTTCACAATTTATATTACCACCTTACTATATTTTCATATGAGAGTGTTGAAGGGTAAGATGCAGGACCTTTAAGCGTTTTAAGATATATTTCACTACAAATAACTGGTAAAATAGCGATGACAAAAAGGCGACGAGAAGCAACTCATCGCCATTGGCGACGGAATGGCGACGATCTTGCCATCGTCTGGGAGTTGGAGACGGGTGGGTGGCGGAAATAGCTTTTCATTATCATTCTCAACATTTAAAACTGACTAGCAAACAGAACGTTAGTACTACATAGTGTTATACTCCGATTTTGCTCCGGATAATAGTCGGAGTTTTTTTTTTCAGTCCACCTCCACTCGGAGTCGGATTATGCATACTCCAAGTTTGCCCGACTCGGACTCTCGGATCTCCAACAGAGTCGGATTATTATCAAACAGCATTGTTGTGATATTGTATTAATGATTGTAAAGCATATAAAATTAACTAAATATATTTTTCAAATACAATTTAACAAAAAATATGTACTTTGAATTCAAATTTAACAAGAGAAATAGTCTTATTAATACAATTTAACAAAATTTTCTCGCACATTGATTTGGCGTATTTTATTTCTTTTGATCTAATTTGTCGTATTATGATTCATTAATCTAAATAAAAATACCAAGTAGTTTTTCAAAATCGAAAATTACAATTAGTATGAGAGGAAGTTTGAATTAATCACGTCCATAGTTTTAAAAGAAACAAAATATTGGTGTAAAGTCATATTCAAAGTCAAATTCCCATCAGGGTCGGAGTCGAGTCGGAGTGTCGGATTTTTATTACAGTCCAACTCTGGTCCGTCTCTAACTCGGACTCGGATCATAAAGTCGGCGTCTGATGACTTTTTCTTCGGACTCGAATCGGATTAATTTCCTTGGATCGAATCGAACTAGGGTCAAATTCGGACTGAATTGCGATCTTGGGAAAATGTTACAGAAAAAAGAGAAAATATTGAGCACAAAGACAAACCTTATGAAGTAGTGAAGTACTCAAGTTGTAGAGAATCAAATTCCACTACAAGATGAAAAAGTGGTTTGAACATAATACACAATGTAGAAGTCAATCCATGAGCGCAGGCACATGAATATTCCTATAATGGCAAACATAGGGTGCATCACAGCCTATATAAGGCCCAGTCCACCTCCCATTGTCGATGTAACTAGCATCCCAAACTGATGAATACAAGTACATTGGCTTCTCTGGAAAATTTGTCCCACTTTCTTTCTCTACAGTTCTAATTGTTTTTCCATCAATGAGCCACTCAATCACATTTGGGAACCATTTGATTGCATATTCATGAAACCCATCTGAACAGTCAAACCCCAAGTTATGAATCTCCTCCCTGCTTCCAGTTCCTGCAGTTCACTATAAACACATGAGTATTTCCTTTACCAACCATAGTGTAAAAATGACGTAATGCTCGCGATCGTGGTAATGGAACGGTGATCCCATAATGGGAGTTATGCAATAGTATAACGTTTATTAATGGTCGAAACTCGAAACTATAAGATATCTTTTGATACGGCTCAAAACACGATATTTTTACACCTTAACAACACTGGAAATATCGTATTGGGTTCGTTTTTTTAATCTTTGTAAAAGGCCAACGTGCTCCAATACAGCCTTATTTTTACTTTTACCTACATCATTTTAGTCATTTTCATGATTTTACAACTTTTTCAGTGAATGTTAGGTCGTGACAATGGGCCCGCTTACAAGGACACACCTATGGACACCCGTGAATTCGGGCCCACAAACCATATAAGAGGAAACTATAAAGATTATACATTTAATATTATATGCAAGTTCATAATCCATTATTTTAGTATGTAGCATCTTCCTCATATGTAAATATTTTCAAATTCGAATACGTCATTTTCATACATCTGTTGAAAAATCAAAAAGATGGTTAATATGAAGCGTAATCTCTTGAGGAAAGTAAAATGACTGAGAATTGAGATAGAGGAGAAAATTTAGAAGTATAAACTTATATGAAATGAACTTTTTATTTTTACAAATTTTACTCAACCCTAGAAATACCTATACAAAATTAAAAAGTGTGGTTTGTAACCATGAGTATTGATGAATGATCCATTGACTTTTACTTGACTTACTACCAAATATTACCAGAAACAACAAATCAAGATCATGAATCAAAAGAAGAAAGCGAAGACAATACCAGTGGTGTAATAATTTGTCTGAACAATGGTTTTATCCTTGCCCAAAAACTCAAAATCAATCTCATCTTGTGATTTATCGCCTTCCAATGAAGACAAATAAATGTTGAAATTAAGGCCACTGGTATTCCCTCCAGGACATTTGATTTCGGCGCTAAAGGTTCCATACTGGTAACGAACAAGAGATCGCCATCTGGACCCGCCTCGATCGTCGAAGGTGATGGCAATCGTATTGGATTCTGGGCAATGGGTGCACAATTCAGGGGTGTAATCAATGGCAATCTGTTTCAGAGGATGAGTGTTGTGATGGACTGTTAGATCTGGGTGCAGTGATGGATCCGCCATTGTTGTTGTTTCTCCAATTCCTTCCCTTCCTTCTCAAATGTGGGGATACTACAAAATTAGGAATTAACGATGGATGTAAGTCACGTAACCCATATTTCAATTTTCAAACCGGATGATCTAAATATTAACTTTGACCTAAAAGTCTAAAATGTGTAATGTTGTTGAATACGATTATATAATATAATGTTTGGGAACAATAGTTTTACTAGTATTATACCCGTACATTGCACGAATTAATTTTAATTTTTTTTAATAATATTAGCAGTAATATTGGTTTGTTATGGATAGAAATATAAATTAAATTAAAATTGTTGTAAGAATAACAACAACTTATTGTAGATTAACAATTGTGAGACATGTAGTTTGACGTAGAAGTTTAACCTTAAATATGTGAAAATACTTCTTTGTAAACGACATTTTGGTTTGATTTGGTTGGTTCTTGTCTTTGTCACATATTAAAATCTTTAATCCACTTCTGCTTGTTACTACCACTTTTATACTTCCATCAAGATTTAAGATTAATTTTATTTTAAACTATGAATTATTGCATGCGTGTATCTGTATAGCTATACCATTTTGGTGGAGCAGTAGTCAAATCCTACGCTTATTATTAATAACAGTAAATTTCTTACAATAGTTTAAATTTATTAATTTAAGCTATATTAAAAATATTCCAAAAAAATTATTAGGTTAATAGACCAAACCCTTCAAACGGCCCACTGTAACTAATTACAAAACCTTAGATAGGGCCTGTTCTCTTCGTCTGATCTGATTGGACAAGGTCTGAATTTACTAAGGTCTGATCTGATCTGATCTGATCTGGTCTGATCTAGTCTGATTCAGTCTGATCTGATCTGAATCTTTCTGATCTAGTCTGGTCTGATCTGATCTGATCTGATCTGATCTGGTCTGATCTGGTCTGATCTGATCTGATTTGATTTCATAAAGTTGTTATTATTATTATTATTATTATTATTATTATTATTATTATTATTATTATTATTATTATTATTATTATTATTATTATCATTATTCTAATAATAATAATAATTATTATTATTATTATTATTATTATTATTATTATTATTATTAATATTATTTTCATTACTTTTATTTTTATATTATTATCATTATTGTCATTATTATTACTTTTATATTATTATTATTATTATTATTATTATTATTATTATTATTATTATTATTATTATTACTATTAGTATCAAATTAAGAATTTAATTAATAAATACTAATATTATTTAATTAATTAATTAAAAAAACAAATTAATAATAATGTCATTAACATCATTATAATTACTCCCTCCGTTCTTATATGTGTGTCCTATTTGAAGATTTCACACATATTAAGATAGTGGGAATCTTTGTTGATTGTGGGTATTATTTTATTATAATAGTGGTGTGAGTTAATGATTGTATTGGTATTGTGAGAGAGAAAATATAAATTAATTATTATAAATGGGATATTAGAAGAGAGAGGGGGATATTTTTATTATAATAGTGGTGTGAATTAATGATTGTATTGGTATTATGAGAGAGAAAATATAAATTAATTATTATAAATGGGATATTAGAAGAGAGAGGGGGTGAAAAGAGGGTATCAAAACTTTCCATTTTAGGAAATGGGACAAACATATGAAACTACCCGTTATAGTAATGTGGACAATAAAAAAGAACGGAGGGAGTATTAAATAGTCATTTATATTATTATTATCTAATTAATTAATTAATTAAAAAATATTATTAATTAATAAATTAATTAACATAATAATATTATTACATTATTTATATTATTAAAATTATTATTTATATATTTATTTATTAATTATTTTATTAATTAATTAATATTAGTTATAATAATAAGTAATAAGTAATAATAATAATAATAAATTCAAATAATAATAATAAGGATAAATGGAGATTAATAATCCCAACTTTGCGTGATCCGCTCAAAACAATCCCAACTTTCGATTATTTTCTAATATACCTAACTTTGCCACTTTGTTGCTCAGGACATACCCTTTAATATGGTAACCGGTTATAACAAGTAAATCACCTGTTATAACCGGTTATAACAGAAAATATGCGAAAGTTGGGATTGTTTTGAGCGGATCACGCAAAGTTGAGATTATTAATCTCCATTTATCCTTCTTATTTCCATGACAAAAAAGGTGATTTACCTGTTATAACCGGTTACCATATTAAAGGGTATGTCCTGAGCAACAAAGTGGCAAAGTTAGGTATATTAGAAAATAATCGAAAGTTGAGATTGTTTTAAGCGGATCACGCAAAGTTGGGATTATTAATCTCCATTTATCCTAATAATAATAATATAATAATATTATAATAACAATATTAATATTAATAATAATATTAATAATAATAATAATATTAATAATAATAATAATAATAATAATAATAATAATAATAATAATAATAATAATAATAATAATAATAATAATAATAATGGTATGGTCTGATCTGATCTGGTCTGATCTGATCTGATCTGATTTGATCTGATCTGATCTAATCTGATCTGATCTAGTCTGATCTGATCTGGTCTGATCTGATCTGATCTGGTCTAGTCTGGTCTGGTCTGATCTGAAACTTTCTGATCTGATCTGAATAGTTCTGATCTGATCTGATCTGGTCTGATCTGATCTGATTCCAATAAGAATAAGTAATAAGTCAAAAAAATAAGTTGAAGAGAACACCTTCTTAATTCCTTTATTTTTCATTATAAAAGGCAACCAACATTTATTCCTTTCTCTTAACCTAGCCATTTCCCATTTGGCTTTCAGTTTCATCTTCTCACAGTTCCCATCTTCTGGTTTGGGTGGTGTTTCGGATATGAAACGAGGAAGTGTGAAAGACACGTGAGATACCTGAAATAGAAGTTGTATGGTAGTCAAACGTTGGTCAAGTTGTGAAGCGACACCTCCTGAAAGCAGCACGTTTGCCCTACAAAATAACAAGTCGGCCTAGCCCGGGGGGTTTTCCCGGAAACCCTCTCCGACGCTCAAGTCAGATGGTGTAATAAGGGAGAAGTAGTGAATAATAACTAGAAATGAATAGGTAAGGGTGTTTAGAGTGGTTGTTTATCACCTGAGTAAGGTAGTTGTAGGTAGCGATGGTGGGCGAAGGTGGTGAGTATGTATTTTGGCAGAGTTTCGGTATAATAATAAGGCTTAGGGCCTCGAATTCATCCATCGTGCTCCTTTTATATCCATTAGGTGGCAGTTACCTCTGTAGGAGGAGTGGGGAGCATGGAAGTTGAGGGCCTTGAACATGGTAACCATGGCGGTTACTTTGACTGGAGAGGGCAGTTATGGGATAACTGCATGACGGTTATCCTGCTGGAAGTTGGAAAGTCGTACCTTGACTGAAGTTGACCAATATGTGGTCAAAGACTGAGCAAGCCTCATGACTTAGTCAAAGGGAGCTAGAGCTTATCCATAACATTTAGCCCCACGCATGAAGGATGAAAGGGAGGATGAGAATCAGATTTCACTTCTTGCTTTATGCGGGAAAAAATCACAAAATTTGGATGTTTGTCCGTGGTACCGCTGAACCGTGGTACCATGGATTAGTGTAGTTTTTTCTGTTCAGCTGACAAATTCCTTAAGGGTCATGTCAAAGACAGGATCCGGATGAATTTTATAACGTTTCCGCGGTTCCGCGGGATATTATTACTTGAGCCGCAATAACACAAATATGAACACTTAGAATATTTTCTACTTCATGAAGGATCCAAAAACAGGGTCCGAATGAATTTACCTCTTTGTAACGGTGCCCCGGTAAAAACGCATGCAGACTTGGAGTGAACTGGGTGAAAACTTTGGGCCCAAAACAGGGTCCGAATGAAGATGCTGCTTTTCCCACGGTGACGCGGCATGTTTTGAGGATTTACTTAGAATAATTTCATCTCCTGTCCTATTAGGTTCAGAAACAGGGTCCGAATGAAAAAACTTCTCGTGCCACGGACAAACGTCTTGGATTGTTGTACTTCGAATGTGTTAGCCCCAAGACCATCCTTGGGCTAAAAACAGGGTCCGAATGAAATTTCCCGCGGACAGATATTCTATACTTAGAATATTTCAGCCCCAAGACCATCCTTGGGCTAAAAACAGGGTCCGAATGAAATTTCCCTACGGACAGATATTCTATACTTAGAATATTTCAGCCCCAAGACCATCCTTGGGCTAAAAACAGGGTCCGAATGAAATTTCCCTACGGACAGATATTCTATACTTAGAATATTTCAGCCCCAAGACCATCCTTGGGCTAAAAACAGGGTCCGAATGAAATTTCCCTACGGACAGATATTCTATACTTAGAATATTTCAGCCCCAAGACCATCCTTGGGCTAAAAACAGGGTCCGAATGAAATTTCCCTATTACAGGCGGACTCCAACCAACCTCTTTCTCGAGATAAATCTCTGACATGAATAGTGCCTTAGTAGTTGGGCATTTATTGACCCTATAAATGCGGGTAGGTGAGTCAAACTTAGATTACTTGTTTGACTTGAATTCTTGCAAATTTCATCTTAGAGAGAGAAAGCTAGAGAGAGACTCTCTGACAATCAACAA
The DNA here is from genome assembly GCA_019776075.1 of Amaranthus palmeri. Taxonomy (NCBI): domain Eukaryota; kingdom Viridiplantae; phylum Streptophyta; class Magnoliopsida; order Caryophyllales; family Amaranthaceae; genus Amaranthus; species Amaranthus palmeri. Next base: position 86,441 of record JAAKBH010000355.1, on the reverse strand, counting down.
TTTCTTCGATTTTCTGACAGATTTCAAGAACACAAACAAGGTATTCCTCAAATTTTTCAAAATTTTCGATTGAATATAGATTTTTGATTGAATTTTGTTTGAAGATCTTCATTTTTTTCTTGATCTTCAACCTGTTCCTGATGTTCTTGAATGAATTCATGAATATCTTCAATATGTTCTTGATGATCTTCAATGTGCTCTTGATTTGACTGTACTATAAATCTTCAACCTTTATGCATATACTCTTAATCTCTTCACATAAAATTTGTATAACTTATCTATTTTTCCCGGAGTATGGATGATAAATTAATAGATACGAATGTGACCGTGACCTCGGAACACCGGGAGACCCCTGTTGATATAAATGTAGATGAGGAAGAAGAGTCGAGTTGGAACTCTGTTTTTATTGATCCGGTGTATACCCCGGTCAGAAGTGATACTCCGTCTTCTGTAGAACCTTTTTATCCACCGGAAATAAAGTATCCTGCTCCATGGGAAGTAGATGTAGCTTTCCCTCCCTATTATCTAACAAAAATAAACCCTGAACTAGACGGATTCTTGATTGTAGATACTAACATGGAGCAAGACCAAGAGTCGTCTGGGCGGAAGAGCGGTGCCCCGAAGCCTCCTCCTTTCTACATCAAACATGGGGGGCCACTGAACTATTTTATTGATTCAAAGACCGGAACAAGTTAGATACTTCCCGGAAGAATTGGCAGAAGAATGGGGTCTTCCGGATAATATTAATATTATAAGGCCAGCCAACTTAGAGACTGTTAGGTTTCCCCCACCTAACTGTATTGCTGTATATATTCCGGCTTTTGAGTTAGGGTTAAGGTTCCCTCTCCACCCTTTTACTAGGGAGTTACTTTCATTTTTGAATGTCACCGTAGCAGAAGTGTACCCGAATGCTTGGGGGTGCATTACAGCGTTTTTGATAGTGTGCAAGGTTTTGAAGATAAAACCTTCACTCACCGCTTTTAGGTATATATTCCGAGCCAGGTTATGTTCCTCTGAGGATCATGGTGCCGGCTGGATTACATTAGCCCATAGGAAGGGTTATAAACTAGTAGGAGACCTCCCGGATAACCAAAAGGGTTACCGGACAAGGTTCGCATACCTGTACAGCTCGGAACCTTGGAATTTCAAGACCTCCTTCGATATTAACCCCAAGATCAACAAATTTAATAACGATGTCCTGCAATGTACAGTTGAAGAGGCGGTGATAATTGAGTATGCCCAGACAACCGTGGTGCAGTTAAATGCCCCGGTTAATAAACAAGATAATTGGATTCCTCTACGGAGCCATCTTAACTTAGAGTTGTTGTTGTCGGCTTTTCAAATAAGCCTTAAGATTCATAAACGTAAGTTGTTTCTTATCTCTCTTGTGTCCGGGATAACTTTTTGTCGTCTGACCGTCTTTATGTTATGCAGGCGTTGCCCGTGAAGAGCTTGCCCAAAAACACAAAAGTCTAATGGGTAAATTTAATCTAATGGCAATGACGAACAGCTTGGCCAAGAGGGCCGCTGATCCTACTCCTCTCCCGATTCCGCCTAAGGTAATTTCGTCTCCTTGAGTTCATTTAAACTCTGTTATTTGTTGTCTAACACTAAGTGTTATCGCAGAACGGGAGCTCAAAAATGACCGGCGTTGATAAGGCGCCTACTGAGGAGGAGGCACGAGCCCTCCTGGAGCAAAGAAAGCAAGCTCCTGTTCCATCTCACGTGGAACGGGGGGAACCTGCTCCGAAGAAGAAGAAGACGACGGCCAAGAGAAAGGCCAAGTCTCCAGCTGAGGAGCAGCGGAAAAAGAAGAGGGAGGAACTAGTGAAGCCAGCCACTCCTGTCGAGCCGGTGGAGGTTGATAGCGACAGTTCGACCCAGGGGTCGAACACAATTCAAAGTGCTGTGCCTATTACTGAACATAGGCCAGCGGAAGCTGTTGCAGGGGTTGGTCCATCACAGCCCCATCCAAGGTATACCCCTGCACAGAAGGGGAAAGAGGTGGCCGAGGAGTCGGCTGAAAGACCTCTCGATTCTTTCGAGAAGGTTTACCAGCGCCGCATCCGTCCACACCGGGACGATGTGGTCTTCGTCGAGTTAGATCGCAAAGATCTAAATACTCGTATCAACCGCGCCTCCAGGAACTTGGTGAGCGACGGACAGGGAATATTTAAATTCCATGTCCCCGGTTGAGCGGGCTGAACAATGCCGCGCTGCCGCTGCCGATGTAAGTATTCTTATCATAACCTTTATTCATTCTTTTGCTGAATTTGTCAATAACTTCGTTTATCTTTGACAGGCTTTAATCCGGGCTGAATTCGAACTGATCGTGCAGCGATCATTGGCGGCTGAAAATGACCGCCTATCCGCTAAAGCTGATGCTCAAGAGTTGGAGATTGAGCAGCTAAAGCGCGATTTGGTTGGTCTACCGGATTTAAGGGAAAAGCTGGCCAAGTGCGAGGAGCTTAAGGGGCGTCTGGCCCAGGCCGAGAAATGGAGAGGCCGCATCAGGGAAAACCTGGACGTTGCCGGTCAATCTCTTGAGCAGGCATCCGGGCTGGCTACCAAAATCCATCATGAAGTGGCCCGGATGTTAGAACAATACGATAAACTTGTCTCGGAGAACGAGCAAGTGATTAAGACTGTGATGGGAGACATGGACCGCTTTGAAAGGGTCCTTGATGCGGCCAAGGTATATAAGATGCGGTCTGAGCGCACCTCATATATAGCCCGGCGCTGGCTAGATTCTCCTAAAGTGGTCCCGCTGTTGAACGAGCTTTCTATCGAGATGATGACAACCGGGGCAGTTGTTGAGGCTGAGAAGTTCAGACTGGCGGCTGAAAAAATGGGTATTGATGCCAATCAACTGGTTGAGATGTCCAACCGCTGCCATGATGAAGCCACGGCCAACCTCAAGGACATTATAAATAAAGAGTCCGAGGTTTTGACGAAGGCAGTGGCGGAGGATGAAGAAGAGCGGAAAGAATGGCTCAAGAAGATGGACCCAGACCGGGAGGACATAGCCTTAAAGTTAGACCTTGACAGAATCCCGGTCTGCTATCCTCCTTTCCCCAAGGCTCCCGAGAGATCTTCCTTCATCAACCTTCAAACTGAATCTTCAACTTTGTTGGAGATGCTAACTTCTAAGAGGGAGACTCTGCAGGGATTGTCCAACGAGCTGGCGGGTGAAGAACCAATGCCTGACATTGAAGAACTTTTCAGCTTCACCCCCTCTCCGCGGCAACCTGAGGCCGAAGCTCAGCCAGTGTCCGCAGAGCAGCAGCAGGAGCCATCTCCTTAGCTTTTAGTTTATCCCTTCCCCGGATTTTGTAACTAACATTTTTGTAATTGAATATTCGTAGTCCAAACGTTTGTACATTTTAATTGTAAATATATTTTGTTTTTGACAAGTCTTGCATCTGTTTATGCTTGCAACTTCATTTGCTTAGTTTAATTTGCGAAAGTTTGAAAATCGAATTTGAAAATTGAAAATTGACTAAGTATCAAACTGATACTGCCTCACCGTTTAACTAGGTGGAATAATTGAAAATTGACTAAGTATCAAAATGATACCGCTTCACCGTTTAACTAGGTGGAATTCATGCAAATTGACTAAGTATCAAAACTGATACCGCTTCACCGTTTAACTAGGTGGATTAATTGAAAATTGACTAAGTATCAAACTGATGCCGCTTCACCGTTTAATTGGGTGGAATACGCGAATTTGATGAACATAATAATAATTAGATTGAAAATTGAAAATTGACAAAGTACCATAAAACCAGATAGTACCGCTTTAATTGACAAAGTACCATCAAACCGTGGTACCGCTTGATCGTGCAATGTTGATTACATAAACTGAACTGAACTGAACTGAACTGAACTTGAAAAATGAAATTGAAACTGAACTGAAACTGAAACTGAAATTGAACTAAGACATGGATCTGTTAGTGCTTGTTATGATGTATGCCCCTTGCAAGACTTGTTAAATGAAAAATTTCTTCAAATGGTCTGCATGCCACGGCCTTTTTAACTTTTTTCCCGCGGAATCTTCTAATTCAAAGGTGTTGGGCTTGACAATATTAATTATTCTGAATGGACCGTCCCAGTTGGCCCCAAGTTTGCCCTTCTCTGTATGTTTTCCTGTCGCCTCCACTTTACGTAGGACCCAGTCTCCAGGTTTCAGAAGTCTTGTCTTGACATGTCTGTTGAATTGACGAGTCATCTTTTGTTTTTGAGCAATGGATCTAAGGAGCGCATTTCCACGGGTCTCCGGAAGTAAATCAAGGTTCACCCTTTTCCCCTCATCATTTTCAGAATGTGAATAATAAGTTACCCTTGTGGAGGGTATTCCTACTTCCACTGGTAAGACAGCTTCTGAACCAAAGACGAGTGAAAATGGGGTATGTCCTGTGGATTCTTTCACGGTGGTGCGGCTGGCCCAGAGAATGCCTGGCAGTTCTTCATCCCAAGATCCCTTCGCTCCCTCAATCTTCTTTTTGATGCCATTGAGTATCTCTTTGTTGGCTGATTCAACCTGCCCATTTGTTTGAGGTCTGGATACTGAGCTGAACCGGAGTTGGATGTTGAATTGTTCACAGTATTCCACGGTTCCGCGGCCAATGAATTGTCTGCCATTGTCAGTGATTATCACCCGGGGAATACCAAATCTTGTGATGATGTTTCTCCAGAGGAATTGACAGACTTGTTTCTCAGAAATAGTGCTAAGTGGTTCTGCTTCAACATACTTGGTGAAGTAATCAATGGCCACAATGATGAATTTTCTTTGCCCCTTAGCAGGGGGGAAGGGACCAAGTAAGTCCATACCCCATTTGTCAAAGGGCAGCACTGACTGCATAGTGGTTAGGAAGCTTGAGGGTTTTCTTGACACTTTTGAGAAGAATTGGCATTTCGAGCATTTTCGTATCAAGTTTTCAGCATCTTGCCTCAAGGTTGGCCAGTAATACCCACTTCTGAGTACCTTCCCTACCACGGTTCGAATACCTTGATGAATCCCACATCCTCCTTCGTGGATTTCCCTCAAAATGTAATTTCCTTCTTCTGGGGTAACACACTTTAGGAGGGGATGAGTGTATGATTTTTTGTATAATGTGCCATCCATGTATTAAAACCATTTGCTTTTTTGTTGGAGTTGTTTAGCTTCATGTTTGTCTTTAGGGAGAGCCTGAGTTTCAAAGTACTTTATCAAGGATGCCATCCATGTTTCTGATCTATCTATCATATGTACCATGACATTGATGCTGGGATTTGGAAGAACTTCCCACACAATGTCCCTGGGTTGGGTTGAATCAGCGGAATTAGCTAATCTGGCCAGAGAGTCTGCTTGGGCGTTTTCAGAGCGAGGTATATGGGATAGTGAGAATTTTTCGAATTTTTCCACTAATCCTTTCACCTTGGCTAAATACATTTTCATAGCCTCATCTTTTGCCTCAAACTCGCCTTTAACTTGTTCCACAATCAACTGGGAATCGGAGAATGCCGACAAACTTTTTGCCCCAGATTCATAGCAAATGGTTAGCCCCAAGATCAAGGCCTCATATTCTGCTTCATTGTTGGAAGCGGCAAATTCAAACCTTATTGCCCGTTCCAACCTTGCACCAGAGGAAGATATGATTAGTATTCCGGCACCACTGGCGACCTTGGTGGATGAACCATCAACATATAACTTCCATTCTTGATTGGGATCTGAGGAAGTTGGTCCTGTGCTTTCAGCAATAAAATCTGCTAAAGCTTGAGCTTTGATGGAGGTACGTGGTTCATACTCTATCCCAAAGTCTGCCAGTTGATTAGTCCAATCAGAGATGCGGCTTGATTGATTTCTCCCTTCCAAAATCTTCTTAAGGGGTTGATTTGTTCTGACACGGATTTGGTGAGATTGGAAGTACGGCTTCAACTTCCTGCTTGCCATAACTACAGCTAACAGCACCTTCTCTACTTCACTGTAATTTCCCTCGGAGCCACGGAAGGCATGACTGTACTGGTAGTTGGTTCCTTTCCCTTTCTGCTATCAGGACTCCTGAGACTGAGTACTCTGATATAGAAACATATAAAATCAAGGTTTCCCCTTCCATAGGGGAAACTAGCTTTGGGAGGGAAGCAAGATAAGCTTTCAACTGATCAAATGCCGCCTCAGCCTCTTCGGTCCACTCAAATTTTGCTTGTTTGAGGGTCCTGAAGAAGGGCGAGCATTTGTCTGCTGACTTTGACATGAACCTTCCCAGGGCCGCAACATAGCCGGTGAGTTTTTGAACTTCTTTGACGGTTTTGGGGGGATCTCATTGTCATGATTGCTTGAATTTTATCGGGATTGGCTTCGATTCCCCTTTCATCCACCAGGAAACCAAGACACTTTCCCCCTGTCACCCCAAACACGCACTTATCAGGATTAAGACGCATTTGATGGTTACGGAGGGTTAGGAAGGTTTCTCTGAGATCAGCAGCATGATTTTGGGCTTCTTTACTTTTGGTGATCATGTCATCAACATAAACCTCCAAATTCCGGCCAATCTGAGAACTGAAGACTTTGTTCACCATTCGTTGATATGTTGCCCTTGCGTTTTTTAGTCCGAAAGGCATAACTTTGTAGCTATACACCCCGGCATTTGTTATGAAGGCTGTATGGGACTGATCTTCTGGTGCCAATGGGATTTGATGATATCCTGCATTAGCATCCATGAAGCTTAGAAGTGCATGACCTGCTGTGGAATCTACAGGTCGGTCAATTGGCAGGGGGTAGTCATCCTTTGGACAGGCTTTGTTGAGATCTGTGAAGTCAACACACATTCTCCATTTGCCATTAGGTTTCTTAACAAGCACCACATTGGATAGCCATTCAGAGTATTGGCACTCCTTTATTAAGCCTGCTTTCAACAACTTTGCCACTTCTGCTTTGGCTGCTTCGATTCTTTCTTTGCCCTGATGCCTTAGCTTTTGTTTGACGGGCTTATGGTCTGGTTTGATATCAAGTTTGTGGCACATGACTTCAGGCGGTATGCCGGGCATCTCTTCCACAGTGAAGGCAAAGATGTCCCGGAATTCTGTAATGACCGTCAGTATGTCATTTCTCACGGATTCAAGTAGGGCCTTTCCTACTTTAATTTTCTTTCCATCGAACATTGGAACTTCTTCAAACTGCTCCAAGGGTTGAGGTTTCTCCGGGACATTGAGATTGTCCAGGTAAACACTCATAATTGATTGTGTTTCTTCTTCTCTTTTCCTTTTGGGGGGTGCTCCAGGGGCACCGTCATGCTTTAAACAGTTAATAAGGCATTGACGTGCCGCCTTCTGATCCCCCCTTAGGATTCCAACTTTTCCATCATCCTGTTCAAACTGCAACAGGAGTTGATGTGGTGATATGATTGCTTTGATTTTGTTGATGAGTGGTAGTCCCATGATGGCATTATATGGGAAGTTGAGATCTACCACGGTAAAGCGGATGGGCAATGTTCTACATCCATCTTTTTCTCCTATTCTCACTGGAAGTGTGATAGTTCCTAAGGGAACAACTTGGCTGCCTCCAAAACCAACAAGAGGTTTATCGAAGGGTTGCAAGTGTTTCTCCTCGAACTTCATCTGCTTCAAGCAGTCCATGGTGATAAGGTCCGCTGTACTGCCGGTATCCACCAGGACTCGCTTAACAACCATCTGGTCAATTTTAAGTGCGACTACCAGAGGGTCAATATGAGGGGATTGAAGTGGCTCTGATAGGGTAAAGTCAAACTTCATCACTGGACCTTTAGAGGGCATTTTTGGGGGGCCTTTCATCAAGGTGTGTACACTATCTTTAGCGGCCCTGATTGAGGGGTATTCTTCATTGAAGCCCCCGACAATCATGTTTATGACCCCTCTGGTATCATTTGAGGCTTCTTTTTTTGCCTTGGACGATACGACCTTTCACTACCACGGGATGTGTAGTCTTTTTTCAAGAACCGGCTTAGCTTTCCTTCTTCAGCCATCTGATACAAAACACGCTTCAATTCTCTGCACTGCTCTAAGGTGTGGCCGTATTCTCGATGATAGTCGCAGTAAAGATCATAGTTGCGGCGGTTTGAAGGTGTAGTGGTAGGCGGAGGTGCTGGAAGGGCATCCTGGACAGCAAAGAAGATATCCCGCCTGTTGCTGTTAAAGCGAGGATCTTCTCCTCCATCCCTGATATGCTTTCCCCCGGCTTCTTCAGTTGCTTAAACCTGCCTTTGCCGCGGCGGCCCCATGTCAGAGGGGTGACCGTGGGAACGGTGATGGTAGCCTCTGTCTCTTCTTGAAGGTCGGTCATCCCTTGGCACTTTTGGTGGAAGACCTTCCCTTTTATCGTTCTTCCGCTTCTTTGAATCATGGGCGTGGCATATTTCTGAGGTAGTAACATAACTTTGGCATTGTCTCATGGCCTCAGAGTAGCTCTTCACCTGATTTTCCACAAGTTGAAATTTTAACTTAGGAGTTCGCATACCATTGATCAAGGCGTTAAGAGCCACGGAATCTTCTAAATCCGTAACTTCCAAGACAGCTTCCTGGAATTTCTTTAGATAGGAGGCGATAGATTCCCCTTCCTGCTGTACCACACTCAGCAAGTGGAAGTTTGTTTTCTCTTGCCTTTTGGAAGCGACAAAATGATTAATGAATTTGGTTTCCAACTGCGCAAAAGTGTGAATTGTCCCAGAAGATAAGGAGGTGTACCAACCAAGAGCAATTCCACTTAGCGTAGTTGGGAAGAATTTGCACAGCAGGGCTTGATTGGTGGTGTATAGCAACATCAGATTTTTGTATGCCACAATATGTTCTTCTGGGCATGTAGTACCATCAAAAGGAGTCATAGAGGGTACCTTAATGTTAGCCGGATTGGGGGTCGCCAATATTTCCGCCGATAGGGGGGAGTTCAGCACTACAGGGGCATCTTGGGGTCCTCCCAGGCTAACTTCCTCTTGCGCTGGAATCGGAGGCCTAACTGGACTTTGTGAACGGCCAGATTCAGAAAGTCGTTGCGCCTTCCTCTCCTCGCGCTTCCTATCTATCATTGCTTGTGTACTTTCAGAGTGTCGGGATCGTTTTTGATTAAGATAATCCCTTACATCTTGTGTTGGTGTCCTTGATTCATCTTGGAAGGATGAACTTTTCTGGCGACGGGCTCCCTCCCTCTTCTTCCAGTTTCTGTGACTAGATCTCGAAACCATTGTCTCTTGGTCATCCTGCTTTTTCGAGTTACGTCTTTGGGAGGTCTCCTCCCTTCGAGAATCCACCGGTCCCGGTGAAGGAGGGGAATCTATCCTTTGTCTTAAGTTCTCGATCTGTTCAGCCATATTGTCCAAGGCTTGTTGGTTGTGATTGGTAGTGTTGGTGCTGAGGGCAGCACGAAGTTGTTCAGCAAATGCCGTTGTAAGACTTTGTGCCAGCATGTCCAGATCACGGCAAGTCACGGCCTGATTGTTGGCCTGTCCCGCGGACGTATCTGTATCTGTGTTGTGCACGGTGGCGGTTTACATTGGTACTCTCTTCGGGGCCATAGCTTTTACGTATCTTTCCCCACAGACGGCGCCAAACTATTTCGGATATGAAACGAGGAAGTGTGAAAGGCACGTGAGATACCTGAAATAGAAGTCGTATGGTAGTCAAACGTTGGTCAAGTTGTGAAGCGACACCTCCTGAAAGCAGCACGTTTGCCCTACAAAATAACAAGTCGGCCTAGCCCGGGGGGTTTTCCCGGAAACCCTCTCCGACGCTCAAGTTAGATGGTGTAATAGGGGAGAAGTAGTGATTAATAACTAGAAATGAATAGGTAAGGGTGTTTAGAGTGGTTGTTTATCACCTGAGTAAGGTAGTTGTAGGTAGCGATGGTGGGCGAAGGTGGTGAGTATGTATTTTGGCAGAGTTTCGGTATAATAATAAGGCTTAGGGCCTCGAATTCATCCATCGTGCTCCTTTTATATCCATTAGGTGGCAGTTACCTCTGTAGGAGGAGTGGGTAGCATGGAAGTTGAGGGCCTTGAACATGGTAACCATGGCGGTTACTTTGACTGGAGAGGGTAGTTATGGGATAACTGCATGACGGTTATCCTGCTGGAAGTTGGAAAGTCGTACCTTGACTGAAGTTGACCAATATGTGGTCAAAGACTGAGCAAGCCTCATGACTTAGTCAAAGGGAGCTAGAGCTTATCCATAACAGGTGGTTTTTATTATTTTTACATTATGTATTGATTGAGATGATGTTGCATGTTGTTGTTGGAAGATAGGGATTGTTCTACACTGAATCTACTTCATGTTGGGTATGTTTTTTTTTAACTTTTAAATTAAATTTTATATTTTATATTTATAGCTGTTAAATTTAGTTGCATGTTCATAGAATTGGATGTTTGAATTTATATCTGTTGGAGGGTGAAGTTTTAATTACCTTCTTTTGGGTCATAGAAGTGTTGGGATTTCCAGGTTATTCATGGTCGGATTCTTGATCGATTTTGGGTTAGGTAGTCTAATTTTAATTTGACAGATCTAAATCACTCATAAATAGTTACTGTATTGATTATAGCATATAGCTAGTAATCTATTGAATTATTTTGTTTGCTTGAAATGGGAAAAATTGAATAGTCCTTGCGTTTATTTCCCTCTTTCTGAATGTTTGTTTTCAATCGCTCTAGGCTGTTCTGGGAGTTATATTCATTGAGATCTCTGTTTCTACATGTGTGATTTCTATGAGTATAATGTCATTTTCACTATTTTCTTTAATGTTCTTGACTTGTATGTCTATTAGTGTAGATGTACTTGCATTATTCCGTTATAAGCCTCGGCTATTTTTCTGGCATTTTATAAGATTTACTTTGCCAAAAAAAAATAACAATAAATAAGTTTCAACATTACTACAATCCATCTCACACCTAAATAGAATTGTATAATTCATGTTCTTTCTGTTTTATTTTTTTGATTTGTCTCTTCATTACGACATGCATGCAAGACTATTCGCAATCCACTAAACCAAAAAAAGTATTGTTTTAAAACATTATAATAAATTATTTGAATTAGAGTAATATATTATGATTTTTCAAAATAACTTGTAAGCGTTTAATTTTTTCATGATATTCATTATTTGCATAATTCAATCAATCCAATTTCAAATTTTTAAAAAATAGAAAAGTTATAAGAGAAATTTGTATTAAAAAGAAATAATTCGAGCTAGAATAGTATGAACATATATATTACGTATAAAAAGTAAGTAAGTCACTAAATTAAAATGCCAAAGGTATTATAACAGTAATAGAGTTGAATAGATTGTATTGTTAGGTATATATTACCCTCAAAATTGGATGCTGGAATGAGATCTCTAAAAGTGATATTGTAGTTAGTGGATGATTTTGTTATTGATGACCTTTGAAATGTGTAGTAGTTTAGAAACGAACTTTCAAAGTAGTAGTAGATAAATCATCAACCGACAATATCATGTTTTTATATCTGTGTTTCTAAGTGTAAAAATAATATGTATAATACATATACTACAATATCTTTTTGGATGGTTTGTTGAAAACTTAGGATATGATTAATTGGCATGAGTTATTTCCATTCTATCACGTAACTCTAACTGTATTTCAAATACATTTCAGTTTCGATTGAAAATTATCACTTTATAATACATTATGTAGGGAATATGAAGTGGATGGTTTTTAATTGAATAAACTACGTTTACATTAATCTATGTCATTATGAATACTTTAATTATCATATTTTAATATTAAAATGACATTATGAATATTTTAATTGAAGGTATGGGTTTATGGGGAATATTTATATCAATAATTAATTAATTATGAAATTAAATAATATTTTATTATTATTAAATTTTAATATTTATGTCATTATGATTATTTGATTATATTTGATATCACTTAAAAGTTTTGGTCAAATTATAAAGCATTATTTATTTGTTGATTCAAAAATGAGTTTACCATTTAAGTGATATCAAATATTATCAAGTAATGAGTGTATATTTATAGTATATTTCATCCAATCTCGTTTTCTAAACAACCTAGAGAAAATTGAAAGGTCTAAGTTTTTATTGATTTATTTTTATTATTAATTAAGATATTATTATGTGCAATTAGGAGAATTAATTAATTGAGAATATGAAATGAAAGATTTTTATGTGAGAATTTTAATCCAACCAAGATTCCATCCAATCTCTTTTTTTAAACAACCTATAAATAATTAAAAGATCTAATTTTTATAGATTTATTTTTATTATTATTAATTCTTACAACCATTTGTTGGTAAAAATAAAATTTGTATTAATTTTAAATATCTTTTAAATTAGAAAATATTTAAAATTTAAATCATATAAGCATCAGCAATTAGGACTTAAGAGTACCTAAAAGATTCACATTTTAAATTATAAGTATTATAAATCACATTTTAAATTATAAGTATTGTATTTTAATTCAAAAGTATATTATTATTATTATTATTATTATTATTTTTTATTTAATTTCATAATTTAATATTTTTTTCATCAAAGAAAGTCATAAAGACGTTTTTTCAGCTTTTGCCTACCCAAAATCATAATGACTTCATTGACATATAGCTCTAATTAGAAGTAGGTTCATGAATCGTTGTGAATCGACTAAAAAGGAAATTGGTTCTCAATGAAAGATAATCATACATTGCCATTTGGCAAAAATGAATTAGGAGGTGCCAAATGGCAAAATTGTTTGTGAAATAGTATCTTGTATGATGATTTGAAATTTTGGAATTGACTCACTTTTATTGTTTGGCAAATCACATATTTTTATTTTTGGATTTGGATCAAATTTCACGATTATTTTTAAAGTTAGCTAAAGTTGAGAACATGGTTATTAAAATCGCGATTCTAATCTACGATTCTACGATTTTACGATTCAAAAACAAGCGAGCGATTTGAATCGCAAGTAGAATCTTAAAGTTGTAGAATCTTACGATTCTAGTTGGAATGAAATTTTGAGAGGTAGAATCATAACACGATTCTACGATTCTACGATTTAACGATCCGATTCTAATAATATAGTATGAATTATTTTTAATATTTCTTATGTATCATATTTTACTAATTTCTTTCTCATGTACACATAAATTTCAAATTTTCCATCATGAAAACTTTTAAAAAACAAAATTCTTAATCCGTATGAAGATTTTAACTAATTATTGACAAAATTTCGTTATATTCTTAGAAATAAAGTTAAAGAAACATTAATTCATAAATTTAAACTTTTGAATTCAATAATAATGACAAGAAACTAGATATTTTTAATATTTTTAAGTTTATTTGTAGAATCGTACGATTCTACGATTCGATTCTACCGATTCGATTCTAGCTCTCTAAATGATTCTAAGTAGAATCACGATTTTAACAACTTTGGTTGAGAATTTGATAATAACTACCCAAATCTTGTCAGATTTTTCATTTATGATTTTATAATTGAAATCCATATTTTGAAATGAAATACTTATTCTCAAACACTACATAAAAGAATTGTTAAATGACATATGTCATGTTTATGGCACTCTTGCCAAATGTCAAAGTTTTATAAGTGTTGTGCTTATGTGCCAACTTAAAATTTACATAAAATTAAACAAAGATAATTGTAACCGCCCTGAATTATGAAGGCAAAGACTAATATGCAATTCTTGTGAGAGACAGTATTTATGAAAGACAATCTCTTATTGGGTTGGCCCATAAAAAAATGTGAAATAAGAGTACAAAGTAAGCTTTGATGGATTGGGCCTGAGAGATGTCTCTTAGAAAGACGGTCTCTCAGGAGACTAGCTGAAGACTAATTGGAATTTAGTATTAATCAAGCGGAAGCTTGCTTTTGCCAGCACAATAAAGGGGATTACTTAAAGGATAAACCAGTGTCCAAGTAGAATACTTGAACTACAACCAAAACAATATAACAGAAGTCTTAACTGTTTAAAATAAAGGAAAATTACAACCAAACCGAAATAAGTCCAAAGTTCAAATTGCATCCTTAAAATAGTCCAAACCTAAACAACCAAACTAATAGTCTCTCAAATACAATAAAGAGGTCTAAACAAAAGGGGAGTCATACTCCAACTCGGGTTCATCTTCCGCTCGCATATCCATTCTTCGTCGAGGTGCCATAGGGGTTTACTCTAAAAACAAAACCATTGGAAAAACATACAAAGCATAGTATCAGCAAAAAGGCTGAGTATAAACACACTAGTGTCCATCAAACAAGTTATTAAAAACCTTTTCGATTTGAGTAAATTCATTTTGAAAGATGCTTTTCATTTGATAAATCATATTATCATTCAAACCCAACTCAACGGTTCTATAGTAATTTTAGATTCTCAATTTTCATCATAAATCTTAAGATCTTAATGGATCCAATCAATTTCAAACTCATATCATAAGTTTGTATGGGTACTCTATGAGTCATCCTGTGACTCGTTTGGTAGTCGGTCTACCGTCTGCGACATGTCCGGCAAGTGTAACACAATGGTATTGTGAACAATAAACCCTCAGCATTGGTGAGCCGTTAAATCATGCACACAACATTTGCTGTGGCATATGTACCCGCCATCATCATCATACCCAGTATTCCAGCACATAGATAGATCTATGGTCAGGGTCTAGGGAAGGAGGCTCGACGGCGTCTCATACCCATAAGGAGAGGGCGGTCAAAAGAGTCTTTCGGCTCAAGAAGAGTCTTCAACTATAAGAACCTGCAAATATCCGAACTCCTGCATCTTATATACACGTTAGCCAAGCATAGAAAAACAACTACCCGCCATTTAGGCTAAAACATTTTTTGTATATAATATATACATTGTAATTTCAATAGCATTTGAAAAGTCAAAAATATTAACTTTTTCCATGATAAACATCTTTTATTTGCAACATAGCAAAACATACTTTCTTTACAATATAGCAAAAATCAAATCATAATATTTCCTACATGGGTAAAACATGTTTAGCATAATCATATCTCAAACATGTGGAAATGCATCGCAACAAAAAGTGATTAAAAAATTCAAGTCGATTTTTCAAGGAAACCACTAAAATGTTTTGTTTCAATCAAAGAGTTTTGAAATTCAATCAAAACAAAAATGATATAGTTCATAAGTCTATAAAATCATTATGTCAAAAGATTTCATAAAACATTATTTTCTTAAATACGAGATAGTTTTGCCGTTAATAAAATCGATAATTAATTTACAAAAATACATATTAATTCTCCAACAAGGCCCAAATTAATCAAGTCATTATAATACCTTAATTAAAATGAGTTTAAGGTTGTCTCATCATCATACATATATTAATTCAGAATCATCTTTGACATGTGGCAGCTTTAGAATAAAAGTTAGAAATGCATGATTATTTGCCACGTGTCACTTTAAATAACATTTCTTAATTAAATGTTGTATTCTTATTTGCTTAATTATTATAATTATAATAATAATAACAACAACAACAACAATAATAATAATAATAATAATAATAAAATTTATTGTTGTTTTTAATCATTAATATTGTTGTTTTACCGATAAACCAAATAAAATTTATTTAAGTCCATATATGGTCATGAAAACATGTATATACTCTTTATATAAGTGTCTAATTAAATTTTCATGCTCAAAATACGTCATTTAGTATTTATTTTGTATTTTACCGTTTTCTAACTTACCGATTATTAATAACCTAGTAAAAATTATTAAGGTCCTTAAACGTCAACAAAATCTTCTAAAAAGTTTACCAAATTTAGTTACTGTCCATATGAGTATGTGATAAAAATGTCAAGTCCATATGTCTTCATTTAGTAATTACTTTATATTTTGCTATTTAACAATTTACCGATAAATAATGTAACGATTACTCAAAAATCATGAAAAATTCCAAATTAAACATATTCTAGCCAAATCTTGTTGGAGACATTATTATATGATTTTATTAATCATTTTTGATGATCAAGAGTTTATCTAATACCACGTTTCATAATAAGAGTATTTAACATCTTAAAATCCATTAAAATATCGATTTAACGAATAAATTTCAACAAAATTATTCAAGAGATTTTTTTAACATATGGCTACTGGAAATTACTTCTAAAATACATTTCAAATATTTTCTAAGTTCATAAACTCATTTCATCACAATTACTTTCACAACGTAGTGTAAATCATGTCTTTAAACATACAACAATTCATAAAATTAACATGCATGATGCCCACAATAACAATACATGTAATATGTCATTTCTTACTCAAAATTATCATTTCGATATCATTTTTCAAGATTTAAGAACTTCTCTTTGGGAATTTTATTTTTTTTTATTTTTTTCAAAAAAAATAAGTTTATGCAAAACATTCCCAACTTGTTCTTAAACCCTTTAAAAATCACCCCATGTGACATACCTCGACTCCAAGCGTATATAAGTATTTCGTAAGCTCCTACGTAAGCTCCGATGCGTTCTTAGAAGTGGTTCCAATTTCGGGTCCTTGCCCTTCAAGTCTCAACTCCAACTCTTCAACTAAACATATTGCGTTCATCCAAAAATCAATAATAATTTTGGATTTCTAACATGCACTTAACTTTCCTTAGTTGGAGTTGTTAAACTAATACTTGTGATGATTTTAACATATTTGGAGTATACTTATTATGTTGAGCAACATACTTAATCAAGTTTCATAATTTTACTTAAATTCTTAAAGTAACAAAATTTATAACATTGTGAAAATAACATTTTCTTAGTTTTCATTTTCTTTATAGATTTATACAAGTGATGATTTTTCCTCTTTTTAGTCATAAAATATATCTTTATAACATACTTGATTTATGAGAAAGATTTTATACAAAAATCATTTTTATATTTACTTGTTCTAGTATAAGTTGTAAAAACAAAGCTTGTAACTTGAATTTAGACTACTCTTGTAAGAATGCTCCAAAGTGGTATGGATGAAGTATGATAAAATGAATAATATTTTTATGAAGTTTTTATGTTCATAAACTTCATGTAGATATTCTTTTTGTAAGTGTTTTTGTATGGGCTTGAAAGTGTTTTTGTTGGAGATGATTAGAGATGACTTTGTATGTGTTTATATGAATATTTTGAGAAGTATATGATGATTTTAATAATCTGGATAGCAACTATTATGCACTAAAATGATGAGTGTTTTTCAAGTGGTGTTAGTGAGGTTTTGAAGTAGAAACATGTAGGACTTGTAGAGGTTTTTGAGGGAAATTGTTTGAATGAGTTTGTGAGTGTATTAAGGTGAAAAATGGTGAGTGAATGGGGAGAATAGCACACAGCTTTATGGCTGATTTGAGGGGTTACTTTTGCTTCTATTCTTGCCTCTTGCATGCTAGTAATGATGTCCATCATTGACTAGGACAAGAAGGGGTCTTGGGTTGAACATCGAGATATGTGTGTAAGTGAACAAGGTGCATGCAATGGAGGAATATGAGGTGGCTATAGCTGGTTGGTTATTGTTGTTGGGAGGTGATTTTTGTCCCTAATTTGATCTATTAAAGTGTAGAAAATGTTTATCTAAGATAGTTTAAAGTTTGGGTAAAAATTGTTGTACATGTAATAAATTATGTAACTTGTACTATATGTTTAAAAATCGCTTGTATTTGTGCATGAAATATTTAATTTACTCCCATCATGGTTAAACAATGTGATCGGATAATAATTAAATTTTCTCGAACTGTTATCGGTAGTTGCTCAACTTTAAGTTTTACCTCCAAAATTTACGTTACTTGCTACGATTCATAACCACGTTAAGAATTAACAAATTTCTAATCATCGTAGAATTTTTTTTTTTTTTGAATTACTACTATCCATAATTAAATTTAATTAGTGACGGACATATATTAAAAAAATTAGGCGCTAAAAATGACTAATGAAATCCCGATAATAATGCGACTATTTCAATAATTATTACCATATTAAAGATCATTTTTGACAATTAAGTTTTTATAACGAATTGCTTTAGTAAAATTTTCGGAAGTGGTTTAATTACAACATTATGTATCTTTATTATTTTAGATATATTTTTAAAAATTTATTGTTTGTTAATAATTTATAAATTACTCTTGAATTTTTATTGTAAAAATTTAAATATTTAAATATCTGTGCATTACACAGGTCTTTATATTAGTCATACACTATATTAATTTTAATGTATAGCATAGAAATTTGGAGTGAATATGAGAGCGTCGTTTGTAATTATTTTATTGGCCAGTATTTATGGCAAGAATTACAATTTTATTCTATTGCAAATATAAAACAGTGGTTTCAAAATAGCAAGAAAAATAATTGCATATATTTCAATTCTGACAATTTTATTATTTACAAAAATAAAAATCGCATAAATATTGACTTTTAGCACAATGGCATCAATAAAACGGCAGATTATTATAATAAATGCAAGAATAAATGGCATAAATATAAATGACAAAAATTTCACTATATTAATTCTATTACGGAAATATTAATGTGAGTCCCTTCTCTCTCTAGAGTAAGGGTGTGTCTAGTTTTTGCTAGTTGTTGTTCTCCGTTCGGGAGTCTTTTCCGGTTTCTTTTCCGTCAGTTTCCTCTGTTCGTCTTTCTCTTTCTCATTTTTAGTTGGGTATTGTCTCTGTGTTGGTGTTGTGTCTCTTCTTTGGGTCTTCATGGGTAGGTTTTCTTGTAGGGTGTTGGGTTTCGTTTCTCGTGGGTCTTGACAAGGGTAAAGTGTTGATGGACTCGTCAGACGGTGTTAGGAATCTTCGTTGTCCTCCTTCCAAACAGATTAGTGAAGCTTCAAAGGTCCAAGAGGAGCCATCTTTTCATGAAGAAGGGAGTGGGGCGAATGGTGATGTGGAGGACCAAGAAGATGCCTGTGAGTGGGTAGACGATAGTTAGTCAGAGGATGATGAGCGCCTTGCGTTGGGGCTTATTGGGAAATTATGGTCCGATAGAATCTTTAATATGACATCTTTCATGACCACCATTAAAAATGTATGGGTCTTGCAACATGGTGTTGATATTAGTATGTTAGGGAAAAATATGTTGCAATTCCAATTTTACCATTGAAAGGATAAGGAAAAAGTCCTCATGGCGCAACTGTGGCATTTCGATAAAATCGCTTTACTATTGTTCGAAATGTCGAATGCGCAGAAGCCATCCGATTTGCAATTTCATGGACTTCCTATATGGGCTCGAGTGTATAACGTTCCTTTTTGGGGTAGATATAATGAAGATAACGCTCGTCTTCTTGGTAACAAGATTGGAGAATACATTTACGTTGATAAAACCGAGAATGTGGGAATGTAAAAGTCACTTCGAGTCATGACAAATACCTGGGTCTTCCTACATTATTTAAGCGCTCCAAGAAACTTTCTTTTTCCACCATTAAAGATCGTATCTGGAACAAATTAAAAGGTTGGAAGGAGAAAATACTTTCAAAGGCGGGGAAAGAGATTCTGATTAAGGCAGTTGCCTAAGCCATTCCTACATATGCCATGAGTTGTTTTAGGCTCCCGTCTTCTTTTTGTGATGATGTGGAACGGGTGATCCGTAATTTTTGGTGGGGTTTGTCTAAATCGGAAAGAGGAATTCCATGGAAAGCTTGGAGGGAGTTATCTCGTCCTAAAAGAGGAGGGTTGGGCTTTCGTGATCTAAGGGCTTTTAATAGTTCTCTTTTGGCAAAGCAGTTTTGGAGGCTTCATTGCTTTCCCTCTTCTCTTTTGGCCCAATCTTTACGGGCCTTTACGGGCCCGTTATTTTCCTAACTCGACTATATGGGAAGCATAATTGGGTACGAATCCTAGTTATTCTTGGAGAAGTATCCTTAGTTCTCGGGCTATTTTTGATCTTGGGGTTAGGTGGAAAGTGAGTGATGGTGCGTCTATCAAA
Source organism: Amaranthus palmeri (assembly GCA_019776075.1). Taxonomy (NCBI): domain Eukaryota; kingdom Viridiplantae; phylum Streptophyta; class Magnoliopsida; order Caryophyllales; family Amaranthaceae; genus Amaranthus; species Amaranthus palmeri. Next base: position 66,549 of record JAAKBH010000355.1, on the reverse strand, counting down.
ATTTGGAAAGATGCATGGCTTGGGGGTAATGGCACGGGAAAATTGATTACGCCTGTTAGATTCTTGGACCCGGAGGCTTCGGTTGCTTCTTTGATCAATCATGATAGGAAGCAGTGGAGATGTGACATTATTTCCAGAGTATTTCTCCCAATTGATATTGATCTGATTTTGAGCACCCCGATTCAAGCGGCTATTGGTACGGACGCCCGTGATTGGACTGCTAGTAAGGATGGTCTTTTCGTGTGCGTGATGCCTATTCTCTCGCCATGAGTAATGATTCGACTGGCGAGTGTTCTTCGAGGTATGATCCCATATGACAGAAAATGTGGAAGTTTCATATTCATCCAAAAGCTATTTTTCTCTAGAGAGCTTTATGGGATATTCTTCCACAGGGCGTTAACCTTAAGAAAAAGGGTATTGAGGTTGAGGGTCGGTGCATTCGGTGTGGTGCCCCTGAAAATAATACTCCTATTCTTCGGGATTGTCCTTGGGCTAGGAAGGTTTGGAGGAAATTGTTACTTGATAGCGATTTCCCTCTTGTCTCTATTCGTGAATGGTTTGGTTTAATTCTACAGCACAAAGAGTGCAATATTGTCGAGCTTTTTGTTGTCATTCTTTGGCAAATATGGAGTGCTCGCAATGATCTTATTTTTGAGAAACTCTATATTTCGTCGGATATTTGTTTTTCAAAAGCTAATGACCTTTTGTTGGATTACAGGAAGGCTAACTTCTAGGACCCTTCGGCTCGAGTCTCCCGCGATAAAGCTACTTGGATTCCTCCTCCTTTTGGACAAATCAAGATAAACGTGGATGCGGCTATCAATGAGAAAGAGGACTGCTTTGGCGTTGGGGCAGTAGCGAGGAATGCGGATGGTGCGGTTCTTTTGCGGCTGCTAGGACTATGTGGCCTTTACACAATGTTGAACGGGCCGAAATTGAAGCTGTCCAATGGGCCATCGAGCTTGCTAATCATCACCAATAGGATAGCTTCACCGTGGAAGGGGATGCCCAAACGGTTGTCCATGCTTTGCAAAGGAAGATCAAGCGTGCTTTCCATAATCAAGTGCTAGTGGACAATGTTTTAGAGTCTATATCGGGTCCCCTTACTATTTCTTTTAGCTTTTGCTTTAGGGAAGCTAATCGTGTGGCTCATCGCTTAGCCAAAAGGGTCGCCTTGACTTTTTGTTCTAATGTTTGGCTCAATAATGGCCCCTCGTGGCTTGATGACTTTGTACAATTCGATTTAAGAAACTAATAATATCTTTCGTTTGGAGTTTCAAAAAAAAAGTCTATTACGAATATAAAACATTGGTTTCAAAATAGCAAGAATAATAGTTGCATACATTTCAATTCTGACAATTTTATTATTTACAAAAATAAAAATCGGCTTTTACTACAATGGCATGAACAACAGTATAAGTGCATCTTTTGATCAACTTAATTAGTTGCTCATACCATTTCTCTTTCTTGTGTCCATGCTAAATTTCAACAATTATAAAATCGGTTTTTTATATTTAATTCTTTTTTTAATTACGATGTATTATAATTACAATGTATATATGTAAATAATTAGTTGCACAGTTATCCCTTTATTCAAGAAAAAGGGCGATGCACAGGAATGTGGGAACTATAGGGGTATCAAACTCCTAAGCCACACTATGAAACTATGGGAAAGAGTTATTGAGAAAAGAGTTAGACGGAAGACGGCGATTAGGGAGAACCAGTTTGGTTTCATGCCGGGGAGATCAACTACTGAGGCGATTCATATTTTGAGGAGATTGATGGAAAAGTATCGGGAGCGAAAGAAGGATTTGCATCTCGTGTTCATCGACCTGAAGAAAGCATATGATAGCATACCACGAAGCATCGTTTGGGATAGCCTCAAAAAAAGAGGTATTTCAGCAAGATATATTGAGGTAATACAGGACATGTATGATGGAGTGTCGACAAACATTCAGACACCGGTGGGGCTAACAGAGTCTTTCAGTATTAGAGTGGGCCTACATCAGGGATCATCACTTAGTCCTTTCATCTTTGCGGTGATTATGGATGAAATCTCCAAATCCATCTGGGAAACCGTGCCATGGTGTATGCTTTTCGCCGATGATATAGTCTTGGCCGCAGAAACTAAGGAGGAGGCTAATAGTAAATTGGAAGAATGGAGGGAAGCCTTGGAGGGTAAGGGTATGCGCATAAGTCGCGCGAAGACTGAATACATGCGCTGTAACTTTAGTGGGACAGAATCGATAGGGGAGCCAGAGGTGCCCATCAGGGGAGAAGCTGTTGCATGCACGTCCAAGTTCAAATATCTGGGTTCAGTATTTCAGAACAATGGGGTGATTGAGGGTGACGTTACTAACCGTATACAGACAGGTTGGCTCAAGTGGAGAGCAGCGACTGGGGTGCTTTGTGATAAAAGATTTCCTAGTAAACTAAAAGGGAAATTCTACCGCGTTGCGATTAGGCCGGCATTGTTGTACGGAACAGAGTGCTGACCTGTAAAGAAGGCTTTCGAGCAGAGAATGGATGTAACAGAGATGCGCATGCTGCGATGGATGTGTGGTAAGACAAAGATGGACAGGATTAGAAATCAGGAGTTTAGGGAGAAGTTAGGGGTTGCATCTCTCTCTGCAAAGATGCGGGAGCACAGGCTCATGTGGTATGGGCATGTGCAGAGAAGCACCCATGACGCCCCAGTGAGAAGGGTTGAACACATCATAGTGGAGGGCAAGAGAAGCCGGGGAAGACCTAAGAGGACGTGGGAGGAGCAGATTAACAGCGACCTGCTCGAACTACACCTCTCTAAGGACCTAACTAGGGATAAAGCCACATGGCGGCGCCTTATTCAGGTCCTAGATTACTAGACTTGTTTGTTACTGTTCTGTGTCTTTCGTCATCGCTATTCACTGCCTCTTCTACCTGTATTGTTTATACATTTTTAAAAGATCCCTATGCTTGGCTAATGTGGGTGTAAGATGCAGGTTTCAGATATTTGCAGGTCCTATCCTTGAAGACTAATATAGAGCCGAAGGACTCTTATGACCACCCTCTCCTTCTGGGTATGAGACGCCGTCGACCTTCCTTCCCCAGTCCCTAACCATAGAGTATCTATGTGCGGGAACACTCGGTATGATGATGATGATGATGATGTATGTAAATAATATTTATTACGCACCTTCATTTAATATTTTCGTTCATATAAAATTTCACTAAAATATCAACGTATTTAAAAAACCGTGGGCTATAATTTTGGTGAAAAAACAAACACAAAATGGATGCAAAAGAAAACACCAAATACAGAGCAAGCAACAACAATGACAAACACAATAATATATGAGGTATCTAATGATACTTCCCCTCAAACAAAGTATCTTATCAGTAATTAGGGATGGGGTCGGATCTAAACCAGGTCCTGGTGGGCCCGGATCTATGGGTCTAGTTTTGCAAGACCCATATCCGGATCAATGGATACTTCAAATCCAATACCGGATCCGAGTCCAAAACGGGTCTGACTTAATTTTCATTTCTTTTTTGGACTCCGTTTAGATTGTCATAAAGCTATATTCATTGACTAATGATAACAGTAATCAGGTGCTGTTGCAGGCATATATGGGAAAATTTCAAGATCAAGTTCCCCGAAGAGTTGTTTAAACAACACTTTTGAAGAGCTTACAATAAGGTATGCAATCTATTATACGTATAATTATATGAGATATGGTTCAACTAATAAGTAACAATTTGTTTTCATAGTTTCATTTTGATAGAGAAATGAATGAAATTAAGAAGATTTCGATTGAAGCATACGTATAATTATATCTTGCTGCCATTCCTACAAAACAAGTTATTACTGATGTTCTCATACACATCAAATAACAAGAAACAAGCAACAAACATCAAGTTGTTACTGATCTTGATTGTACATACAACCAAGGTTATTAGGATCGGGATTCTACCTAGGATTGTTGAAAGGATAGGATCGAAATCAATAGAATATTAGAATCAGATCGTAGGTCATACAAATATACATAAATTAGTGTATATACCCGTGCAATGCACGGATGTATTAATGTGTTGATAAATATAATTTCTAAGTAATGACAATGCAAATATATATTATTGTTATAAAATTATCTAGTTTGCATAATATGTATAATAGAAATAACTAATAATTATTTAATAATACTCGTGTGATTGTGATAAATTCTAAAGCAAAATTGAAAAAGAGTTGTCATTCTAGAGAAGAGAAAAAATTTGAAAGAAAAAGTGTAAATAAAATCGATTTATATGGAGAAAAAAAAATATTTTTAGTAAAATTTACCTTATGAAAAGGTAAATGTAGCCTAAAACTAATATTAAATTAAGCTTGTAAGAAAAGCTTTATTTTCATTGATAATTTAGGAACATAAATGAATAATAAAAAAAATAAATAAATAAGTTCTATATTTTTATAGCTTTTAGAGAAATTTTGGTTAAAAAAAAAATCTTTAGTTGTTACATTTATTTTGGTTGAGATATTGTACAACTACAACACATGAAAAAATTAATTAAAAAAATGTACATGAATTGATTATAAATCTAATTCTAAATCAATAAAAATTAAAGATGATTGAGAAAATCTTTAGAAAAGCTTAAAAAATAGAAAAAAAATTAGTATATTATAAATTTTAATAATGAGAAATATATTCAATCATGAAATATTCTTTTATTTCAAAGATAGTTTCAAATTAAACTTGCAAGAGAAGTTTCTTAGAGAAAAAACTTATTATAGACATTCATTAAAACACCACATCAATAAATAACCAATAATTTTTTTTGCGAAATCATCATTAATGTAAGATTGCCACTTGAATTTTCCAAGACTTTTTTAGTACATAGTATGATTCATTAAAACACCTCATCAATAAGTAACCAATAATTTTTTTGCGAAATCATCATTTAATGTAAGATTGCCACTTGGAATTTTCCAAGACTTTTGGTATATAGTATGATATGATTTCAAAGATAGTTTCAAATTAATCTTCAAAAAAAAAAGATAGTTTCAAATTAAACTTGCTAGAGAAGTTTTTTAGAGAGAAAACTTATTATAAACATTCATTAAAACACCTCATCAATAAGTAACCAATAATTTTTTGCCAAATCAACATTTAATGTAGTATTGCCACTTGGAATTTTCCAAGACTTTTATTATATAGTATGATATGATGAGATATTGTACAACTACAACACATGAAAAAATTAATCAAAAAAATGTACATGAATTAATTATAAATCTAATTCTAAATCAATAAAAATTAAAGATGATTGAGAAAATCTTTAGAAAAGCTTAAAAAATAGAAAAAAAAAATTAGTATATTATAAATTTTAATGATGAGAAATATATTCAATCATGAAATATTCTTTTATTTCAAAGATAGTTTCAAATTAAACTTGCAAGAGAAGTTTCTTAGAGAAAAAACTTATTATAGACATTCATTAAAATACCACATCAATAAATAACCAATAATTTTTTTTGCGAAATCATCATTAATGTAAGATTGCCACTTGAATTTTCCAAGACTTTTAGTATATAGTATGATTCATTAAAAGACCTCATCAATAAGTAACCAATAATTTTTTTTGCGAAATCATCATTTAATGTAAGATTGCCACTTGGAATTTTCCAAGACTTTTGGTATATAGTATGATATGATTTCAAAGATAGTTTCAAATTAATCTTCAAAAAAAAAAAAGATAGTTTTAAATTAAACTTGCAAGAGAAGTTTTTTAGAGAGAAAACTTATTATAAACATTCATCAAAACACCTCATCAATAAGTAACCAATAATTTTTTGCCAAATCAACATTTAATGTAGTATTGCCACTTGGAATTTTCCAAGACTTTTATTATATAGTATGATATGATATGATATGATTTGTTTTGGAATACTGATTATGAAATATATTTGTTCTCTTTTCAAGTTTTAAATTGTAAGTAAAAAATTTTTTGATTAAATCTATTAAGTTTTGAAAAGAAAATATTTTTAATGATCATTTTTAACTGCAAATCAAGTAAAACTTGTTTTTATAGGGTATTGATATAATTATACTCCTTCCACCCCATTCTTATTGTCCACTTTCTAGTGGGCACGCAAATTAAGAAAAATGGTAGTGGGGTATTTTAAGTTTTATAATAATTGTAAAGGTAGTAGTTGAGGTATTTAAGTGATTATAATAATTGAAAGTGGACAATTAGAGTGAACTGACTAAATAAGGAACGTGGACAATAAAAAAGAAACGAAGGGAGTATATATATTTTTACATATGTGAAATCTGTATTATATAAAAATATTTTACGATTGAAGTTATCCATGAATCGTTTTATGATCTTACTACCTAAATTTCTGAGCTAAGTAGGATCGCATGTTTCTACCACATTAAGATCCTACCTACAATCCAGATCGGTCGCCTATTTTTGAATCGTAAGATCGTATAATCGTAGTTCAGAATCTGAGATTCTGATAACTATGCATACATCAAGATAATACCAAAAGAGAAATTAGATAGACAAAAGAAAACCCATTTCATTAATTATAATCATATTACAAAAGCAATCATCCTTCCAATTCATACCCAAATCACTAATAGAAATTCTTGAATAATACATAAACTTCATATACTAGTCTTGATTAGTACAACCAACACCAACAAAAAACAAAAGAAAAACTCTAATACAAAGCTTGTAATCTGATTTCCATTCTTCCTCTCATTCATCCGTTTCTTCTTGATCCTTTTAAGTTCTGTAATTGCTTGTTCTTTTTCATATTCCAAGCAACAAACCCTTGAACTCAGAATCTTGATTTCAGTTTCTATTTATCGCTTCTCCTCCACAATTGTATTCGTCACTTCTCTTTGCCAATTTGCATTTCACATTCATCAATCCATTTAAACTTTTTGCGTCCTCTCCATTTTGTATTAGGATCATAAAAAACGCAAGTCTTGAACCTTCTTCCAGAATTTCCTTGGTCTATGAAACTCTCCTTGTAAAAGGAACTCCACACCCACATTTTTCAGGCTTTAAAGTTGCTGTTGAGGAAGGAGAATACATTAATAAGAACCTAATTTTGAGAAATCGTGAATGAATTAGGGAAATCTAGAGTATATAGGTGAGTGAGAGATGAGGGTTTTATTGAAGAAGGAGAAATGATGAAATGTGAATGAAAGTGTAATTGTGCGTGTTTTAATTGAAGAAGAAAATGGTGGGTTTTAAGTAAGGAAATTTGCTTTTAAAAATCCCACCTTTGGGTTGTTCTCTTCTAAAAATCCGACCTTTCGATTATTTTTGAAAAATCCGACCTTTGCCCCCCATTGTCATCTAAAGAACATCACTCATATGTTAACCTGAAGAACCGGTTAACTTTCAATTAAAAAAAAAGAGAAAATCATAATTATTAAACCCTAAATTGCTATAAAGGGGTTTTCTTGTTCATTTTGCATTTCAACCACGGAAGAAGCCATGTTAACATTTTTGTCTCACTTTCTTGATCTTTCCCATCTCTTTGAACTGATTCTTAAATCTATTTTTCTTAAATCTCAATCATCAAATACAAACCCTTTTCAACTTTAAAGTTATAAATTTCATTTTCTTGATCTTCACTTAGTTGGATAATTCCAAATCTACATCCAATTTGATTCTTTGTATCAATCAACTCTTTAATTTCTGCAACAAAACCCTTTTAATTTCTTACCTTCAAATTGCCAATTTTCTGTAATTTTCACTCATTTAATCAAACTATAATCAATAACCCACTTTCTCACAATCACAAAATATCCTAACTTTTCATTGACCCACAAATCTTCTTGGTCAATTAGGACCAAAAAGTAGACATTTTCCCCAAATTTCAAAACAGATTTCAATTTCTTTTCTTTAATATAGTTCAAATGTTTATGTAATGCACCCAATTGGAACTAATACCGGAAAAAAAAACCCTTAAACGTTCTAGATCATTCTCATTGGATATGCCTGCAACTGTTACTGAACATACCATGATTTCCCCAAAAATGGATGATGATGATTGCCCTTTATTATCAATTGAAGAAATTGTGCAGTATCCATTACCTGGTTATGTTGCACCTGCATCAGTTAGTTTTAGTCCAAATGAGTGAAGAATAATCTAATTTGGCGCAGATTTTAAAGAGCAAAGAGAGGTGAGGTATGATGAATCACACTTATGGTGAGGTGAATGTTTACTAGCTATGGAAGGAGGGAAATAAATGAGGGAGAGGAGGGAAGTAAATGAGAGGAGTTAGGTGGGAAATTTTTAAAAACATCAGGTAACCGGTCAAATGGAGTTTTAGATGAAGATGAGGTGCAAAGGTTGAATTTTTCAAAAATAATCGAAAGGTCGGATTTTTAGAAGAGAACATCCCAAAGGTCGGATTTTTAAAAGTAAATTTTCCTTTAAGTAATCACGTGACTGAAGCCTGCTGGTCAAAGACTTAAAGTAACAGTCAACTGACAATATCTGTTATAAGGTAGTCATTTGCAAACATTTGTATTATACTAGATAGTTTAATGTAAAATTTTTAGATAAAATAGTTTTTTTTAGAAAATGTATAGATTATGTAGTTTTTTATAATTTTTCCTAAAATGTGAGGGAATCATGACTAAGTTAAAATTCGTAAAATTGAGCAAAGACTAAAAAGAAAATCGAGCTTTATTCTATGTTTGGATAACAAATTAGGAAAGAAAAGAGAGGAAAAGAAGGGAAAGAGAGGAAGGAAAGGAAAAGAGAGGGAAATTCTTTATTGTTTGTATAGGAAAGAAGGAAAGAAATTTCATTTTCCTTCCAAATCTTTCCTCTTACGGGGAGATTTGAATGGTAACAAAATAGAGAGAGTTATATATCCTCCAAATTCCTTTCCTCAAATCCTCTTTCTTTCTTTTTATTGTCCAACAAAAAATTCTTCGTCCCTTCAAATACTTTCTATTCTTTTACCTCCATTTCCTGGCATTTTGCAAATGAGGACGCTCTAATAGTATTCAACTACTCCTACAGTGCGATTAATAACCTATTACCTACTTGAAGTCTATAACATGGACGGAGAAATGACGCTCTGAACTTTGTGCTCTTCTCCAAACGATAGGTATTTTTCTCCATTGTTACTCTTCGATTCTACTATTCATTTCATAGATTCCTACTCTTCCTCAGCTTCGATTCAGTGAAGTATTTTTTCATACTTTCTGTGGATATTTTTTTTTAATTATTTCTTTGTTTATCTTTCTTGAAATTTAAGTTTCTTCACATTCGCGTGTTGTAGCTTGTTGTTTTCATTGTTTGAATTATATCTCATAGATGAATTAAGATTTTAGTTCAATTTTCATTGTGGTTTTTTTAGGGTTCCTAAACCCAGCTTAAACCCTAGGCTCAGCCGTATGATGTTTTTTTTTTCTAAACCCGATTGAAGTACCGAAGTGTTGATCTGTGCATTTAAGGTTCAAGAATTATTAGTTCTATTATTTCTTTTTTGTTTAATTTAGTTTATATGTGTGTTTGTGGAGTTTACTGTGGCTAAAGTTTAGCATCTTTGAAATTTGGATTTTTGGTTGGCTTCTCTTTTGGGGGGTTAAGGGGAGTGGGATAATTTGCGCACATTGCGACCATATAAAATCCGTCTGAGTGGGAGCCAGATAATGACATTGAGATAATGTTGTGATGTGTGTTTAATTGACTAGATCAGCAGTCTTTTTCGCGACGACTTTCTTTCTTCTCTACATTCAGTGCAGGCAATTTCCTCTTGTGGCGGTCATTTGCCTCTGTAGTTTGGGCATCTCTTTGCTTTGTCTCTTTTTTCAGTTATGTGTTATTGTTCCTTGATTATCTTTTGTTACTCCTCAGTTTTGTAGAGCTGCTAGTATTATTTTCCAAGCAATTTAGGAATTGCACTGTTATGTTTGTCTGAGAATGGTTTAGCCAACAAATTTAATTCAATTTTAGTTGTGAATTTTGATATTTCGATCAAACAAAGGCTGACCAAATGGACAATTGCAATTAGATTATTGGCTTCTTGAAGTCTTGTGGAGCAGACCCTAGAAATTCTATGGAGATTAATTCATGTTCTCTCTTCCCTAATGTTCTCTGTGTGATGACATATTCTATTTCTCCCCATTTCTTTCCCTACCCTACCCTACCCTACCTTTCCTTACCTTTCTCAAAATTATTCAAACTTAATGGTAGTTTTGCTAATGAGCTAAGGTTAATAGCAGGTCGTGAGTAGCTATTTTTCTTTTTCTTTTTTTTTTTGCAATTATTGCCCTTGGAGACCTCCATGATTTTCAAAACTCAATTTTAGGAGATATATGAGGTATTTTTTCCTCATCATATATATTCTCTTGGGCAAATTTAAACTTTGTCAATTATTAAATTTTGAAGTTACTTGGAACATTTGTACTTAAACTGGCTAGTTGTATTTGTGTGTTATCTTGGGCAAATTTTATGAACATTTGTACTTAAACTTTGTCAATTATTAAATTGTAAAGTTACTTTCTTAGTTTTTATTTTTCTCCCATCTTTTTGTGCTCCCCTAGCAATAATTGTTCTTTGTTTTTGATTATACTCTACCAGAGGTATTAGTGGGTTCTCTTTTTGAAGTAGTGCAAGATGAGGGCGATCTTTTGTGGAAACTTGGAGCATGATGCATGCTACTCTGAAGTCGAGCGGCTTTTTAAAAGATATGGAAGGGTGGAAAGGGTTGATATGAAGTCTGGTTAGTTTTGCTCTTATTCTATTACTTTTTGTTTGTGTTTTTAAAAATAGAACATGCTTTCAGGCTGTTGTTTTTCCTACAATTATGACAACAAATAATTTATTTGCTATTATATGTACATTTGCCCCTTTTTCCCAATTTGGTTATTTACACTTACTTTTTTGTTGTATCATTTCCCCTCTAGAAAGAAAACAAAGGAAATGTTAATTTGGATTTTAGTTACTTAGTTACTTTTATTTTAGGATGTATAAAGTATAATTGTTCCTTTGTGCTAAAAAAGCCTCTCTTGTTATCTTTTCTTTTGTGGTGAAAAAACTTCCTTTTGGGGTTTCGAAAATGGTTTTTAAGACTTCTGAAGGTTTTGGTCTGTGCACTTGCACCTCTGTGCATCTTGTCATTGCAGGTTTAGTAATAACATGTAGGTTTTGATGTACCTTGTTCTTATTTAAATGCTTGGTATTCATTGATTGCATATACGGTGCAACTTTTGGCTGGCTTGGTCGTATTCCAAGGTTTTGCATATGGTATGGAGGTAGAAAAGGTTTATAATATTAATGGTTAATTTTTGAAGTATACATTGACATGTAATTTGTTGAAATATCACATAAATTAGATGGCGTTCATAAAGCAAACAAATGGCGAAAATCACTACTAACAACATGATCTATTATTAATTAGAAGAACAATCAAAAGACTTTGAAATTTAAGGGTTACCTTGAATTTTTCATTCCATTTCATAGGAGAAACTTTGGAGAGAGAACAACTAAACCTTTTAGAATAAGATGTATTTTGTGTGATTGATCCTTAATATTCTCACTCTAAATCTCTCTGATAATGGAAGACACTGAATACATATAATTAGAGGATCATAATTAATTATAATATATATAATAGTAACCTATTATTGTTCTTATGTTCATTATAGAATACAGGCATAAAAGACAACTCTATACATTTAGAGCGCTCAATTTGTTCATACATTTAGCCCAAACCTTTTAACTTTATTTAGATCACTTTTAGTTGGACCTAACAAAATATAATAACACATGTACATTTACATATAAGCCCAACATTGATGATCCAATGGTCGTCACCTTAAACAACCAAATTAGATGTTATTATGTAAACAAAAACGGCTAGCTTTTCATTTGGTTGTGTCCTTAGTGGTATTTGAGATCTTGATGTGATTGAATATTGCATTGATGTTTCAAGGTAGTGGCGTGCAAGGTCTTCTTGAAACAACATTGTAGATTGAATATGTATGAACGGGAAGAAAAGGTTGATTGTCCTGTGATTTTATGAGATGTTGAGCTGCGAGCTGTATGGTACTTTGCTGGTCAATAAAGAGTTCTTTAATATGAATCTCTTACTCCTCTACCCATGGTGCAAATCTTGGATGGGGTTGCATTGTTTTGACAGTGTGGAGCCACTTTTGTTGTCAATGCATGGTTACGTATTAGAGCTGAAATGGGCGGGCTACTAGCCAGGCTCTATCCACTCGGTTTGACGGGCTTGGACAACAATTATAAACAAAAATTAATATTTGGACGGGGAATCCCCGCCTGCTTATTCTATGAATATAAAAATTTCTTGGTCCTCCACTAACAAGATTCTGATGATTTGTTGGCTAAAAATGAATGATACTTTCATACCATTATAATTTTTTTGTAGAAGCACTTCATATTGATACAACCAACTTCTATAGTTTTAGTAGCAGATCACCATTTGCTCACCTTTTTCTCCCTTCCTTCCATAAGCCTTGTATTTGTTCAGTTTTTTTTTTAGTTTTTTTTTTATTTATATATCTTTTTATTATTTAGAAATTGGGATGGAGTTTCCCTGAGAGAAGGAATTTGCTAATTCACTTACGAATTCTAGAGCAGTTTTTTTACACTTTTGATTGCGCTCTTTTTGTTTGGAATCCTTCATTCCTGCTGGCATGAATATCCTAGCAGTAAAATTAAAACATCCGCTTGCTCTCTTAACTCTTATTATGTTGTCTAGATAACGACTCTTACAAAGCTAAGTTGCTTGGACAACAATTTTGCAAATATTTTAATATTTGAAGGGGTAATACCCGCCCGCAAAGTTAAATTCTAAATTTTTTATATCGGTCTTGCTCGTTTATTTGCTGGTCTCGCCCACTAAAAAAGAGGGTAGCGGCCAATTTTTTTTTGAGTATGCCAGTCTGCTACCCGCCCATGAACACCTCTATTTCGTATTTACCATGGTATGTTTTACGGTCATTGTAACCTCAAACCTTTACAATGTGGTCAATAATGCTGTAATTCAGCCAATATCTTGCACCATGCCTCTACCTAGGTTGTTTGGTTTCTATTTAGCTGATTTATTCAAGTTTATGGGATGCTTGGTTTGTTTCTTGAAATTTATGCGACAGGTCCGAATTTTGGTTTTGTGGAAATAACTATTATGTACAGCCATCAGAAAGTATCTTGTAGTAGCTCATCAATTCATTACTTTAGATGAGGTTTAATACTAGAGGTACTCAATATTCATCAGCATGATGACATGCTGACTTTTGGATTGAATTTAGCCGTAATATGAGAATTATAGGAACGTTGTGAATCTATGATCAAGAGAATAGGGTGTATTGTTTCGTGTGATTTATAATTAAGGTGTAATTTCTGTGTTTCATGCTGAGATTACGTCTTTTGGATTGACTGATCAGAATGCAGGAATGATGGAACAATATCTGAATTGAGATCATTAGTTTATGGGTTCCTCTAGGATTCTCTAAGCTATTAACCTGTTTCTCTTTGTTTTCAAATTGGCATTAGGACTGTGCTGCTTTTACTGGATTATTGTGATCGATGACCATATCCTACTTATGAATATAACTTCATACTTGGCTGGAAGTTTATGCACTTGTAAAGTATATGTCTCTGGGTAGAAGTGTATATTTTTTCCCTTTCAGACAAGCAATTTTCAAGGTGTAGAATCCCGCACTCAATAATTTCTTTGGTGCAGGATTCTTGGATTATCTATATCTTTCATGGATGGATGAGATTTTCTGCGTTTCATTTCTGCCTTGTAACGCACGCACCATCTTCCTATGTTTAACATGAAGAGCCAATCTGATACGCATGGCATGAAAATATTTACTGAGACACTATTGTTTTTTCATTTATCATGCCCCTTGTCCAGTCTTCAATTCCTGACATTTTTCAACAATTTAATCATGATGACATCACGTTCAGTAGCAGGTGTTTTTTTCACTTACCAGTCTTTCTCATATAACAATACCAGGTTTTAAATAATCATTCATTGCTGTTGTAACAATTGACTTTGTTTTTGGTAATTATTTTACAGAACTAAAACTATCATGCTGTGGTCTTTGCATTGTAAACTTGTAGGATTTGCATTTGTTTATATGGAGGATGAAAGAGATGCTGAGGACGCTGTCAGAAGACTTGATCGGGTTGAGTTTGGCAGGAAAGGACGTCGTCTTAGGGTCGAGTGGACCAAGGTAATTACCGTCAATTGTTTGCCAAACTGTTGGTAGTTGGTGCTCCTTATGATCATCTGACAATGTTACCTTGTGGAATTGTATGGCTACAACTTATGTTTACCTCTAATCTGGCCCAGACTGCAATATTTCTCTAAGTTATGTTGTAAAAGTTGCATATTTATGCTTGTGCTTTATTTCTATGTCCACATTTTTTTAACAAGTGAATGACTTGGTTAATTTTGATTTGCAGCAAGAACGTGAAACTCGAAAGGCTGGTGGTTCGAGAAAACCTGCAGCTAATGACAGGCCTTCGAAAACCTTGTTTGTCATAAATTTTGATCCACTCTATACAAAATCCAAGGATTTGGAAAGGCACTTTGATCCCTATGGAAAAATAACCAGCATAAGGATTAGGAGAAATTTTGCATTTATTCAGTTTGAAACTCTGGAGGATGCTACTAGGGCGCTGGAAGCTACAAACATGAGGTTGTTTAATCGAGAATTTTGAATCTTATGTCTTATCTTCTTTGGTAAAAACTACTTTTGGCCTTCTTTGCCTTTTCTACTTCTATTTTGCTTTAATTTTTCGGCATATCTTTAGAAATAGTTTCAAGCATTTTATGATAAAAACCTATATGAAGCCATCCTATCTTGTTAATAGCCGCCTATCATCTGGAATGATGAGCTTTATAGGTGTTCTGTATTATATGTTAAAAGCATCAAACTGATTATTTTGTCCTTTGAAATGATTTTGTCATCATGAACTAGACTACTTATCAAACAAATGATTTGTCCTTTGAAATGATTAAATAAAGCCTAGAGGTGGTGGATTTCTCTTGCAACTCTGCCAAAGCATGCTTGTTCATATTAAGAACATATGTACATTGTTTATGGTTTATATAGCTATCCAACTCTGTGATTACAACTATGAAATATGTTTCAGTTATTGCAGGGTTTATTTGCTATGTCCTGATTTTTTTTTGTTTCTATCAATGATGGTTTTGTTTTTTTGGTTGCATTATACAGCAAGCTTATGGACAGGGTTATTACTGTGGAGTACGCGATTCGAGATGATGATAAAAACAATGGCCACAGTCCTGATAGAAGAGGTAGAGACAGGGAAAGGGAAAGAGGAAGAGACTTGTCTCCTGAGAGAGGAAGTTACCAGAGGAGATCTCCAAGTCCATACCACAGGGAGAGGGGTAGTCCAGACTATGGCTATCGTAAGGAGAGAGGCAGCCCCGAGTATGGCCATGGCAGAAAATCTGATGCAAGAGGCAGTGCTGATTATGGAAGAGATGATAGCCCAACTGATGGAAGATACCGCAGGTTTTAATTGATCTCCAACCTGACTACCTTTATTTTATTTTCATAAATTCAATTGGAGACCTAAGCATTAGTGTTTATATCTGCTGCTGCAGTCACTCTAAACCTGAGGGTCGTGGAACTCCTGATTTAGCTATGGATAAAGGCCCTGCCAATGGAGGAAGGTACCACAGGTTTGTGTTCTAATCTACCATTGTTAATGATGGTACTGAATCAGTAGGTCCAATATGCCTAGGTTTGAATCCCCCTGTTTCTCCATTATTATCTCTAATTGTGATGTTATTATGTTGCATCTTAACTTTAATTAGTCGGTCACCTATACCCCATGAGAGGTTGAGGTCAAGATCGAGGTCGAGGTCAAGGTCCTAAGCAAGCGGATGTTGTGAACTTGGTTGTTTAGCTGGGCAGTTTCTAAAGCAGAGCTGGTCACTTATATCTGCTATACATAAATTGGTATTGCCAAACAAAAAGCTGATTTCTTGTGAAAATGTGTATGAACGGTACACTTGTTATTCTAGGTTTGAATTGAAATAGTGTACAGTGTACTGGCATGATGTATTTGATATCCCTTGTGGTAATTTCAAATTTTAAGCACCCTAATTCTGTAATGCTTTGTGTCCCCAACTAATTTGTCTCACTTTCATTTTCGTTTGTCTTGTAAATTTGCCTCATTTTTATAGTATTTGATTGTGACTAATGTTTTTTTTTAATTTTTCATCTATCTATTTATTTTACTTTTTCATCTCAACAATATATTCCTCTCCCTTTTTTTTTTTTGAGAAAATATATTATATTTATATTTATATTATATATTCCTCTCCCTTGTTTATAAAGTATAAATTTTTTTTATTTCTTTTGATTTTAATCCCGTTTGTATATAGAATTATTTTATTCCATTGTGTAGTTTATTGGTGTTAAAATAGGCATAATTTAAGAGGTGGTCCTCTGAAAAAGGGAATTCACGGTGAACGTTGATGCACAATGGACGGGAAACAGCGTTACGTTTGGGCAACGCTATTGTCGCACGCGTTCTAGATTTTTGTGCCGGCGGCTATCTAGTGTCACTGTGTACTCTCTGATTTTGTGAATACACTTTAATTTCAAATTTCCTAACCTCATCTTCCTTTGAATCCAACGCTATAATTTTTTTAAAATAAAATTATTTAGAATAATTTAATTTATTATTTATTTTGTACTATAATTTTAATTTTTATTATCCATAGATAATTTAAATTTTAAAATCATTTACTTATGAATATTATTGACTAAATGACGATCGGTTTTTCCAGATTAATTATTAAAAAAGTAAATATAATAATAAATCAAAAATTTGAAAAATTAAAAGTTAAAATTTAAAAATAAACTCACATTATTCTACTTTTTAATTTTTAAAAATTTTTAAATTTTTATAAATTGATTTTACATGTATTTTTTTTTTTTAGGTAAAAATGACTTGTTAGGTAAGAAGTTATTTTGGTGCATTTTTAGCAAGAATCCCGTATAGTTCGGATTATAATAATGGTTAATAAAAAATTAGATTTATTGTAAGAAAATCAGTAAAATTGAGTTATTCTAATAGTTTTTCCTTTTATAATGGATAGTGTTTTCAAATGACATTGATTTTTATCGTCACCTTCTTTTTCAATATATCTTCATATTTTATGCATTGAATTTTTTAAATTTATCCATAACTCATTTCACTCTCCATCTCTCTGACTTTACTCTAAAATAAATGCTTTAAAGTCAACATTGAAAAATATGAACGATGAATTAAACCCGACTATGTCGATATAGGCATTGATTTCAAGTTTATAGTTAAATTTATAACTATAACTAAAACAAAACATTGCTGATGTCATCACTTTTTAAATTTGTTTACGTGTCACTTTTTCAATAAAAAATTTTCCTTTAAAACTCAATGATGATGTCATTGTATTTATTACTAATGTTTATATCTTTGACTTTTTTATTTTCTAATTATGACTATAATATTTTTATATTTATTGATTTTTACTTTTTAGATCATACCATTGAATATATTAGAAAATCATATAGTTTATTTATTTTCTTTCTATTATTTATAATAATCTTTATAGTGTTATTTATTAAATGAGTATAAGACATTTTAAGATGGTTAAGACAAAAGCCATAAATTTGTAATTTTTTTGTTTAAATAAATATGTCAAAAATCTTAATAATACCGTACATCGCACGGGCATTATCTAGTTTTGTATATTCAAAAACAAATTATGAGTAGCACGTTATGTGCGACTAGCCAAGTTGCAAAATATGTGCCACGTGTAATTTTTTAAAAATATATTTTAAATTATTTTAATTATTTTTTAGTAATATTTTTTATTAATTTTATTAATTTTTTCATATAAGTAAGCCAGCTTGGAGTATAATGGTACTAAGAAACTGGATTATTCAACAAGATTATTAGAAATAGAAAATTCGAATCAATAGATCAATTACAAGTTGCGCTGATGAGATAGCTATTGATTTTGATTTTTCATTGCATTTGTGCATCTTATAAGCACAAAGAAGATCATTTTACATTTTGTCTATATATCTACATTGTCATTGGTACAATAGGCTTAGAGGTTAGTTGCATGACTTAAAAAAATGTAGCTCGACCAGGATCCAAAAGTAGGGCATGTGGTAGTCGATTTATGATTATTAAATATTTTCGTAAACCTGAAAAAAGGCCATGGAAGGTGGGTGTGTGTTCTAGTGATAAAGCAAGACAAAATCATCGATTTACAATGTATAAAGATAGGCGTGTTAAAGGTAGTAGGTTGCTAAGTACTAACTAACATTAAAAATCATATAAGAGAACTTTGTGCGACTAGAATGCTACATGCCAGTATCATGACATCGATCATACAGAGTTATCTAGGATTTATGCTAATATAAATCACATATATAACATCATGCAAGCTATTAAACATGAAAAGAAGGATAATAGGTCTCCTATACAACACCGTCTATATTACAACATAGCACAACTATGTGTTTTGTGCGACTAGAATGTTATTTAGGATTATTAAATATTTTCGTAAACCTGAAGAAAGGCCATTGTCATTGGTACACCTTCTTGTTAATCATTGGCAAACTCTACATCCATTCAGTTTCTTCATACAAAGTCTTATGTTGCTAGATCAATATCACATATAAAACTAACAAGTGTGCGCTATGTGAGGTTGTTGGTATGACCCCAACCAATCACAATTTCATAGTAGTGTTTTTTCTGTTGAGGGATGAAGTAGTAGTTTCATACACTTGTATGTTAAAAGGTTAAGAGATTTGCTTGCGATTTTTCAAACTACTAATGTAATCCTAGTTGATCGAGATCAGGTATGTATTTACATGTTGATGATAATTTTTCAGGTAATTTTTTAGTTTCAATCAAATATTTATTACTTTATTTAATATTCAACTAATTTATTTCTTCTACAAATGTAGATGTTCTACATTTATTATGAGTATGACACATGAAATTATGTGGAGAACATGGATCTAACAAATATTATGTGGTGATAAACAAAATTAGCAAAGGGAGTTATTTAGCCGTAACTAGTGGAACCCTTTGGTTATAATTGTTTCACAGTTGATGAATTTGAACACCGTTGGAAAGTCATTGTTTCTGGCTGGTCCAAGGGAAATTAAAAGGTAATCCATTACATAATGGAAACCACAATCAAACATAAATATAAGTTTGTGCGTGTATGGACGAATGACTGTACACTTATGGTAATGATACTACTAATAGAGTAGAAAGCCAACATTCGTCCTTTAAATACTACCTTGGTAGCGGTAGTTACTCTTTTGATATCTTATTTATATAAGGGTGCATGCACAAATGAAAAATCAACAATCCAACATAAGAAAAACTTTAAAGCAATATACGAGTATCATTCCTACAAAGTATTACTTCATGCTTTGTTAGTAATTCTGATTGAGAATAAACATAAGCTAATTTAAGAGATCATGTGTTTCACAGATACAATTGTGTTTTTCAGAACACTCATGGATTACTCCCCGCTTGTTATACACACACACGCACGCACGCACGCACGCACACAAAAGGACGTATATATTTGGATCATATACAACTCTTTTGGAAGACCCCAAGATACATATATGGAAAAGACTAGAGATGATGTGCGCAATGCAAATGCTGATGATACGGGGTTCTTTCAATTAGGGGTGTTCTTAATTGAATACCACATCGATTCAGAGTCAAAAATCCAATCCAAAAAAAAAAAACAAAAATTTAAAATTTGGATATCCGATTTAATCCGAATCGAATACCATATGGTTTCAAAATCATATATGTTTTTGGATTTTTTTAAAAAAATTTAACGTTTTTTTACACATAAATTTTTAAACTCATTTCCTTTTCTTTCCTCAATCAATCTTATTTTTAAAGTTTGAAAACTAAATCATTTTGAGAATATGGTTGAATTTTTAAAAGTGTAAATTAATTATTAACATTAAAAAAGTTATATAAGTTAGCTATAGTTAAGAATTGTACATGTTAGTAAATTCAACAACCTAAACAAAATTTTCTAACACATAGGGTCCTTAATAGTAACTAAGATATTAGGTTAAAAATTGGATATTCTATCAACCATCATACACACCTACTATCATTCATTAGATATCCAGTTAACAATTGTTAATCAATAGAATTGTACACCCCTACTTTTAATCATTAGTAGACGGGGTCCTTAAAGCAAATCATGTTATTCTTCAACGTATGTCTCTATTACATGAAGACAATCTTCACCCAGATCGTACAAATATACCAAAGTCATCAAGGAGTTCACTACAAAGAGGGAGACCTACAATCAGAGATCACTTAGAAGGAACTTAATTCAAATTAATACAAAAGATCTGTTAAGAAACCAACTCAACCAAAAGCTTAAGCTGGTGGTTGAGGCCCCAGAATATGTTATATACTCTAACACGCCCCCTCACACGAGAGCCTTTTGGGCTAGAAGTGTGGATGCAAACCAGGCCCTCCTCATACCTGGTGCTAAATATTCCACTTAAATGAGGGGTGGTTGAGATTCGAACCCATGACCTCTTGTCACGTTGGCTCTGATACCATGTTAAGAAACTAACTCAACCAAAAGCTTAAGCTGATGGTTGAGGCCCCAGAATATGTTATATACTCTAACAAGATCCTCTTCAAAAGGGAGAGAACATGCATCTTGTTCTTTACCAGGAAGAAGATCAAATGGACGATCAACTCAATCATCCACTGGGATTGAATTTAAGTGAATAATTATATGCTCACTCCCCTCATACATAACCCAAGCTATGTGTTCCCCACAACAACCAAATATCCTTAGATTCACCATGCTTAGGTGTACTAATCACCTAATTTTGGTTAGCAGCCTGCCTACATCTCTTATCTCAGATAACGAGATCTTCTACTGGGCTCTCTAATGAGGGATTAAGAGCACTAGAATTTTTAGGCCCAACCTATGTTCGTACAAACCAACCCCTATCCACGTACAACCGTAATAAATAGGTTGTTCCACAGATCTCTGGTATTAACTATGTCTCTCCTCCTCATCACTTGACTCTGAGAAACTATTTGTGCTCATTTGGTCATGCTTATGAGTACGCACTTGCTTTAAGGTGTTAAGCCTCTAGGCCTGACTCTATCTAATTGTCTGCTACTGCCTAACATGACGGGCAAACTTGGTGACATAATTACCAGCCATATTATTAAACAATTTATTATTAAAATAACTATATAAGTAACAAATTATTAATCAACATAAAAATGAATAACTAATAAAATAATCATTAATTATTACCAACAAAAAAGGAACATATTAATAATACAAAATTAATTAGTATTACTCATTAAAATAATATAAATTGTACATTAAAATAATTTCATTAATTAAATATGCATTAAAATATTATAAACTTTAAATAAAAATTTAAAAAGATTACGTTCATTGTCGCACAAAATGTGTAACTGGATCTAGTCCAAGATGCAAATTTTGTGTGAATAGTGCCTATTTTGAATTTTTTAATTCGAATTTATGAATAATTCGGATGGAAATCACCTCTAGTTGTTATTTCGGTGGTTAATTTTTTTTTTTTGAGTTAAATATTTAGTGATTTTTAGAGAGTAGAGTGTTGTAGTGTTGTGACTTGTGAGGGTATTTATACAAGGGGCATATGGACATTTTTGTATATTCATTGAAAAAAAGTAGTGATATAATGAAATTGATGTGTTTCAAAATCATGTAATAATAAGGGTCATATATAAATATTAAATTTATTTTCTAAAATAATGATGTGTTTGGAATTTATATCAAATTTAAACGGAAAATTCCATGTGGTAATCTTGAGGTTTTGGTTTTTAAATGTGGTAAACAAAACTTTTAAAAATTCACGCGGTAACCCTGAGGTTTACGTAATTGTTCCACCGTGACCTTTTCGCACATAAAAATAGCAAACGTTAATTTTGAAGCTTTAAGGTTGTTGTACGCCTTTTTATGCGACTTACCATTTTAAATGTAATTTGTTTCAACCTTTTTCTCCAAAACATAAACTCCTCCAACTCTACCATCTTTCATCCAAATCATATTATTTCCCCCAAATTCAAAGATGGTAGAGTTAGGGTTTATATTTTGGGAGAAAGGGTTGAAAATAATGGTCTTTTAAAATGGTGAGTCGCATAAATAGGCATACAATAGTCTTAAATAGGGATGGTAATGGGTCGGACTCGACTCGGATTATTCATACTCCAACTTTGCTCCAAATAATAGTCGGAGTTTTTTTTTTCAGTCCACCTCCACTCGGAGTCGGACTATGCATGCTCCAAGCTTGCCCCGACTCGGACTCTCAGATCTCCAACGAAGTCGGATTATCATTAAACAGTATTTTGTGATATTGTACTAATGATTTTAAAGCATACAAAATTAACAAAATATATTTTTCAAATACAATTTAACATAAAATATGCACTTTGAATTCAAGTTTAACAAGAGAAGTAGTCCTATACTACAATTTAACAAAAGTTTCTCGCATTTTGATTTGGCGTATTTTATTTCTCTTGATCTGATTTGTCGTATTCTGATTGATTAATCTAAATAAAAATACCAAGTAGTATTTCAAAATTGAAAATTACAATTAGTATGTGAGTGAGCTTGAATTAGTCACGTCTAGAGTTGTAAAGAAAACAAAATATTGGAGTAAAAGTCAAATTCAAAGTCAGATTCCCTTCAAGGTCGTAGTCGGGTCGGAGTGTCGGATTTTTATTAAGGTCCAACTCCGGTCCGTCTCTAACTCGGATCGTAAAGTCGGAGTCGGAGCCGGGTGACTCTTTCCTCGGACTCGAATCGGATTATTTTCCTCGAATCGAACCGGACTAGGATCGGATTCGGACTGAATTACCATCCCTAGTCTTAAAGCTTCGAAATTACTGTTTGCTAATGTTTTATGTGCAAAAAGGTCACGGTAAAACAATTTGGTAAACCTCAAGGTTTTCACGAGGGTTTTTTTAAAAATTTTGATCACCACGTGAAAAACCCAAAGCCTGAGAGTTACCACGTGGAATTTCCCAATTTAAAATTATGCAACATGTGGTATATATTAACATGGAAATTAGGTTATTGTCGAGCCACTTAGATGCCCTCTTGGGCTGCATATGTGTCATAAGTTATGCATTGTGTCAAATTATGTCATAGGTAGTATTTTGTTGCATCGTGTTTGATCATTCAAAAATGTGAACCATGCATGGTTCAAGCCAAGGCCCACGTGTCATCATATTGTGCTAGTTTTGGTTCATATGCCGACTTAGAATTACTTCAATACCAAATCTTTTGAGAGATGTCTCTTATGCCCAGTACATTAAATCTTAATGCCTACTCTTTTACATTTTTCTTTGTGGGCCTAACCAATTAGAGATGGTATCTGAAAAAGACCGTCTCTCACAAGAATTTGTGTTATTTCAAATGATTTTATATCGTACACATAATATTTATTCAGTTAAACGTTTGTATATTTGTATTATTTATTTATTGGAAAATTTCACGTGGTAACCCTGAGATTTGGAGTTTTTCATGTGGTAATCAAAACTTAAAAAATTCTACACAGTAACCTTGAGTTTTACGTAATTGTTCCACCGTGACCTTTTTACACATATAACGTTAGCAAACATTAATTTTAAAACTTTAAGGTTGTTGTATCCCTATATATTATGCGACTCATCAAATCAAGTGTCATTAGTTTCAACCTTTTTTCCCAATATATAAACCCTAACTCTATCATCTTTCATCCAAATTATATTTTTTCCCCCAAAACCAAAGATGATAGAGTTAGAGCTTATATTTTGGGGGAAAAAGTTGAAACTTATGGTATTTGAAATAATGAGTCGAATAAATAGACGTACAAGAGCCTTAAAGTTTCGAAATTAATAATTGTTAATATTTTTCTAATGTTTCATGTGCGAAAAAAGTCATGGTGGAACAATTTATTAGTAAACTTTAGGGTAACCGCATGGATTTTTTAAAAGTTATGGTTACTACGTGAAAAACCCAAAACCACAGGGTTACCACGTGAAATTTCCCTTATTTATTTATAAGAATATATATTTAAATTTTATGTAACAGTAATTTTTATATCGTGACATATTTATTAGGCTAGCCCGCGTCTCTCTTGTGTCACAGACTACGTTGTGCTATTTTATCTTTTTTGTTTGTGTCCCGCTTACGGCCCCGACCTCTGATTCTCGTGTTGTGTTTTACCAAGTTTTAAGGAGAGTTGGTTCATGCTCAAGTCGTATCGTGTTTGTATTACTAACGTATATAATGTAAACAAATTACAACTGGGAATTTGTTTCAAACCCCTTTGATGATGACAAAAATGAAATTACAACCACAATTACAATGCTAAAGAAAAGTGAAGATAAGTTTGTAACACTGAATGTTACCCGGAAACTTGATACAAGTTGTAGGCGTGTGCTCACTTTCCTTTTGTGATATTTCCCCCACAAAGGTACTTGGGTTTAGAAGTGGAAATTCACAATGAGATACAAACAACTCCTATATACCCTTAGTACTTAGGATATATACCTTAATAACATTGTGTTTAAGAAAATTATGAGCAATGTATAACTTGAACAAAAGTTAATTACTCTCTTGATCAAGCTTAGACAAATGAGAGAATAAAGTAGAGGAATTCAGAAAAATGGTGCACTCAACTCAAGAGCCAAGGACCTCTATTTATACTCAAAGGAGTATAGGAGGATCCTTTGATCATAATCACCCAATTGATTATGATTCAATGCAATCATAATCATCCAATTCAATATTACTAATGAATTAGCATTAGTAACCTTCATAATCTCAGAGATTATGAGAATTAAGAAGGAATCCTAGGCATTAAACACAAAGAAAACGGAAAGAAAAGCAACGGTCAATTCCCAGCAGCCTACCGCCGAGTCGGCGACGAGGCCAAAAGAAGGATCGCCGACTCGGCGAAACCTTCTGACCAAAACACTGATTTTCCAGTGAGCTAAAGCCGACTCGGATAGCTTTAAATGATATATTACGGACTTATAAACTGTCCCACTACCTTAGTAGTACTTGGTGATAAAATACACAGGATTATTATTTATTATACACTAAATGTTCAACAATCCTCCCCCATTTTGGGTATAATAAGCCTCTCATTTACCAAAACTCATAATACATTTCATGCATCAACGCTAATATCCCTACGGATTGAATTAACGCCTAGTAAAACACACTTAACAAGTGATCGAGCCAGAATTGATTTCCATAAGGAATTGAATCAAATGACCCTTCCGACCACTTGAAGATGTAGTACACACAAAACAAATAACACAAAGTTATTAACTTGACACATTATAAGGCCGTGTCCGTATCTTATTCATAAGTTTATCATAGTCATTATGCCAATCTTGACTACTTGAAGCGGCCACACTTCAAACTTATATAGGTAGGTTCTCATTACGTATAAGACATATCCCCGTGACGTGGATATAACACCAAAAGCTCTTCAACTCTTGATCTTGAGAACTTTCAAGACGACTACCTTATTCCATCACGGTACAAAGCAATGACGGGTCACATGCGAGTTGCTTTATCAAAAACCAAGAGGACTTTACCACATTGAATTCAGACACGATGTTACTCATGCGTGAATTGGGCTTTCCCAAATGATTTTACTGACATAAACCGATCTCAACTGAGGCTTTCTCAATTGAGTCTCTATTCATGGCTTTCGTAAACGAATCCGCCACATTGAACTTAGTGTTCACATAGTCAAAAGTTATGACCCCGTTAATGATAAGTCCTTGCACTAGGCTATGCCTAAGAGCAATATGACGAGACTTACCATTATACACTTGACTATACGCTCTACCTAAAGCCGTCATGCAATCCGCATGAATTGCCACCGGTGAAATTGGCTTAGGTAACAAAGGTATCTCAAACATGAGATTCCTCAACCACTCTGCTTCACTAGCTGCTGAAGCCAAAGCGATAAACTCAGCTGACATCGTAGAGTCGGCTATACATGTTTGTTTCTTAGAAGACCAAGAAATGGCACCTCCCCCATAAACAAACACCCATCCACTAGTAGAAGAGTTATCCTCTTCATTAGTGATCCAACTAGCATCAGAATAACCTTCTAGAATAGGAGGTTCTCCGCTATACGCAATACCATAATCCTTAGTACGCAACAAGTATCTTAATACTCTCCTTATCGCCATCCAATGATGGGGACCTGGGTTACTAGTATATCTACTAAGTTTACCCACCGCAAATGCTATGTCAGGCCTCGTACTAGTCATAGCATACATTAAAGATCCTATAACCTTTGAATACTCCAATTGTGAAATTGGTTGACCGGTATGTTTAGCAAATTTCATACCCGGTTCCATGGGAGTAGAGACCGGCGCTTTATCAAGCATATTAAACCACTTAAGTATCTTCTCAATATAGTGAGCCTGACTTAACTTAATACGGTTCCCTTGCCTTATGATCTTAATGCCTAAGATCACATCAGCCTCCCCCATATAATTCATCTGAAAGGATCTAGACAAAAAGTCCTTTGTCTCTTGAACTTGTGTTTTACAAGTTCCAAAGATAAGCATCCCATCAACGTATAGACAAATGATAACGCCATTACCATGGCTATCAAACTTGCTATACACACACTTATCGGCTTGATTCAGTTTGAATCCAAAGAACAAAATAGTTTCATCAAATTTTTGATGCCACTGCTTAGGTGCTTGTTTAAGTCCATACAAAGACTTGACAAGTTTGCACACCTTTTGTTCTTGTCCTTTCAAAACAAACCCTTCGGGTTGTTTCATATAAACTTCCTCATCTAACTCCCCATATAGAAATGCGGTTTTAACATCCATTTGATGTATTTCTAGATGATAGACCGTAGCTAACGCTACCAATAACCGAATAGTGGTTATTCTTGCAACCGGTGCATATGTATCAAAATGATCGATACCGTGCTTTTGTCTAAAGCCTTGAGCCACTAAACGGGCTTTGAATTTATCAATAGTGCCGTCGATTTTCATTTTCTTTCTGAAAATCCACTTGCAACCGATTGGTTTACAAGTCGGAGGAAGATCCACTAACACCCAAGTGTTATTTCCCATGATGGATTGCATCTCATCATCGATAGCCTCTTTCCAAAAGGCGCTATCATGTGATGCCATAGCATCGCTATAAGTCAATGGGTCACCTTCCACATTATATAAATATGGAACACTAGAAGATACTTCACTTCTATCACCTTCAACCAAGTATACTTGGAAATCCAGTCCAAAGCTTTTAGCTTTCCGTTGTCTCTTACTCCGTTTAAGAATAGGATCAACTAAGTCAAGTTCATCTAGTTGTTGACTTTCATCAACATCTAGAAGTGAACTTTGTTGATTATCATCAAAACTTTCATTGGTACGACTTTGTAGATTTCGTTGTCTACTCAATGATCAAAATCTATTTTCATCAAAATTCGCATCTCTTGACTCTATAATCGAATGAATCGATATATAGTCATTTTGTTCTATAACATAGAACCTATAGGTTTTGCTATGAATAGCATAGCCTATAAAGATGCACTCAAGCCCACGTTCACCGAGCTTCTTTTTCTTGTTGCCGGGCACTCTTACAATGGCCCTACAACCCCAAACCTTAAGATAGCTTAAGTTTGGTTTCTTTTTGTACCAAAGTTCATAAGGAGTTTCCTTATTCGTTCTCATTGGAACTCGGTTAAGAATGTGACAAGCCGTCAACATTGCTTCACCCCAAAATCCATCACTCAAACCCGAGTAGGATAACATGAAATTAACCATCTCATGTAGAGTACGGTTTTTCCTCTCCGCCACACTATTAGATTGTGGTGCATAACCGGCGGTTGTTTCATGAATTATACCCATTGAATTAAAATAAATCGGATCATAATATTCACCTCCTTTATCGGTTCTTAACCTTTTAAGTTTACTACCAATTTGTAATTTTACTTCTTGTTTGTAAATCATAAAATGTTCAAGAGCCTCATCTTTTGTATGTAAAAGATATACAAAACAAAACTGAGAAATCATCAATAAAAGTTATGACATACTTTTTGTTTCCCAAAGACGGTGTACTATGAAAATCACAAAGATCACTATGGATTAACTCCAAAATTTCGGTTTTTCTTTCAACACTTTTAAACGGTGTTCTAGTGATCTTATTTAACATGCACGTTTTGCAATTTTTAGACATTTTAACACATATTGGAATTCACTCATGCTTAGACATAAAAGAAATTTTATCAAAATTAACATGTCCTAATCTAACATGCCACAAGTAATGTAAATCATCCTTTTCATTATCACATAAAACATTACATATTGTATTTTTATTCATGTCTAAAGAAAGCTTAAAAAGACTATTACATAAATAAGCACGCCCAATAAACAAATTATTTTTGGAGATAATACACCTATCGGCTTCAAACACTAGTTTGTAGCCCAATCGATTCAAAATAGGACCCGAGACTAAGTTTCTACCTATTTCGGGTGTGTAATACACATCTCTTAATACTAAAAGATTCCCCGAAGTAAACAACAATTCAACTTGTCCTTTGCCTTGGACCTTGATAGGTGCATTGTTTCCCATGTAGAGATGCTCCCCATCAACAACCTTGTTAAAGGTTTTGAACCATTGTGTAGAGTTACAAACATGTCTCGAAGCCCCCGAATCGATCCACCAAGCCAAGGAATCATCCTGCAAAGCACTAATATTAGTATTCATAGTAGAAAAACACATATTAGAATTTTCATCAAAAGTTGCAATATTACCTTGAGTGGATGGTCCCTTGCTTGTAGAAGCTTGACCATTCCCCTTGGCTTTCTTTTGCTTGTTCTTCAAGACGAAGCAATTTTTCCTTCGGTGCCCGGGTTTTCCACACTCCCAACATACTTTATCGGTATTGGAAATAGTGGCTTTCCCCTTTGAAGAGTCATTTCTCTTCCTCTTATCTCCGGGACGGGATTGTGGTTTCCCTTCCCCAACCATATTAATAGTAGGTACATTAGGATTATCATCCTTCCGGTTCTCATGAACCCGAATGCTAGACTCAACAATTATATGTTGCCCAAGATCGGAGAGTGTAATCTCCTCTCTTTTATGCTTTAAAGCATGTCTAACATCCCTCCATGAAGGAGGCAATTCGTCTATTATGCTTGAAACCAAAAACACCTCATCAATTTCAATTTTATGCAATTTAAGGTTAGCATGCATTCTTTGAAGTTCATGAAATTGATCAATTATAGGGCGATCTTCAACCATTTTATACGAATTAAAATTACTTACAAGAAACTTCTTGGAGCTAGCATCCTCCGCCATGTATTTATTCTCCAAGGTATCCCATAAATCTTTTGCGGGCTCATGGTATTGGTAGATGTCGAACAAGGCATCTTGCATGCCATTGAGAATGTGACCCCGGCAAATGAAGTCATCGTTGTCCCATTTGGACCGTTTGCGGTTTTGTTCAAGAACTTCCGTCTCCGGATCATCCTCTTTAGGAGCATCCGGCTTAGGTGAGCTTATCACATAAGCCACACTTAGAGTGGTGAGCATGAACATCATTTACTTTTGCCAACGTCTAAAGTCGACGCCGACAAACTTTTCAAGCTTAGCAAAGTTTGATGTAAAATCCTTCATAGATGCCATCGATGAAGATTATCACAAAAGATTATTACTAATGTATATAATGTAAACAAATTACAACCGGGAATTTGTTTCAAACCCCTTTGATGATGACAAAAATGAAATTACAACCACAATTACAATGCTAAAGAAAAGTGAAGATAAGTTTGTAACACTGAATGTTACCCGGAAACTTGATACAAGTTGTAGGCGTGTGCTCACTTTCCTTTTGTGATATTTCCCCCACAAAGGTACTTGGGTTTAGAAGTGGAAATTCACAATGAGATACAAACAACTCCTATATACCCTTAGTACTTAGGATATATACCTTAATAACAATGTGTTTAAGAAAATTATGAGCAATGTATAACTTGAACAAAAGTTAATTACTCTCTTGATCAAGCTTAGACAAATGAGAGAATAAAGTAGAGGAATTCAGAAAAATGGTGCACTCAACTCAAGAGCCAAGGACCTCTATTTATACTCAAAGGAGTATAGGAGGATCCTTTGATCATAATCACCTAATTGATTATGATTCAATGCAATCATAATCATCCAATTCAATATTACTAATGAATTAGCATTAGTAACCTTCATAATCTCAGAGATTATGAGAATTAAGAAGGAATCCTAGGAATTAAACACAAAGAAAACGGAAAGAAAAGCAACGGTCAATTCCCAGCAGCCTACCGCCGAGTCGGCGACGAGGCCAAAAGAAGGATCGCCGACTCGGCGAAACCTTCTGACCAAAACACTGATTTTCCAGTGAGCTAAAGCCGACTCGGCTTTAGCACAATCAAGGGGAACGCCGAGTCGGCTTTAGCCCTCTGACTTGGTGCCCCTTATTTTCTTGTGTTATCTTATAATGCCTATTTGGACCACGTAAATTAATACGTATATTGTCCCACTATTTAGAATAGCTTTAAATGATATATTACGGACTTATAAACTGTCCCACTACCTTAGTAGTACTTGGTGATAAAATACATAGGATTATTATTTATTATACACTAAATATTCAACGGTTTGGGCGGCCAACATGTTAGTCCGACCCACTTTCATTGCTAAGTGATGTATTAATTTCTTAATGTTTTTAAATTTCTTACATATACTTTTACATGGGTTAAATTGTTCATTAATACAAATTATTGGAATATGAGCTTTTTGTTTTGAGATCATATTATCGAAAAACGATCTCTCATAATTGTAGCTCATACTTTCATCATGAACTATAAAGGTTTGAATTTTAATGTAGCGCTAGGGGTGTTCATAATAACCTGATTCGGAAATTCCGACCCAAATTATCTGGTACCCGGTTTCTAAAATCGGGTAATATACCCGGTTTTTGCAAACCGGATCTGGGTCATGAATTTTTGAAAACCGAGTATCCGGTATCTGGTATCCGGTTTTCTTTTTTTTTTTTCTTATTTTTTACTTCTTTTTCGTAAATAAAATGATCATGTTATCTCTTAAGTTAACCTTGGATTGAATATTTTTTAAGAGTTAGTATTTAAATTTTATAATTGTTCTTACTTAACCCCATGAACAATATAAACTTTAAAAATTTGCTTTTAAATATTATACCTTTTGTTTGTTTATGAAAAATTCGACATTTGCACATTGTTTTAGATATGCATCTCTCTCTCCCCTCTCCTCTTTTATAATCCAGTCTCATTTTTCATATGAAAACAACCACCCTAATGATACAGACTGAATTATGGCGATAAATGAGATAGGAAATTTGATCGAAGGATTGAAGGTTATGGAGATTTAAGGGGTCAATTCGGTGGTTTGGGGTGAGCTACGGTGGTGGTAGAGGTAGTAATAATGAAAGGGGTAGTGAATAGGACAAATTTTTTTAAAAATTTTCTATAGTTTAATTTTTAAATTTTAATTAAATTCAAGAACTATTACAAACCTGACAAGTGGCATCAATAAATTTTTAGAAGAAAACTACATAAACTATAATTTTAAAAATAAATTTTTCTATAAACTTACTTTTTTTCTCTAAACCTACTTAAGAACGATTTATATTCATAGAACAAGTTCAATTTAGTTAACATTATAATTTATAAGTATTATTTTATTCATATATATTTTCAATACTTACGTTTAGTTTAAAGTTTCAATACCATTAAGTCAAGTTCATCAAAGAGACGCAAGTACAAGTTTGTTTGAATTAATGTCAATCATCACAATGCAAACATGCAAACTCTAATCCTAATTCTAATCCTAATTATGAATCAATCACAAATTAGTAATTGAATTATTATTCCCCCATGTTTTGATCCATATATATATACCATTTATCTTTCTATAACTTTTTGAATGTTATTGATGCATATTCAAAGAGGATAGAATATTATTACACAAATTTTATTTTAGTTTCTCCATTCAACTTTACTATATTTTTATTTTTGAATAATGGTTGTAATATTTTCTTTATTTCTTATCCACATCTTTGTTTTTAATCATCCAAACAATTTAATTGTCACCACCATTTTCTTAATATGTGTTTGCCAATTATTTTTTTTTTTAAATTTTAGTTATTATGTCATTTTAACTTTTTGGTTGGTCAAACAGTTAAAAAGTTTTTGGTATATAAATTTAATGTCAACTTAAAAACTAACTTTTAAGCCAATATAAAAAAAATTACTTACTCACAATAGTTATTTTTTATCAGTTTTTGGCTTTTTAGCTTATTTTTTCTTTCATAAACAACCAACTCAATAATTATTTTATTTACCAAAAATCACACATACTAACTTAAATAAGCAAATTTTTCGTCAATATTTTCAGCTGGTCAAATCAAACAATAACTTGAACTTAACATGTCTAATTAACAATCATTTGCTAAGATTCTATTTTGAAATGTTGCAAATTGCAATTTCTAATAAATAATTGAATATCCTAATCTCTTGGATTTGAATTTTGCGCAGTTGGTGTGATCCTCGACAAACTAAAAAGTAGGCTCTCTTCTCCGGCTGCTGGACCTGGAATTTCAAATTTTGACTTTTAACCTATCAAAAGTCATTGTTGTCTTAAGGTAACTTGTCTCATTGTAATTTTTTTTGGGGGGTTTTCATTGATAATGCCAAAATCACGTAATTCCTCCGTTGCATATTAGTTGCATCATTTGCTTTTTCACACTTCCCAATGTACGGATTGAATCATTAATATCTCTAATTAATACATATTGAAAAATTATAAAAACACAAAATTAATAAACTTTGAATCGAAACGATTCAAACAAGATCTCATATGACTATGTTTTAACTTTTAGATTACCGATAATATAAAAAGTCAATTTGCTTAATGGATAGTATCAAAGTCAACGATGTTGCAAGTAAAAAAAAAACGGAGGAAGTACTTGCTTCGTTTTGAAATACTCGTTACATTTCTATTATTGACACTATTCATCGTTCAAGCTTATCTTATATATTGTAGCTAATATGTAAGAAAAAATATAGTCAAGTGGGATCTTGTTTGAATCGTCCAATCGCATATTTTCATAATATACTTTTTATAATTTGTAAATGTGTATAATTCGACATATAAATGAACAAAATAGTACATTAAATTGCGTAAAAAAGTTAAATGTAGCATGTATTATGCAACGGAGGAAGTATACTCTAGTATTCGTGAGAATGCACAATTTTTAGCTTGAATTAATGAAAGTTGGTGTCATGTGTGAAATTTGTGGTCTTAGAATTGTGAGGGTGTATTTTGTTGCTATTGCTTATTAAAGGACCACAATTATCATCTATGGCTTTCATTTTCACGTCACATAATCTCTCTAGTGTACATGTATAGAATTCGAGATTAACTCTTTTTTCAATTTCGTTTTCTTCACGCGAATAATAAGATGTCCAAGTAGAGAGTATTTTCATTTCGACCGGTAAAACTAAACTGAAATTGAATATAAGGTTAAATGGTTACGTATTGTCCATAGCGCACCTGTTAGCTTCATCGCATGACCTTATTATCCCTTCAATCTTCTTCATACTCTCGTTGAGTATGTTTGTATTTGTCAATTCGACTTGAACATTCGTCTATGGATGTACGAGAAACAAAGCTAAATAATTTGAATGCTAAATTTATCATTGTAATCTATTGTACATTTGTTTATAAATTGCCTGTTATGATTTGTTAGGATGACTTTTGATATTCTATATCTCTTTATTATAGTTTTCCAAATGAACTAGCAAACCTATTTATTATGTATGATGAAATTCAGTGGCTCGACTTCAACATATTTGGTGAAGTAATTAATGGTGATGTTAATAAACATTCTTTGACTCTTTATTGGAGGGAATGGCTCCAGAAAGTCTAGTCCTTGTTTGTCAAATGACAACAAATTAAGCTTGTATATTGGAGATAGATAATTAGATAGTTTCCTTTGAATTTTTAAGAAGAATCGACACTTTGAGCAACTTTTAACCAATTTTTTGGCATCTAATAATTCTTTAACGTATGGCCAGTCTTACCCGCTACTAATTGCTTCAAGTTCCTTGATGTATGCCTCAACTTTCTTCATATATCTGTTGGAGTATATAATTTGAATCGCTTAGTGCAACACATTTCACCAAGGAATAAACAAATGATTTTTTTTATTTGAGTTTTCTCCGCATAGCACAAACCATTTGACTCTCTTTAGCGCAACCCCAATGGTGAGGATTTTCTATCTGAGTGGAAATTTTTTTGGATATAAATGCATCTCAATGGTGAATATCCTCCAAAAAATTCTCAAATGTCTGTAAAAAATCTCATTGAGCGGGAATTTGGAGGGTTTCATCACAATAGGCGCCACCATAATTAACATAATATCTTTGAGAAAAATATTTTTAAATCATGATTTATGAATTATTAAAAAAACTTTTAAAACAAAATATATACACTAAAATTCATTAAAAAAATTCTCTATAAGTAAAAACCCATTTTTCTATTTTTTGACACAATTTAAAATTATTTTTAAATTAAGAAAATAGAAAATAAGGAGGAGAAAGACAATAAAGTGAAATAAAGAAAAAGTAGGAAAGAAGGTGGTGAGGAAAAAAAATTCTTCTCATGAATGAAATAACAAAAATTCTAAAACAAAAAAATAATGAGGATAAAAGGGAAAGTGTAGAGAAATTGGTGAGAAAACTCTTTTTATACACCATTGAGAGGAGTTAGGATCCTCTCCATTACCTAAAATATAATGGAGGGTCCATTACTCAAATCTAATGGTTAGAATTGCTTGATAAAGAAAAATTAAAAGAATTTTAAAATTTTATTTTTTATTTTAAAATAGCTGTCAAAATCTTGAAATGAGTAATTGAGAAAAGTAATGAACTTTTATGACAATTATGACAAAAATTAAAGGATCTCATGTATGCATCCATGATTTGATTTCATATTTTATGACAAAAACTTTTTTTCCTCCAGTCAAATATCATTTTAATATAAGGATAATGATATTTACAATTTTTAAAATACAAAATCCCATCTTATATACAGCTCTTAAGGCTGTATATATCATTTTCTTTAATACTCCCTCCCTCCCATTAGTTTTGTCCACTATTCCATTTTGGGTTATACCACTTTAAGTGTCCACTTTCCTTTTTTGGTAAAACTTTTTACCTAAATACCCCCAACTACCCCAACTTATATTATTTAATAATACCCCACCTACCACCTTTTCAATTATTATATTCACTTAAAATACCCCACTACCACATTTTTTAATTATTATATTCACTTAAAATACTCCACTACCACTTTTCCTTATTTTGCGTGCCCACACTAAAGTGGACAAAATAAATGGAAAGGAGGGAGTATTATACTAAGACTCTTTACACATATGTGCTCAAAACTTAAAGCATCAAAACTAAAACACAAATTTATTTATTTTTTTGAATAAAAACTAAAACACAAATCCCTCGAATTAAAATAATATATCGACCACTTGAAACACAAGAAGAATTAAAAAAAAAGGTAGTTGGAAAAGGTTAAAATGGTAAAGAAAGAAGTGACATCTAAAAGCATTAGTATTAGTATTGTAGTACAACTTTAACATACGTGGTTCTGAGAAAGTGATAATGAGTGGCACTCATTAGCCATCCCCACTTAACACCTGGACTCCATCTCCACGTCATCTACTGCTGCTACCTCTTTTTTCAAATCTCAAATTATCATAACATTTCTCAACGGTCATGTTTTTTATTTGCTGTTTTTTCCTAGCTCACCTATGACTATTACAGTTGTTCAAAATAGGCTCGATGATCTGATAGATACCCGACGTTATAATCGAATTCGATTTGATTTGATTTAAAAATGTAGCTATAATTATGTAAAAATCAATGTGAACACAAAATCTGATTTTGAACCGACCCGAAACACCTGACCACAAATCAATCCGATGACCCGAATGAACACCTCTACCTATGAGAGTATGACAAATTAGCTTATTGAACAATTTTAACTTATTTTGATATAAGTAGTTGGTTGAGTGGTCAAACCAGTTAATGTCATTGTTTGGTGAACTACTTGGTTGAAATAATTTATTGATATAAATAAGTTGTTTTTGAACAAACAACTCATAGCAACGAGCTCAAAATCAGTTGGTCAAACCAAAATCAGTTAGTGAAATCAGTCATTATAATCAGCTATCAGGTACCAGTTATCGGTCGTTCATCAAACACCCTCTATATATGTATTTAGTCTAAATATTAACAATTTTATATAATTAATAAGAAAATTAGCTCATTATATAGGTTTGTATCATAGTGAGGCAATCTCATACAAGAAGAACTATAAATAAATAAATAAATAAATAAATAAATAAATAAATATGATGAAAATATAAAAATAAATAAAAGTGATAATATAATACTCCCTAGTCCCTATTTTTACATTTATATGGTAAAAAAAAATATATAAGTATGTGATTTGATTATAATAGGAGGTCCGAGTAGATATAAGGGTACTTAATTTAATTCCTCAGGAAGGAGGGAATATTACAAAATATTGTTTAGGATTCTTCGTAACATTGTCATTTCTTCCAATTATTGATACAGGAGTTTAAAACCAAATGGAGTTTTACAATGTACAAACTAATATATAAAATCTAATATATAAAATCTAAACCATTTTGTCCATAGCATCTTTTGTGCATCCATATTTAAATTTGGAAAAATTATACTCCTCCTATTCAGAGTAAATAACCTATTTAATTTTTTCACACTTGCCAAAATAACATTTTAACCCGTAATATCTCAAATTATTCTTAAATAAAAACTATAAAAATTGGATATTAATAATACTTGTATTAAAAAGATTTAAACAAGATCCCACATGACTATGTTTTAACTTACATATTAAGAGTAAAATACAAAATACGAGTGATGAGTAAATGGTGCCAAAAAACTAAATAAGACAATTTAGGCTGAATAGGAGGTAGTAAGAAACTACCTAATCTATACACATTTTTTTTAAAAAAACTACTCTATATAAATTTTTTTTTGCTAAAAACTACCTTATATAATACAATTCTTTGCAAAACAATACCTTGTACTAATTTTCGTTAGTTAACTGTTAACATAAACATTAACATGCACGCTTCTATCACGTGACTATTAAAGCTCATACTCCCTCTTCCTTAAAAGTTGACTATACATCACAGAAACCTCAAATTCCTCATTGCTTCTTCCTCCGATTAAAACCCTAAATTCTAACTAACACACTTGTGGAGGAGAAGCGTATGTGTTTTATTTTGTCTATTTAAGTTACACAAAAAACTTGGTCGAGACGGTCTCATAATGAGACGGAAGATGGGCCGGCCCAATGATAGGCGCGTGTGTTGCATGTGCGCGGAATGCCCTTCAAATTTCGTTTTTTATTTTTGTTTTTTTCATTTTTCTGTAAAAATTTCAATTTGGACCTTAAAAGTATCGATTTTGACCTTAAAGATATCAATTTTGCTTTTGCTTTGCTCAGTTTTGCATTCAAGTTTAGAATATGTATATTGATTTACATTAATGTAGTTCATACAAAGTGTAATCAATTTTTCCATTAAATTATTCAATTTCATTATTAAATTGTTCAATTCTTCATTGCGCAAGATTTTAAGCATAATTCATGTTATTCTGATCTACATGCATGATTAAGCATAATTCATTGTTAATTTATTCAATTTTCATTTTATACTATTCAGTTTCATGATTAATGTAGTTCATACAGGTATTCAGTTTTTATAATATTTAGTTTCATTGTTAATTTATTCAATTCTCATTTTATAGTATTCAGTTTCATGATTAATGTAGTTCATACAGGAATGATTAAATTGAAATTGATATCTTTAAGGTCAAAACTGATACATTTATTATTAGAATTAAATAATGCACAGAAGATGAAATCAAAGAGAGAAAGGTGGGCTGGGCCTCGTCTCAGAATGAGACGGTCTCGGCCAAGACCGGCTGTTTAAGTTATCCTTTGTGTATGTGTTGTGTGGTACTCAAATGAGTTGCTGTGTATGTGTTTGTGTAATGAAAACAGAAACTGATACTCTTGATCTTGAAAACAGAAACTGATGCGTTTGTGTAGTTGATACATTGATACAAAATCAGAAACTGATTTGTTTGTTGTACCCAACTGAACTGACGCTGACGATGATGAATTAAATGGGTATGTTTGCGTAATGATAATCAGAAACTGATGTTGTAGTGGTAATCAATTGTTATTGCACAGAACACGTACATGAATACCATGAATGCACAGGATACACAGCTTACTTTGAATACCATGAATGCTACACATGAAATACCATGAATACACATCAATGTGATCTAGCAAACTCTGATTTCTTCTCAATGTGATCCAGCAGCAACATACTTTAATTTCTTCTCAATGTGATCCAGCATACACAACATACATAGCATACACTAATCAACTGACGTGTGGATACTCACCAAATACACTTACTGTTGTGTGGAAATACAACAACTGATGTGTGAAAACTCACCAAAATACACATATAATACATTCAACAACTGATCCATTTATTAAATCTAAAATAAACACAATTGAGAAGAAATACATACTTGTATATGCTGGATCTTTAATGAGAAGCAATATGAAGTGAGGAAGGAAGGTGGGGAGAAAGTTATGGAGAATTAGATTTTCCGAGTTTGGGTAGGTGAGAATGTCGACACAGACATATAATTTAAGAAGGAGGATGGGTTTTAATAGATTATGTGATTGAAGCGTGCAAGTCAATGTTTATGTTAACGGTCAATTGACGAAAATCAGTTAAAGGTAGTGTTGTGCAAAGAATTGTATTATATAAGGTAGTTTTTGCAAAAAAAATTATATAAGGTAGTTTTTGCAAAAAAATTTATATAAGGTTGTTTTTTTTATTTTTAAAGTTGTGTTTAAATTAGGTAGTTTTTTATAATTTAATCTTTCAATTTTCTTATTTACTCCTTATTTTTAAGGCAAATTTACCTAGAATAATCTAATCTATTCGTGATTTACCTATAATAACCTATTAATTAACCATGAATAATTCCAACTTACTTGGGTAACCCGATGACTTTCTATAATAGGTAATTCTTCAAAAAAGTAAATTGAAAAATAATTTAAAGTTAGAGAAAATTTTTGAAATTTCACATAAAAAATTCTAAATAGTAAAAAAATCATAATTTTTTTGAACATATTTTCGACATTTTATTATAATTTATCTTTTTTTTTTAAAATAAAACTAGCTATAGCAAGTTATCCGGTCATCAGATTACTTTAGGAAAATACCCCTCAAAGTTGGGATTATTCATGACTAATCAATAGGTAGGATTATTGTAGGAAAATCACGAATAGGTTGAATTATTCAGGGTAATTTTTCCTATTTTTAATTATTCATTTTTCATCCTCACTTCACTCAAATTTTTAAATTTATATATTTTTAATATATATTAATTATGATATTTTTTATTATTTTAAATATTTTTTGGTTAAACTTTGTACTTTTCAATCATAATGCTCAAATGTTTTTTTTAACTGTGTAATTAAAAATGGCAAACAATTTGTATCAATTTATATTGGAATATTCAACATGGTAAACAACAACTATAGGGAAATGTGATTGTTAGCACCTCTTAATTTTTTTTTTTCACAAAATAGCACTCAACTCTTTAAACTCATGAATGTAACAAATATAGTGCAAAAAACGTTATGTAGCTATTAAATGGTAGAATAACACAAATATACTTGTTTAATTTCAATAAAAGGTGGTTCTTAAATTCATGATATTTTGTAAAAAAAAATTTAAGAATTGCTATTGCTCGCTTTTTCCTATAGTTGGTGCTTACTATGTAGAATTTCTCTTATTGAAATTAAACAAGGGTATTTGTGTCCTTTCACCATTTAACGGCTACATAACGTTATTTTGCATTATATTGTTACGATAGTGAGTTTTCAAAGAGTTAAGTGTTATTTAGTGAAAAAAAATTTAAAAACGACTATCACTCACCTTTTCCTATCATTGATACTTAACATATGAAGTAGAATTTTCCAATAAAAAAACAAAATAAAAATCTAGCACAATCCATATTATATTCCATATGAATATAATAAGTTTAAAATCTTAAAATTAAAAATCAAAATTTTGATCTTTGAACTACCATCTTATCTCTAAAAAATTAATAATGTTACTATTATTGTCTCCCCACTTTCTCTCTCTATGTCTTGTTATTCAATCTTATGTTTACTTGTCTTCTTTCAAAGCTTGTAGTAATTTCAAATTCCTCAAGTAATTTCCCTACTATTTCTAGTACTACTACTACTATTACCACTTGTACCTCACTCTATTCTGCCTACTTCAACTTACTAATTCTCCTTATCTCTTCATTTATTTTAAATTCTCTTGACCGTTTACCAAATTTAATTTCTGGGTTTTTTCCAATTTTCAAAAATTTCATCTGGGTTTTTCTCAAAATCATCAAATTCAAGCTCAAACCTTTACATTTATGGTTGTTTTTTAGAGAGAGAAAGTTGATTGAAGTTTGAAGATCAAGCTATTGGATTGTGGGTTGCTTTTGTATTGAGAAAAAGATACAAGTTTCTATAACTTTTGAGCTTAAAGGTAAGTTCTTCAGAGGTTAGAATCTGTTGCTTTACAAAAAATTAAACCTTTTTATCAAATTTAATTTTGATTAATTCACACTTTAATCTTCTTTTTCTTACTTTAATTCTCAATTTTGTATAAATTTTGCATTTTGTTTGTGTAATTGTACTTGTATTTGATTATTTAAGGAGGAATTTTGTGGAAATAAGTGTTTAATTTTGCTTTCTTAGGCTTTAAATTTGCTTATAAATTTAGTGGGTTTGGTAGAAAAAATTCAAATTCACTCCATATATTAGTAGATAAAGACGTATTCCGTCTCTTGAAAGCAAAGACAAAAACCCCACAAAATAAGTTATACATGGATTAAATTTGACAAAAGATAGATGGAATCTCTTTTGTAACTTGTCTTTATAAGTAATATTAACCACTCAATTAGATCTAATACAACTTGGGTTTAGCTTAAATTTACAATTGAAAGCTATAGCTTACATTTTGTGGTCTCACCAAAATACCCTTTTGTTTCATCCATTTTTATCTTTATATATGAGTAGTTGTGATTAGGAGTAGTAGTTAATTGATAATTTTTTTAAAAAATATTTTGGATAAGTATTTAGTGTGTTGGTTACTTTTATTCATGACCCTAAAAGGATCTGACAATACTAAATTGATGATTATGACTATGATTTACCGTGATATAATACTGAATTGATGATTATAACTATCTTTTACCGTGATATGGGTGATATGGAAAAGTGTTACTATCAGTTGTAATTATAATAGAATGAGAAAGTATTAGATTAAGACAATTTTGAAAAAAGGGTAGTTTAGTCATTGTGTTGCGCCGACGATGTTTTCCCTGAAACGGCCTTAGATTAGTCTAAAAGTCAAAAACCATCAATATCAATCAAATGACTATGATATCTAAACCTCTACTCTTATTTGGCTCATATATTATTTTGCTAAGAAAAAAGATTTTATCTTTCATGTGATTTAGGAGTAGTTGATTTTTTCACATTTTTACTACTCTATTTTCCACAAGTAGTAGTGGGGCTTTTTTTTATACAATTATGTACTTTGTTTTCTTTTAGTGGGCGGTTGTTTTATTGTGTAATAAAACGGGCTTTCTGTGATACTTCATATTACAATATTCTAGACACCATTCATTCTGTCTTCTCCTCTTTGTTCTTCCCTATCCTCATATATACTAATCTATGTACCTAACTACTCCACTTTATCATGATTTGATCCATTTTTCTATGTGGGTTTTTCCCATTTAGATTGATTCCCTTAACACTTTCCCATTGAGCTCATAGTTTGCATAATTGGATTGCAGTATTTGGTGATCAAGTGAATAATTTGAGTTGAATCAATAAAGAAGCTATGGTGGAAGAAAATGAGCATCAAGAGAGTTTTGTGGATGATCAGACGGCCGAAGAGTGGTTATTACATGCCCAAGAGAGAGTTCCAGTGGCACTCAATAAAGCAAGACAAGTTAAGGGGTTTCCGGGGAGATGGAAGATGATCATATCGAAATTGGAGCAAATCCCTACGCGTTTATCAGATTTATCGAGTCACCCTTGTTTCTCGAAGAACACGCTTTGTAAGGAGCAATTGCAGGCTGTTTCTAAGACCTTGAATGAGGCAATTGAGTTAGCTGATTTGTGTATTCAGGAAAAGTATGAAGGGAAGCTTCGTGTGCAGAGTGATCTCGATTCATTGTCGTGTAAATTGGACTTGAATCTTCGAGATTGCGGTCTGTTGATCAAGAGTGGGGTCCTTGGTGAGACTTCAATGCCTTCTGTTTCATCGAGCTCGTCTTCATCAATGGAATCCGAGCAGACTGCTCATAGCAACATTAGGGAGTTGCTCGCTCGCCTCCAAATCGGGCATTTGGAGGCTAAACACAAGGCCCTTGACACTCTAGTGGGGATCATGAAGGAGGATGAAAAGAATGTGTTATCTGTTCTAGGAAGAAGCAATAT
The DNA here is from genome assembly GCA_019776075.1 of Amaranthus palmeri. Classification (NCBI taxonomy): domain Eukaryota; kingdom Viridiplantae; phylum Streptophyta; class Magnoliopsida; order Caryophyllales; family Amaranthaceae; genus Amaranthus; species Amaranthus palmeri. The sequence continues at coordinate 23,719 of JAAKBH010000355.1, read as the reverse complement.
TGCTGCATTAGTGCAGCTTCTTACAGCAACATCACCTAGAATTAGAGAGAAAACTGTGACTGTTATATGTTCATTAGCCGAATCAGGTTCTTGTGAAAATTGGTTGGTATCAGAAGGTGTTCTTCCGCCTCTTATAAGGCTTGTAGAATCAGGAAGTTTAGTGGGTAAAGAAAAGGCTACGATTTCTCTTCAAAGGCTATCTATGTCGTCTGAGATAGCTCGATCGATTGTGGGCCATGGCGGGGTTAGGCCCTTGATTGATATTTGTAAGGTAGGTGATTCTGTTTCGCAAGCGGCTGCAGCGTGCACGCTGAAGAACATATCAGCTGTTCCTGAGGTAAGACAAGCTCTTGCCGAGGAAGGGATTGTTAAAGTGATGATCAATCTTCTCGATTGTGGGCTTTTGTTAGGATCTAAAGAATATGCAGCTGAATGCTTGCAGAATCTCACTGCAAGCAATGAAGCCCTCAAAAGGTCAGTTGTTTCCGAGGGTGGGATTAGAAGTTTATTGGCTTACCTGGACGGGCCTTTACCTCAAGAGTCCGCGATGGGTGCATTGAAGAATTTGGTAGGATCCGTTTCGATTGAATTGTTGGAATCACTTGGGTTTCTTCAGAGATTAGTCCATGTTCTGAAATCTGGGTCTGTAGGCGCCCAGCAAGCGGCTGCATCAGCAATTTGTAAGATTTGTAACACTGCCGAGGTGAAAAAGATGGTAGCTGAGGCTGGGTGTATTCCGTTGCTTGTTAAGATGCTCGAGGCGAAGGCAAATGGTGCAAGGGAGGTTGCAGCACAGGCACTATCAAGTTTAATAACACTTCCCCATAATTGTCGGGAAGTGAAGAAGGATGACAAGAGCGTGCCAAATTTAGTTCAATTACTCGACTCAAACCCCCAAAATACGGCGAAGAAATACGCGGTGACATGTCTTCTTTCTCTATCGTCTAGCAAAAAATGCAAGAAGCTCATGGTCTCGTATGGAGCAATAGGGTACCTAAAGAAGTTGACGGAGATGGATGTTCCTGGTGCCAAAAAATTGCTCGAGCGTTTGGAACGAGGGAGACTCAAGAGCTTGTTCAACAGGAAATGAGGCAACATCTACCCAAGTTTGCTTCTTTTTCCTTTGTTTTCTAGTATATGATGATATTGTGCATGTTTCATAGGCTATATGAAACCATCTATGTTCAAATGTAAACTAGCTAAGTGTGTTATATGTGCTAATTATGTGTAACCATGTACTTATAATTGCATCCTTTCTTTGTGTGCAATTTTAGAAATAATTTATAGTTTGGTGATCCAACCTGAAAATTGGCAATCCCTTGATCACCACAAGTTAGTTAGATCCTGAATTTAGTCTCAAGAGCACTGATTGTCACCTAATTCTCTAATGTCCTTACGAATTGTAAATAAAAAAACACTTTTAGGCTATTTTAGAGTCATTTTGAACGGATGGAAAATTCAAAAAGTAAATTAACTGGCAAAATATGTTAGACCGCTCAGGAGGTGGGTAAAACTAATCTTTTCATGTACTTATAGTTTGGAATTTAATTGTGTAGAGATATAATTATAAGTATACACTTTGCTTGAAGTTGGTTGGTCAAGGAACAAATTTTCCAAACTCTAATTTGATAAATTCAATGGTTTAATCATTGTGTGGTGCTTTAAACTCAAATTGGTATGCGGAAATCACTATCCTACTTAGATAATTATTAGTACACTGAAACATAGTCTAAGGTTGAAGAAGTTAAGAAATTACAATCATTATAATTGGTTGACATCAGCCTCCACTTCAGATCAGTTCGTTAGTCTTTATTTGATGAAATTGAAGGCTTTTTTTTTCTAGCTAACTTGTCACTGAAGTCTTCTTTCGTCTTTTCTAATTTAGATGTAAGTTAATTATTTCTGTCCATTTAAATTTGCTACATTGGACTAAAATGCTCTCAAGTTGGCGGTTCTCAACGAGAGGGTACACTAATGTCCTTTGCACTTGTACGGGCGGAAGAAAGAGTAGAGACTGTTTTTTCTTTATGCTTAGATATTAAAGTCATTTGTCAACTATAGTTTTCGCAAATTATTAATGTTAAAAGATTTTGAACCCCAGACCAATAAGTTCAGAGGAAACACGTCATCAACTAAGCTACTCTTGAATTATGATCTATAAGGAGTTTGTTACTATATGTGGTCCTGTCAATCGAGTATCTTCAATGGACCTAGAACCGCCCCAAAAATATAGCGGATGTTTTTGTGCACAATCTGAGATGAGCGAATACATTCAACTAGTAATTAATTATTAGCAGAATCAAGCTTACTACACAATTTGAAGCAATTCAGCAGGTGAAAGGATCTATAATCTTTACTAAAAGTAGTAATTAGCAATTACAGAACTTAAAAAAGTGTAAGAGATTCACACTAGTACAGTATAATCATAGAACTTTATTAAGCAAACTTGATCAACAATACCTCCCTTGTATAAATTAACGGACTTGAATTATCATATCTGGGCTCCGGCAAGCCTATATGCGTTCAAGTATTAACTTAACACAAAATCTCTTAAGAGACGGTCTATAGGATAGACCACAAAATTGGGCCAGCCCAATTCCCTTAACTGATTTTTTTTATTATAATATCAATTATATTATGATATAATCCTAAATGTAAAGTATTATAACCTCGAATATACTATTCTATAACCCCAAATATAAGTTATTATAACCCCAAATAATTTATTATAACCCCAAATATACTATGTTATATTTTGGACTGGGCTTCATAAATTCCGTCTATAGAATAGACCGTCTTCCATGAGACTTACTGTTAACTTAATACTCCCTCCAATTCACAACTATTGTCCCATTTTCTTATTGGGCAAGTTAATCCCAAATTTCTTATTTCTATTTTTAGTCATGATATTTTACCTAAATACCTCATATTCACATAAGTAATGGCGAAAATGCCCCCACTTTTATTTCTTACAATACCTCAACTACCACCTTTACAATTAATCTAATTAATTGAAGTATCCAACTATAACTTTTTGGTGGACTTCATCTCATTCTTAATATCCGTGCACAACCAAATGAGACAATAGATGTAAATTGGAGGTAGTATATTTAAATGAGAATTCTTCATATTTTTGCTTTACATAAATAGAAAATCTTTTATAGTCTTGGTACTCATTATTTTAGTGTAGGCTCCTTAAATGGTACTTAGGGCTGACTCAAGATATTTTGGGGCCTTGGGCAAAATAGCGCATTGTAGCCCCCCTTTTTTTTTTGCAATTTATAATCTATATGGACCTTCAACAATCAATAATTTTGCATTTTTTACATGGGGTCCTGGGCGACGACCCCTCTTGCCCACCCTTAGGGCCGACCCTGATGGTACTTCACAATAGTAAGTATTCTTGTTTGATAAGTACAATCAAGTACAATAATTGGGACATACTTGTTATTATTAGGTTGGTCGTATAAAATAGTGTGGACTATACAAATGTTATTTAAATAAAGTGTTGATTGGCCTTTTTACTTCAGATCGACAAAAATGATATTTTAGGAAATAACATATAAACAAACAATTTGTTGGGTTTATTATTTTGTTATTTCAAGGGAAAATTATAAAAAAATATCTATTTTATACCCTCTTGCAAAAAACTACATATTCTAAGTTTTTTTATTTGTAAAAAACTACCTATATGATTCACACATATGCAAAACCCTAGAAATCAATCAGGAATCGTAAAGAAATTATAGTACTTTTGTTTAGTTACTCATTTGAAATCAACTATGATTCTCTTCACCATTCTCCTCATTTTAGCCATTTTACAAATTAAAGAACGAAGAAATTGTATTGAAGATTACTTGGTTATGTGATTAAGTGATAAAATTAGAGAATTCCGAAGAGTAAGAAAATGTGAGAAGAATAAATATGTGTAGCAAAGAGAAGAAGAAATTATAGGTTGTTGGTTTGATGCAATCAATGAAGAACAATAACTTACCCATAGATTACAAGAGTAAATGTTATATCTTCACCTTGAATTAATTGTTGCTGGCATATAGTGGCAGATCCACTCATGGGCACCCCCTGGCACGTGCCTTGGGGGGATTTTAAAAAAACATTTTAAAACAATTCTGATGTATGTAAGTCTATTAGGGGTCGAAATACCATGTTCATATTATAAACATATCCCTTACTCTCTTTTCCTTTAAGAAAAGCAAAACTACTCTAAATACCCTACTCCTATGCCTGTCGCCGGCCACTTGTCCACTACTACCTGCTGGCTGTCGCTACTCTATTCACTGCTACTCTCCCGTCGATTGCTGGATCCTTTATTAATGAGCTTTCAGAATCAATATCCCATTTTCTATAAGGTTCTTCTTTGTAGCTGGTCGTAAATCGTGATATTAGTCTTATATGAGAATAAACAAAGACTAATTTATTTGCACGAGTGCCATTGAGGTGCTTCCTTTTAGCATTGAGAATATATGAGTATGTGCTTGATGCGAATCTAAGGCAAGATAGATCCTCTATGTTGCATAGATGGGCATTGAACCAGTCAATGGCTTTGAAACACAATGAAGAACTCGCAAGATTGGGTAACACAGCCCTTGCTGTTCACAAACAATCTAAGAACCTACTTTTTGATTGATTGTTGTGGATGATATTGATTCTCTTCACAACCAGACTTCCCTTCTTTGTTTGTGATGTTCTTTGCAAATTTTAAAGTTGTTCCACAACTCCTATGTCACAAAGTCAAGAATGCTTCGCACTCTTGAAGGTAATGAGATGCTCCACACCTCAAGATGAAGGTTTGTTCCACAAACACTTCTAAACAAAACACTATGTGTTTCTGAATTTTATTAACCAAAATGAACTATGAACTGAATTATCCAATACAAGGGAGCTTATGCCTATATATCGGCTTATTACAACATAAGGGAATGCTTTAAAACACTCACGTGCCTTACATGTGCACATTTTTAATGACCAAAAACAGAAATTACACTTTAACAATAAAATTAGAAAATCTGCCAAACAGGCGACCTTCAACACCATTTCTCGAGCTTTTCCCATTATGGTTGTTGAAATCTTTTGGTCCTGATAGTAAGTTCCAAGTGCAGAGATTCCAAATCTACCCTTGATGTCCCAAAATATGCTTAGGCTTGCTCTGGGTGACGTCTACAAGGTAGGCTGGTCACAAGTTTTTCTCGTGTGCATTTGTTTGGTTTTTCAGCTTCTTTAATTGACCAAGGGACCTTGACTCTTGTTTCTAATGGTTCTCCAATGATGGTTAGAAGTGCTATTGACCATCAAGGCAAGTCCCATGTGTAAGGATTCCAGAAATAACCTTAGAGCACTCAAACACACATGCATTGTTCTGAACGTGGCTCCCAAGGTCAGCTACTCACCATATTTGAGCTGTTGCTCTTTTTATGTTTTTGAGATCATTTTTTATCAAAGATTGACTTCCTTGGCTTGTTTGGTTGTCTTTATTTGATACACCCACATTTGTATCAATTCCTCCCTCTTTTGGAAAGAATTGTCCTCAATTCTTGGCCCTCTATATATGCTTGCTTTCAAATACTTCATATGCTGCACTACGCAATTACATAATGCTGGACTGATCATAATGTTGCTGATGTATAAACTCCTCAAATCTTGTGCACTAAACGCAGCTGTTGCTGAAAACACCCACACCATGTTCTTTTTGCTGTCACGGATCACACCTGTTGCACAAGATGAACCTCAATGTTATTGCTGCTGCTGCTCAATTGATGGCACTGCTGTACGTTGCACACAATTTGCAACTTGAACATGTGTATTAGCTGATCTGATTGCTGCATGCTGTTCATATCAATGCTTTAGATTCAAAGAATCAAATGTTGTTGGTCTTTCATTGTTGCACAATTTGCACACTCAATGATGTTGTTTATTTTAGTGCGTTGCTGAACTGTTCCCATGACATTTGTTGCGTGATGTGTTGATTACCAACACGATCTGCATATGGCACAACCCAAATGAACCTGCTGCATTGTTGCTGTCCAGAACCATACTACAATTATTGCTGTACTAACTGTTCCAAACACACACCCCAACTGCACACGATCCCCAAAAAAAATACACTTGTATCCCACTTTCAACCAACATGTAAGAATCAACGTTCTTGCTCTTACTTGCATAATCAACCAAATCCAAATATTAAACAAACTAACCAAGTTGATTAGCTTGCTTGTGTTGCCACTATTCCAACTTACTTGTTGCACTTTACCTTTTTTTGTAAAAATTCTACCTCGAATTTTTGTTGGCTTAAATTCCACAAATCTACTCAAATGAACATGCTCCAATGTAGGTGATTTTTCAAGCACAAAATCCACCTTGACATACTCATGCTCCCTAGTTTTCTCTACAAGTAACCCAACTTCCAATCTTGGATCACAATCAACTACTTCACAACACTCTATCATAGACTCATCCTTCTCCATACAAAACATATCAACACCCTCTTCAATCTCTTCAACACCCTCAATACAAGATATTTCAACCACTTCTTAAGGTGCTTCAACCATCTCATCACAAGGTGCCTCAACAAGTGCATCATTCCTTGATTCTTGAATCTCAACATGAGGAGGAGCCAATGATGTTTGTTCCTCCTTATGTTTGGGAATGATCTCCACTTTGATTCTAGGTGGACTATCATAAGGCTCATATTCATGAACAATCACGAATGAGTCAATGTGTTTCTTTTCTAATTTTTTTTTGAAATTTCTTCTTCTTTTCATAAAGAAGCACATTGCTATAGGTTTTATGTATTTGCATCAAAACAGGACCTAACTGTTTGAAATAGTGCTTGTACATACCCCAATCATACTTTTGGATACATGCTAGTTCCAACCTTCTAAGGTTTTCCTCCTCATTCTTCAATGATTTTAGATGAGCTTTATTAAGAGCATACAACTGTTCATCAACTTTACGCCCAAGTTTGTTAACTCCTTCATCTATGCCCATGGATGACTCTATATATTAAGACTCAAAAAGGTAAAAAAGAAAGAAAAGAAAAGAATAGGAAATTTGTGCAACAAAATAAAAAAAAAACAAAAACAGAAACTCATCACCAACCAATTCAGATTCTGTATTCACTCCTTTAGCTAATGTGAATTCCACCAAACGATCTTCACTAATGATGAAATTTGGTGACAATATACTCCAAGATGTCTACCAACTCCCTCCAGTTGAAAATACTAAAAAAATATTGTGTGTGTTACAAAATGCAATTTTTCTCTACACACGTACCATCTGAACTGTCTGTGACCTTTGGTCACAAACACCTACGCATCTTTTTTCTATAACTCCACTGATTGCACAAAAGGACTCATAAAAAACTAGACTCAAAATGAATAAATTTGAAAAAAATAAACAATGAAAAAGACTCCAAAATGATGTATAAAAAGACAAAATACAGAAGACTAAAAGAAAATTCAATTGTCCTGTACTTTGCAAAACACCTATGAATAGGTCTTTCAAGAAACCTAAATAACGTATGAATAAATACAAAAAATGATGTGTCTTAATGACTATGGAAAACTTATTGATAATGTGGTAAAAAATGAAGGCCAAATGAAAGATTCTTGATGGGTTTTCGAAGATAACTCACCAAGGTACATAAAATGGCTTGATTCTGGCAGCCGGTAAAGAAAAATTGATATCTCCTTCTCTACTCCACCAAATCCACTAATTCAAAGCCCACATTTCCCTAACTGCATGAAGAATATAAGGTAAAAACAGTTTTCAAAAACTCCCACAAAATCGCCTTCAAATCGATCAAACTTCAGCCCCAAAAAACTGACAGATTCTAGAAAAAAAATTTCACTTCAATTTTTGTATTTCTTTCTCTGTGCATACCTTGCCCTCTTCGTGTGCCGTGCTCTGATACCAAGTTGATGCGAATCTAAGGCAAGATAGATCCTCTATGTTGCATAGATGGGCATTGAACCAACCAATGGCTTTGAAACATAATGAAGAACTCGCAAGATTGGGTAACACAGCCTCTGCTGTTCACAAACAATCTTAGAACCTACTTTTTGATTGATTGTTGTGGATGATATTGATTCTCTTCACAACCAGACTTCCCTTCTTGGTTTGTGATGTTCTATGCAAGTTTAGAGTTGTTCCACAACTCCTATGTCACAAAGTCAAGAATGCTCCGCACTCTTGAAGATAATGAGATGCTCCACACCTCAAGATAAAGGTTTGTTCCACAAACACTTCTAAACAAAACACTATGTGTTTCTGAATTTTATTAACCAAAATGAACTATGAACTGAATTATCCATTACAGGGGAGCCTATGCCTATATATAGGCTTATTACAACATAAGGGAATGTTTTAAAACACTCACGTGCCTTGCATATGCACGTTTTTCATGACCAAAACAGAAATTACACTTTAACAATAAAATCAGAAAATCTGCCAAACAGGCGACCTTCAGCACCATTTCTCGAGCTTTTCCCATTATGGTTGTTGAACTCCTTTGGTCCTGATAGTAAGTTCCAAGTGCAGAGATTCCAAATCTACCCTTGATGTCCCAAAAAATGCTCAGGCTTGCTCTAGGTAACGTCTACAAGGTAGGCTGGTCACAAGTTTTTCTCGTGTGCATTTGTTTGGTTTTTCAGCTTCTTCAATTGACTAAGGGACTTTGACTATTGTTTCTAATGGTCCTCCAATAATGGTTAGAAGTGTTATTGACCATCAAGGCAAGTCCCATGTGTAAGGATTTCAGAAATAACCTTGGTGCCCTCAAACACGCATGCATTTGTTCTGAACGTGGCTCCCAAGGTCAGCTGCTCACCATATTTGAGCTGTTGCTCTTTTTATGTTTTTGAGATCATTTTTTTTTATCAAAGATTGACTTCCTTGGCTTGTTTGGTTGTCTTTATTTGATACACCCACATTTGTATCAGTGCTCCATACTCTTTCGGCCGAAGAGCTGCTTATCGGTTAGGAAAACACTTTCAATGCAAATTCTGAAAGTTTAGGTGTTTCCGACCCGTAAGTAGACCACCAAGATATAAGACACATAATTACAACATCGACTTTAGCCGCTGCCGTTCCAAAAATCCCTTCTTTGGCTTGAAACTTAGCCAACTGTCGACGTAATAAAGATCGCTCGCACTCATCTTCACCAATTTTATTAAACGCTTCAATCACCCCATGCATAACTTCTACATCGCAATTCGGTGCACGTCTAGCAACACCACCGGGTGCTTCCGAATTCAGATATCTTGAGTCATAATAAAAAGGGTTAACAGTAAACCCCAAGCAATGCATAGGGATATTCATTTTCTCCCATCGATTGACTAATATTTGTTGCCTAGTCGGGAGATCATCAACATGAACATTGTTTATTACAACATCATTAATTTCCCCAATCATGCAATCCATTCTTTCATAAACTTCTCCCATTTTTTGCCCTTCCCCATAGCAAATTTAATCATTTTATAAATAGGTTCAATAATTTTAAGAATATTATCAACGTCATCCCAAAAATTTTCATCAGCAATAGTGGCAGCAATTTCACTAGCTAACTCTCTGTTTTTTAAATCCCCACTTCTTGACCATTCCTTCCATGCCCTAAGAACAATAATAGTAGCAAGAGCCTCTCTACATTCAGATAGCCTTTTTAATAGAACATAATGAGATGCAAATCAAGTTTCAGCTATTTTTAGAAGTTCTAGTCCAGATTGTCCTTTAAAAATAGCATGAGCATGTATATGATTCAGAAAATATTTGACGATATCTTTTACTCTTTTATACATTTCAGACATCCATGGAAAGGCAACAGCAAATCTTTAAAAATAAGATTTAAAGTATGCACAACACAAGGAGACCAGAATATATGTTTGTGTACCTTTTCAATTTCTTTCTCAACTGCCTTACAATTTGTTGCATTATCAGTGACCACTTGAAGCACATTTGACGCAACTACTTCATCAATTGCCTTGAGTAGATATTCAACTATAGCTTTCCCTGTCTTTTATAGATTTGAAAAATCCTCCGCATACATGAAAATTGAACCTCTACTGTTGGAAGACAAGACATTGATCAGTGTTTGGTGTTTAACATTTGTCCACCCAATTGATACAACGGATGTCCCTAGAGTACTCCAAATATCCATGACAGGAGCTAACTCTTTTTCCACCTCCTTATTTACATCATCTGTTAAAGAGGTTCGTGCCCAATCAAACAAAGGAGTCTTGTATCCTTTTGGAGCATTATTTATTGTTGTCACCATATTCTGAAAATCAGGATTTCGAAGCACATTATAAGAGAGTTCATTTGCCGCAAGAGCACGTATGATTGCCATGTTAACTTGGTGGCGTTCCATTGTACCGAACGCTTTCTCTATAGGGTTGTTATCTATTTCCGATTTGGTTCTCATGTTGGTCATTGTTGATTTTGTTATTGATGGTGATATGCCATTATTCTCAGCCTCTTGAATCTTCAACTTCAAAGTTTTAAGGTCATTTTGTCGAATCCTAGAACAACGAGCAATCTCTGTCTTTTTCCCAGCCAATTGACCAAAAAAATACTGATGAATTCTGGAGTATGAGTTAATGTATGTCTTCTTGCAATGGTTGCACTGTCATTTCTTGGAGCCTTCTGAATTCTTTCCACAATGTGCCCCAGTAATAAAAGTTAATTCATCAAGTTGTGGTTTACCACCATTTTTGGATGATCCTTCTTCTTGATTTTGTGAAGAAACAAATACTTCTTCTCTTGCTGATCATTTTCTGCTTCAATATTGTCATTAATCATTTGTTTATTGCTCAACTTCACTTTCCCTTTCTTTTTCTGCTTCTGCATTTTGCCTTACTATTGTTTTGCCAAATGCCATTGTTGAATTGAAATGAAGGTATTTGTGAAGAAATTAAATGAAGGTATTTTGTGAAAATAGTTAATCCATTCTTGTTCATATTTGTAGCTACTAAAAAGCAAAGAGTAATGGAAACAAACCTTTGAGCTTCCTGGAATTGATTTCTAATGGTGAAAGTTTACTTGATAATTTTGGAAGTTGAAATAATGCCTGGGAATTGGAGTTTAGAAAGATGAAGAGTTTGTAGCTATTTTGTTTCTTATAAAATATAATTGGAGTGGAAATATTTGTAGCTATTTTGTTTATAAAATAATGACGAGGTGGCCACATGTTAATAGGGGTGTAACTTATTCAGATTAAAACCGCAAACCGAACCAGACCAAAACGAATAACAAATATGGTTTGGTGTTTATAAATTTTGGTTTGGATTAGGTTTCAAATTCAAAAACCGAAATAATTTGGTTTGGATTAGGTTTGAAGTTTTCAAAAACCGAAAACCCAATATTTAGACCGCGAACCGAAATATTTAAGAAATTACATATAGCCCACTAAGATTACTCTATTAGCCCAGGCCCAAAATTTGTTGATTTTAATCCTAAAAATAGAAAACCTAACCCTATCCTTACCTTCTTATGCGTCGTCCACCGATCCCCTCTATTTTACATTAACCCAAAATTCAAAAAGAAGTCTTCCATTCTCTCTCTAAAAGCTTCAACCTTCAAAAATCCTAACTCTTCCATTCTACAGAATCCCGTCAACTCCCCTGAGCCCTGCTTTCCCTAGTCTAGTCGTCGACTCCCCTACTTTCTATATTCCAGCTGTCGACTCCCCTACTTTCCATAGTGATTTGGATGGCTTTTCTTGTATTTGGCAAGACTTTGTTTAATGTAAGACTTTGTTTAATATTTTATAAGACTTTGTTTAGTATTTTGCAAGATTTGTTATTTTGAATGACTTTGTAAGACATTATGTCTATAATTATTAACTTGTATGATTTGCTATTGTTTTAATTATTGTAATTGTAGTTTTTTTTGTCACGTATTGTAATTGTAGTTTAAATAGTTATTCGACCCAAAAAGAAAAAAATTCGACCAAGGAAATTCGGTATGGGCGGTTTGGTTTGGTCTACAAATAAAAAATGTGGTTCGATCTATAAACTAATTTGGTTCGGTGTTGGTTTGAAAATATGGAGACCGAATAAAATAGGGTTCGATTTGGTTTCGATGAAAGTCCAAACTGTACACCGAACTTTCACCCCTACATGTTAACATCATCAAGACATTTCTAGATTATGTGTTGACGTGTTGTACAATGGTTGTCATCAAGAAATTGGAGTCGAAGTATTATATGATCAATCGTCTATCGAGTATAATGGTTGTCCTCATGTATTACAAATTGACCCTAGATAGTCCGTCGAGTATAATGGATGTCATCGTGTATTACAAATTAACCCTAGATAGTCCGTCGTGTATAATGGTTGTAATCGCGTATTACAAATAAACTTTAGATATCCGTCGAGTGTAATGATTGTCATCGCGTATTACAAATTAACCCTAGATAGTCGATTGAGTCTAGTGGTTGTCATCGTGTATTAAAATTTAACCCTACATAGTCCGTCAAGTATAATGTTTGTCATCGTATTACAAATTAACCCTAGGTAGTCCGTCGAGTATAACAGTTGTCATCGCGTATACAAATTAACCCTAGATAGTTTGTCGAGTGTAATGGTTGTCATCGCATATTACAAATTAACCCTAAATAGTCCGTCGAGTATAATGGTTTTCATCGTGTTTTTATAAATATGATTTTTATTATATTTATTGATAATACCAATTTGACCAATTATTATAGTGTATTTTTATAAATATGATTTGTATTGATTTAGTACTAAAATAATCAAAATTAGATTCGATTAAATAAAGATTCAAAATTGTGAATCTTACTATCCGATACGAATGTTTTAAGATATAGGGACACCGTCCTATTATCGGGTACGAGGATACGACATTAAAGTTATTTTATGATTGATTTTTAAAATAATAATAATAATAATAATAATAATAATAATAATAATAATAATAATAATAATAATAATAATAATAATAATAATAATAATAATTATTTTTTTTGGCAAAGTAAATTTTATAAAATGCCAGAAAATATAGCCGAGGCTTACAACGGTTCACAAGACCGAGGAAATGACCAAACGATGCTCCAAGGGACATGCCCCTTATCATTCGCGAAGTTTGGGCAAACACCTCCAAAAAAGAGACGGATCTCCTAACCTATACAATACGGAAGACCCCTACAAGAAAGTCCAAAAAATATTCTTTACAATATGATTTGTGCAAAAACAATAATAGATCATTACGAGCTCATGGTCTATCAATAGAACACCAGAACTTCAATGCTTGCGTGAGTCCATTACGATATCAGCTTGCTTCAAGTAGCAGCTCGTGGATGGCAGATCACAGCAGACCATAGTTCAGCATCCCAACAAATTCTTCAAAAACCAGCAATACTTTGCATCAGAATATGCAGTACATCACACCAGCCATCTAATACAGGGACAGCAGTAGCCCTTCACCATTGAGGGGACCATTCAATCATGGTACATCCCAAAGCCAAGACAAGCCTCAACCCATTCTGCTATTTGTGAGAACAGCAACCTCAGAGACCCATTTCCTAGCAGTTTACAGGACAGCAGCAAACAGGTCTTCAAGACAGTGCAGCAAGCTTTATGTACGTATCCAAAAAGCTGACCATGCCTATGACAAGCAATAAAACCATTCCATTGCAAAGACACAGCAGAGCACACCTATTAAATACACATCATAGCAGCAGCAAACAGCTGCTTTGGAGGACTTCACCCACTGGTCTCTCAGTAGCATAAGGGAACCAGCAGCAGATCATATAGAAACCTAGCAACAGAAGTAACTAGTCCTATATCATGTCAATAAGTATTTAATTATAATAGCCAGTAAACAATTCCTCATATTCAATATAGGTGTAAGACTAGTGCAAATGTGAGTGCCACTCCAAATCAAGCTGCACAAACAGTATGCTTTAACCCAAAATCACCCACTATCAAAAGCAAGGCCAGCATATTCCAGTAGTAGATTACCTCATACTAGACCAAAAGCGAAGCTACACATTTTGTGTACAAAGACTCCTAACAGAGTGCATATGGTTGTTAATATCACCTCTCTGATATATACAAAGGCTTAAGGGAGAGGGGTACCTTCGAGCCTTTTCAATCCAGGGATGAGTGGCTATCCATTAGGAGGGACTCTCTTTATCCCCGGGTCAGAGTTCACTTCAACGGTAGTTATAACTACCTCCCCTGCATCATTGGTAGAATATATCTCAGTGGTACAGCGCGGGGTTAGTGATTGCTTTGTTTTGGGAGTTTGGGTACTTTGTATAGGCGTTTTCAAGGGTTGGGCAGCCTCATGTTGGGTCAAAGGCAGCACGGTGCTAGATGCACTTGTCTGCGCAGCAGTCTCCACATTCGGTGCACCCATTTTTCCCCCCTGCTGTGACTTAGGAGTAGGCTTGGTAGGCCTTTTCCTTGGTTCGTCCACCCTGCATTTTCCCTCGATATGCCCCAATTCCTTGCATTTACCGCAAAATATCGGTTTCCATTCATATAATACTCTTTGACTACTTAGTTCATCAACCTCATTGATGTAGTAAATTTCATCGGGAAATTCACCATGTAATTTCATATCGACTAACACCCTAGCATACAACATACGTTCATGCTTAGTTGTGGCGTTATCCACGCGTATTACCGGGCCTAGAGTACTTGCGAGCTTTCTCAAAGTCGATTCACTCCAATATTCAAGCGCTAGAGACGGGAGTTTAACCCAAATTGGTAAGGATGTTAGGTCGGACTTGCTAGGAGAGGTCTTAGGGGTCCAAGGTCTTACCACAAACGGTTTTTTATCAAATAAAATTCCGCTCATGTCACACGCTTTGTCCCTGTCTATGTTCGACTTCATCCGTACAACATAAACACCTTTACCTATAAGTCCCACCCTATCAATTGCAAGATCTTTCCATATCCTATTGACAAACCCTTCAATGACTTGAAGGGGGGGATTTGCCCCAAGCACATAACATATAACTGAGGGTTTCCAGAACAGAATTTCATCAGATATGTCTTCCATTGAAATTTTAACGAGATTACCTGATTGGGGATGGTTCTCACGTTCTTTCGTTGGCATTTGTGTCGAATTCACCATGGGTGTTGGCTGTGTCACCTTGGAGTTGCTTGCAGCTTCGATCCAATTGGACAATAAAGCTTTTGATTGTGGAATCTGGTTCGTGTTTCGATTTAGGGTTTCAGACCCTGAATCCGTTGAACTCTCAGACTCTGACGAAACAGAGTATTCCTTTGCATTTTTACTCTTAGCACAGTCGTTCCCCTTCCTCTTGGGCGGTCTACCCCTTCCCCTACCTGCCATGGCCGGTGCTTTAATGGAAGCACAGTAGGCGGCAATCGCTTTACAATCGCCTGGGATTCGCTTAGAGAGAGGAGGTGTGGCTGGCTCTAAAACTCTAATAATAATAATAATAATAATAATAATAATAATAATTATTATTATTATTATTATTATTATTATTATTATTATTATTATTATTATTATTATTATTTGTCAAGCGATTTTCTAAACAAAACATTTACAACGGGGTAACAAAACCCAGATAACCGAGGATCACCCTACAATTGCATCAGTGGGAAAGAAGAGCCCACCTTCGAGGAAGGGTATTATGATTATTATTATTATTATTATTATTATTATTATTATTATTATTATTATTATTATTATTATTATTATTATTATTATTATTATTATTATTATTATAAAATAGCCTTTGAATTCTAATAACAATGATTTCGTTACCATAAGTACATTAATTCAAAGTTAAAAAAAATGCTTGGCTTCCTTGAGAATCCTCTTGGCCTGATAGGAAAGCAAGAGACATGTAGCCTCACATCACATTTTCCACTATTACAAAAAGTAAATAGCCTTGTCACATGTGACTTGTGAGTAGGTGACATTTATTAATTACTTTTTTCCCACTAAAGTCCGACAAAAGTCTACCACTCTACTATCTTTGTCTTCTTTTTTCCCACTGTCTCACCTTCTTTATCGTATCACGTTTTACGTTTTATTTTTTCGTTTTTACTTCTTTTCTTCCTTTCGTTCTTAGTACATCTCTACATCTACATTAAAAAACAACAAATTTTAATAGTTAACACATACATAGATTATCGGCTGCAGATGATGACTTGGGGTCGCCCACAGTAGCGATTTGGTACGCATTCAAAAGTGTTTCGGAACGCCACCGGAAAATGCCCTAGCATCCCGCGTTCGTTTCGAATAACTATGGTTGTTGGTGTTTTTTTGTTATTAAGAATTACAAAAAAGAATATAGACAGTCAGGTCTTAGTTTGCATCCTAACACATAATATGAATTGATAGAAAATGGTATAGCAGGTATAGGAAGAAAACAGTTGTATCTAGAAAATTGGATCACATGCAATTTGTCCATGAAGCTTACTATGTGAAGATATATGCCAAGACTTATGGACCTAGGTTCCACGACATGCCAAGGCATAAAATGTGGCTTGTTGCTATGCCATTTTACTAATACTAGCAGCCTAAGTCCAATGTACTAACTTATCAAAGAAGAGGCAAAAAGAAGGATATTAATGCTGAGGTGTCACTAGGAAGGTATCTTTTTGTTATTGAAATTAATGAGCCATATATAGAGTTAGGCAGGGGTAAAGAGGTGGAGGACGAAGGAGACGAGGAGTAGGTGAGAATCGAAGACGGAGCTCTTTAGCCATGGCAGAAATATCGCTGAGTTTTGTGGTACGAATATCTCATCCTCAACAATGAGAATGAAAGGGAAAATCTATGGGCATGAGGTGATTGTAATGATCAATTCAGGAGCCACAAACAACTTTATCCCCGTGGCAACGGTGGACCGCTTTCAGTTACATAAAATTGAGGATGATCGTTATCGGGTGATTTTTGGGAACATCGAGAAGATCTCCGGCAAGGGGAAGTGTCGTGAGGTAAGAATGACAATACAAGGGGTGGATATAGTGAGGGTTTATCTAATTTTGGGGCTAGGCAATTGTGACATTATTTTGGGGATGCAGTAGTTGGAGAAATTAGGGGAGATAGTGATCAACTGGAAGAAATAATTGATGAAATACCACTAGAATGGGGCAGAGCGGATATTGAAAGGTGACCCTTAGGGGTGTTCATTACCGGGCACCCGGCTAAACGGGTACCCGGAAAGCCGGGTACTCGATTAGCCGGGGTTTTTTTTTTTGCGGCCCCTGTCCAGGCCCACTTATTGCAGGTACCCGGTTAGCGGGTACCCGGATAAAATGGGTCGGGACACCGGGTACCCGGTTATTATTTTTGATTATTTTTCAGATTTAATTATAATTTTTAAGATTGAATTCCGGGTAGATTTTAGGCTATATTTAGGCAGAATTTTTCTAATTCGTATTCATCAAAGCTTGAATTTTAGATTTTAAAATTATTATTCTAATTTTAGATTTTAAAATTATTATTAGAATAGTGGAGACCTTTCTTTGTGGATGAGATTTGCTTTATTCTGTATGTCTCTCCTATCCATATTTCACACAAGTTTGATTTAGCTTCTCAATTCTTGTGTTGCAGTACATCTGGATGTCCCTTTGGGGAAAGTTGTCATTTCCTGCACCTATTCGAATTATTAAATTCTTACCAGGTTATTAGCGGGTACGGGTCAAAAAAATCGGCCCATGACTCGACCCGCCGGTTAAAGCGAGTCAAGTACCCGACTCGAATTTTGAATTTTTTTTACTTTTGACCCGTCGTTTAAGAGCCGGGTCGGCGGGTCGGTCGGGCGGGTCGGGTAATTTTGAACAGCCCTAGTGACCCTGCCTTGGAATGGTCCAAGGCTTCGTTAAAGGTGATAAGGAGGACTTAGAGTAAGGGAATATTGATTGGGATTAATCAAGTGGATAGCAAGGGGACTAAACCATTAGAGGATGAAGGAATTCCTAGATGAGTTGTATGGAGCCCGGATTTTCACTAAACTTGATCTGAAATTTGGGTATTGACATCCATATGCCAAATCTCGTATTCATAATACAAAGCTATTGCTAGGATAATTCTAATGGATTTAAGCATAGCCACTAGTGAAAAAGTCTCATCATAGTCAATACCATGAACTTGCTTAAAACCTTTAGCCACCAGTCGTGCTTTATAGACAACTATTTTGCCATCCATGTCAGTCTTTATCTTATAAATCCACTTGCATTCGATTGGTCTAGCACCTTCGGGCAAGTCAACCAAGTTCCAAACTTGATTGTATACATGGACTCCATTTCTGATTTCATGGCTCCAAGCTATAGTTCAGAGTCTGAAGTCTCCATTGCTGCCTTATAGGTAGTTGAATCTTCCTTATCTAATATAAGGACTTCATGACTTTCATGAACGATATAACCCTCCATAGGATCTCTACTTGGAGGTTTACTCTGCCTACTAGTCCTACAAACTGGGACATCCACCACCTCAGTAGGTACAACAGGTGGAATAATTGGAGCTCCCATTGGAGAAACAATCTCTCCCACTGGAGGAATGATTTGTTGCTGATCATTTTGAACTTCTTCAAGAGAAATATTTCTCCCACTTGGCTTTTGAGAAAGACATTCTCTTTCTAAAAAGACATCTTCGCGAGCCACAAATAATTTATACTCACTAGGATTGTATAAGTTATATCCCTTGGTTTCTTTGGGGTAACCCACAAAGAAGACCTTATCAGATCTAGGTTCAAGCTTATTTGGTTGTAAACGTTTTACATATGCTTGACAACCCCAAATCCTTAAGAAAGACAACTTAGGAACTTGTCCTGTCCATAACTCATATGGCGTCTTATCGACAGCTTTGGATGGAGTACGATTTAAAACATGAGCCGCTGTTAGGAGTGTATAAGCCTAAAATGAAGTAGGAAGATCGACTTAACTCATCATTGAACGAACCATATCTAATAAGGTCTGATTCCGCCGCTCAGACACACCATTAAATTGTGGTGTTCCAGGTGGGGTTCGTTGTGAAACTATTCCACAATTTTTAAGATGATCAATAAAGTCCTGACTCAGATATTCACCATCTCGATCAGATCTAAGTGCTTTAATCGTCTTGCCAAGTTAATTATGTACTTCATTCTGAAATTCTTTGAACTTTATAAAAAAATTCAAATTTATGTTTCATTAAGTAGACATATCCATATCTACTTAAATCATCAATAAAAGTAATGAAGTATTCATACCCTCCCCTAGCCGAGATACTTATAGGACCACATACATCTGAATGTATTATCCCCAATAAGTCACTAGCTCTTTCACCATGTCCAGTAAATGGTGATTTAGTCATTTTTCCAAGTAAACAAGACTCACATACTTCATATGATTCAAAATCAAATGAGTCCAATAGTCCATCCTTATGGATTTTTTGAATGTGTTTCTCATTTACATGTCCTAAACGACAGTGCCAAAGATAGGTATGATTAGAATCGTTTGATTTTAGTCTTTTAGAATTGTTTACGTGATATTTTTGTTTATCAAGATCTAGTATATAAAGGCCATTTATACAACGCCCTATACCATAACAGATTTCATCTTTGTAAATTGACAAAGAACCATTCTTTATCACAAAGGTAAAACCTTCAGAATCCAACATTGAAATTGAAATCAAATTTCTATTCATAGAAGGAACATAATAACAATTATTAAGATTCAACAAAAGTCCTGAAGGTAAAGATAAACAATAAGATCCTACGACTAATGCAGCTGCCTTAGCTCCATTTCCAACTCGTAGGTCTACTTCATCTCTATGAAGATCTCTACTTTTCTTTAGCCCCTGCACATTTGCACAAAAGTGAGAACCACCACCGGTATCCAATACCCAAGATTTAGAGTTAGCATAGTTGATCTCTATCACAACAATACCTGAAGTAGAAGTGATACTTTTATCCTTCTTGTTCTTAAGATATTTCAGACAATTCCGTTTTCAGTGACCCTTCTTATCGCAATCGAAACAAATATGATTTGGAGTAGGTCCAACTTTCACCTTAGTTCGAGCAACCTTTTAGCCCTTGCCTAGGTGATTAAATTGTTTCTTTGCCTTTCCCCTTTTCTTGAAGACATTCTTCTTTTTCTGAACCGTAAGAACCTGTTTCTTCGGTTTTGAGGGAATTGTCTGCTCCGAGATTTTGAGCATACATAGTAATTCATTTATGGTCTCAAAGTTCTCACTCCTAGCTTGCTTGAAAAACATAGCTTGGAGATGAGCAAAGATGTCAAAAGCTTCCATATTCATGAATTGTTTTTGTAATTCAGGGACCCTAGAAGCTAACATCAAGCATGTGACATCTAAAGACCTTTCAGTAGCAGCTTCATAAGCTGCCCGATCTTGAGCAGACACATTAAGTGTGGGTTCATTCAGAATTGGAGTTTCAAGAACATCCAGTTTTCGCTCATGTTTGAGAACAATTCTCAAATTCCTTGACCAATCAAGGAAGTTGTTTTTGTTAAGTTTTTTCCTTTTCGAGTATAGACCGTAAACCAAAATTAGAGAACGCATTATTGTTTGAATTATTTTCTTTCTACAAATGAATAACACAAAGTGTAAGAATTCTATGATTATTATGAATGAATAATTTTAAACAAATTTAAAAGGAAATTCATCCCACCAAATTACATTAAATGTCCCTTTTAATTTAGTGATTCCAAGACCCCATTTCCACTAACCCTAAGCAAGCTTTGGCTTGTCAAAGTTAATGGTTATAGGTAAAGAAAATATTTCTTAATTATTCATAATAATTCTTTGTTGGTAATAAGATAACTCTTTATCTACTATTACCCCATGCCTCTAAGTGTCAATTTTTCTTGACCTACTTAGTTGAGTTAAACCACTTATCACCAACTACTTATCTTAGGATAATTAATATGCACCTCGCTTTGGCGAAACCTACCTAATTAACGATCTAAAGCTTCATAGTGTTACTAAATGGAATAGCATTACAACTCAATATTGTTAGGGACTATGGTTGTTGTTATTAACACAAATAAAAGTGAACTCTAATTATTCGAATTAATAAACTAAACAACCAAAACATGCACCATCAAGCAATATAGCAAAATAATAAAGTAATAAAATAATGCATAAATAAGGTTCCTAGTATGGCCCCAAAACTAGGGGTGAAAGTTCGGTCTACAATTTGGATTTTCATCGAAACCAAATCGAACCATATTTTATTCGGTCTCTATATTTTCAGACCAAACTGAACCAAAATAGTTGCTAGACCAAACCAAATTGAACCACATTTTTTATTTGTAGACCAAACCAAACCGCCCATACCGAATTTCCTAGGCCGAATTTTTCTTTTTGGGACGAATAACAATTTAAACTACAATTACAATAATTAAGAGAATAGCAAATCATACAAGATTAATAATAATAATAGACATAATGTCTTACAATGCAAAGTCATTCAAAATAACAAATCTTAAAAAATATTAAACTAGTGTGGGAGTGGGACGGCGGTAGTACATTTATAATCAAGGGTTAGGGTTTTCAATTTTTTAGGTTTAGAATGTATTGGGCTTGGGCTAATACATTAATGTTAGTGGGCTATATGTAATTTCTTAAATATTTTGGTTTACGGTCTAAAAATTCGGTTTGCGGTTTTTGAAAATTCCAAACCTAATCCATCATCATCATACCCAGTATTCCCGCTCATAGATATTTATGGTCAGGGTCTGGGGAAGGAGGCTCGACGGCGTCTCATACCCATATTTGTTATCCAAACCAAATTTATAAATCATTAAACCATATATGTTAATCGGTTTGGTCTCGTTCGGTTTGCGGTTTTAATCCGAATAAGTTTCACCCCTACCCAAAACACTTGAAAATCTAATCTTCAAGGCCCATCTTTTGAACACCACTTGAATCTCTATTCTTGGTCTTAAACTTTAAAATGTAAAAATAAACTATTTAACTATTACATTCAAAATAAACGATACGCAGATCGTATCTAATTACATTCAAAAATGACGGTGTGCAAACTGTATAATATATCCTAATTGGGCCATACTAGTTACCATAACCTGTATAACAATTATCATTCACCCACTTACTATATGTAAGTGGCCCATGCAACATAATATTTAAAGAAATATGCATTAAGAATATAAATAAATATATAATCTTATTATTTAAAAGGAACATGATAAATAATCACATTATTCAATTTTAATTTGCATGAAATTTAATTGATTCATAATCAATCTAATAAATTATTTTACTTCTCAAAGCAAAATAAACCTCCCACTTAAAATATTCTCCATCAAAATAAGCGAGTTTTTAATAGATAATTAAACTTCCATTAAACACTAACTTAATAAATGTTTAAAGATATTTTTATTATCAATATTAGAAGGGGACTTGTGATACAATTTTGAGAGATACGTCAATATAGTTAAAATGGAGGTCAATCCCTTAAAAATATTGATCTCATATATATTAATCTATATATATATAGATATATATATATAGATATATATAGATATATATATATATATTAATCTAATATATAATATATATATATATATAGATATTATATAATATATATATATATATATAATATATATTATTATATATATATATATATAATATATATATATATTATATAATATTATATATCGATATAGATATATAACTATAAGTCAATCCTAAAATTAGTGAGTCTCAATCTATTAATATAGATATAGTATATATATATATATATATATATATATATATATATTATATATATATAGATATATATATATATATATATATATATATATATATATATATATATATATATTTTATATATATATATATATATATATATATATATATATATATATATATTATATATATATATATATATATATATATTATATATATATATATATATATCTATATATATATATATCTATTATATATATATTATATATATATATATATATATATATATATATATATATATATATCTATATAACCCGTAGACACTAAAATTATCAAATTCACCAATTTGGTCATCAATTAATTGTCTAATGGAAATGATAAATATTAACGAAAAATCACATATCTAAATGTAATAGAGCCAAAAGAATCTAATTCTTCTCGCAAGAGGAAAAAAATTTATCAACTTAATAATAAAATTTAGAACTTTATTACTTAAAACAATTTTAATACTCCCTCCCCTAAAGTTCTTAACTTTATCATGCAAATTAAAATTATCATGTGTACAATAAATAATTAATATATATTATTTATATATAACCAATATTATCTGCCCCAAAACATATCAATAAAAGAAGAAATTGATACCACTGTAGGGTTCTAGTACTGTTAACTTTTAACATGCGGAAGACTAAAACCATCCCAATACCCAATTATTGACATGCAATGAAACAAATAAATATCGGGACAAGAAATTATACCTTTGTAGCGTGAATCCACTAGCAAAAAATAATAACGAGATAAGAAAACGCAAATGAAGTTCCTCTAGTGTAGTACACCAACAATGTCTTGTAAGACCCCATATACTAGTACGTCGTTTAAGAACCTTTCTTAAATTAATTTTGTGTGTATACAACTTTTGTATTTAATCTCAATTTTAATTTAGTCTTACACTAACGGCCCGTTTGGTTAGTGGTACTAAATGGTGGGAATCGGAATGATTTATAGTGTAAAATTTCATCAAAACTTTCATGTCATTCCCATG